>CM041777.1:27947227-28261754 GCA_023374045.1 Limonium bicolor | reverse complement strand
CATCCAGATATGCGGAGATTTCGCTAACTAAAGAAGAAGGTAAGTCCACGATCCTGGATGACCGAATTAATGAAAATCATGCTTCCCTCTTCAACCATTTCCTTTTGGGGGGTTCTACTCCAACAAGAGCCCAGACCTTCGCGCTATGGAGAATACCATTGATCGAGTTTGGCAATTAATTGCATGGAGACTTCAAGATTTTCTCTTCTAGACATAACCTCTTTCATCTCGAGTTTGACAAGGCAGAGACGACACATGCAATCAGGCTAAAGGGGCCTTGGACCTTTGATGTTTCACTTCTTGTCCTTCAATCGATCTATAAATATAAAGCGCCCAAGGATAATCAATTCCTTCAAATACCGATCTGGGTATGAGTCTATTATGTTCTCTTCCACCTCCAACATAGAGAGTGTGTGGAAAGGTTAGAAAGTAGATTTGACGCTTTTTTTAGAAGACTATATGCGGTTCAAGGTTCTGCTAAATATTTACCAACCTGTGCTTCGGTGTCTTATTATGACTCTGGGAGGAAGCAACTCGATTCTCAGGGTAACCTATGAGCGCTTGCTGTCCATTTGCTTCCACTGTGGCCTTTTCTCCGTGCTTCAAAAAACTCTGCCTGTCAGATGGAGGATAATAGTCGTGCTTACCCTTATGGACCATGGTTACGGGCATCGGGGTTGCGGTTGGGGAAGAAAAGTGTGCTGGATGAGGACAAGGATGCGTGAATATTTGTTTGTGGGTTAGTAAATAATGAGTCCAGAGGTGATTATGTTGCCCCTACTGAAGCTCAAATTTCCCCTTCTTCGGGCACCACGCCTCTGGCGACGCCTACTAAGCTGGGCTCTTCCTTTGCATGTCCTGTTTCAAAGGATAGGTGTGTTGATCCGCTGTTTGGGCATGGAACACCAATCCATGGCACGTAGTGGAGCCACAATTTTGTTGGAATCAAATTTGGTTGCTTGTTAATCTCTCAGATGAGGATGTTGCTTTCATTAGTGCCATTGATAGTGCAACCATGACAGAACGATCAGGCTTGAGGTCTCGGATGGTAACCCGATTGCCCTCTAATCCCAGTTTTAAAAAGGGGAAGAAATATGTTGGTTGTCAAGGGGTAAGCCTAGTGATTGAGTTGTTCCATATGGTTGCACCTAACCCGTCGACCAGTGGCTCAAAAGAGGAGGCGACAACCCCCGGGAAGTCCAGGGATTGTCGTGTTTAATTTTTATTGGGTACTTTTGGTTACACAATTCAGGTGGGTGATTATGCAACCAGCCCTTTTTGGTCATCCAGTCCACTTTTGTGCTTTATCTACTCTACAAGCCTTCTGTTTGCTTTTATAGGAAAGGTTGTGATAAGCTCTCGAGGTTTGGAAACCGACAAAGCCATTCCCAGGATAGATTTGACTCTTTTTTTAGGTTTGTGGGATTTTCACACAAATCTAGGGTGGCAGTTTCACAAGATTTGGTGTTTATGGATGCATATGTTGTAAAATTCCCTGAGTATCTATAATAATGTTCTCTTTACAAAAAAAAAAAAAAGAAAGTCTGAAAAGTATAGCTGGAAAACTCTCTTGTACTTCTTACTATAAAAAAGAAAAAACAAAGTTGGCGTATTGTCACACACCATTATTAATTAAGAAGTAATGTATACAGATTTTTCAATCACCAAAATGGATTAACAATCATCATACCATATTCATATAATCCAATAAATAAGGACGATGTTATTATGTATAAGTACCAACCATCTAAAATGTGCTGAACTAGTATGGGCAGAGGAGTGCCAGCAAATGAATCTGCCCCCACAAACAGTTGGAGTTTCAGATATTGAGGGTGTTGAGTTAACCACTGCATGGGTGCATTGGTTAGTTGTTATTGTATTCATTTAAAATTAATTAAAAAGCTTAACATATTTGCTCTTACCTTCTTCAAGAAAAGATAGTTTTGATGAGCCCATTTGGTAGAAGTGGTAGGATAATAGGCAGGGTCCGATGCATATGAGAAACCAGAACCAACTGGAGAATCAACAAACAATATGCTCGCAGTCTGATCAAAAGCCAAACACAATAATACGAATTTCACATGAGAAGCTAGCTAGCTGAAACAACTGATCATCAGTACACTTAACTCTAAGCTCCATGTTAATTATAGGATATAAAAAAAAAAACAAAAGGAAACAAAATGTAAAAATAAGAGTCACCTTTGTCCATGAATAATCTACATATTTCAATGTGGGTAGCCCTCCAGTGTAATTATCTATGTCAAAAGCTAATGGTCCTGCAAAATCATGGAAGTATCTAACGTTTTCAAGTGCATTTGGAACATCATATATCGCATTAATTTAAATGAACCATATATGTAGAGGATTTAATTATAGTACTCCCTTTGTTCAATAATATATAAATTAAAGTTTAATAATGTGAATCTTGTTAAAAAAAAGACAATTTAGTTTTTTGACATAATTTTTTCTATTTTGACCATATCATATACTCCCTCCGTCCTGAATTGACCGTCCTATTTACTATTTGGACATGTCATTTGACTTCAATTTTTAACATATAAGATGAAATAATTTTAAAAATTTAAGTTTTACATATGCATGATTCCTTACATGATAAATTATACATTACAAAATTTAATTTTATAAAATAACTTTATCTTATATGTTTAATATTGAAGTTGAAAAACGTGTCATAAAGCAAACAGGGCGGTCATTTAAGGACGGAGGGAGTAACACAAAAGTAATTATTATCACGATAGAAAAGTAAAAAAGTAGGGGTACGTGCATCATTTTTTTTACTTTTCTTAATAACTTTGCATGTTTCTAAAACGACACATTGTTGAATAGGGGGAGTATAATTCTGTAGAGTTTGCAATTAAATTTACCAATTTGGTAAATAAAACCGTTGAAAGCAGAGCAACCAGGGCCACCACTGAACCAAAGCATGAAGGGATCTTTTTCTGGATTGCCTTCTGACTCCAAGAAGTAATAGAACAACTCCGATTCTTCTACTTGTAGATAACTGGTAGTTTCATTCAACCAAAAGAAGAATCAGCATGCGCCTATATATATATATATATGGCTATTAGAAGAAACAATTGACTAGGAAGCTGGTTTGCAGTAGCAGAATGTAAGTACGTGTATTTTATGTACTCACCCAGTCTCCAGTTTGAAAGGGAGCTCGCCTTGAAAGCCTGGCAAGGACGTGACAATATGTCCGCCGATGACTTGAGGGTGAATCATAATAAGCAGCTGCAGCAGCAACACAATGCAAATACTGGTTGCAGCCATGGATCCAAGATTGGTAATGGATCTGTTGAAATCGAAGATAGAAATGGAAGAATCGATGCGCAGAGAAAGAGCGAGGGACGAAATCGAAGAAGAAGACAATCGGGAACCGAGAGAATAGAGAGCGAAAAGGAAACACTAGAATTGTGTATTGTTACTTGTTGCAATAGGTAGAGATAATACTAACCTATATACAAGACTAAGAGACCGTTTAACAACGGTAGTAAAGAAATAACATAGAGGGTAATAAAGGAAATGTGTAATAAACAAGTTTCCTAATACCCCCCCTCAAACCTAAGAAAAAGAGCTATTTTGTTAGGTTTGAAGTGTTTAACATCCCCATTGATGTAAGCTGATGACGATAATCTCTTCCCGTCAGCGACTTAGTGAGCATATCCGCCTTTTGATGTAAATTGGAAATGTGGACGACATCGATAAGGCCAGATTTGATTTGATCCCGAACGAAATGAACATCTATCTCAATATGCTTCGTCCGTTCATGGAGAACGGGGTTGTGAGCTATGTAAACAGCCGATTTGTTGTCGCACTTCAGGGGTATAGGAGTGATGTCGTGGATGCCAAGCTCATTGAGAAGACGAGAAAGCCACGCCAATTCGGTGGTGACACGTCGAAGAGCACGATATTCAGCTTCGGCGGATGATAAGGAGACGGATGCTTGCTTCTTGGATTTCCAAGAAATGGGAGAGCCTCCAAAAAGAATGTAGTAACCACTAACGGATCTGCGAGAAATGGGACAAGAAGCCCAATCAGAGTCGCAATAGGCAAGAAGAGAAAGATCATTGTTATTATTCAGAAAAATGCCATAACCAAGTGTTCCTTTGATGTATTGAAGGATGTGGATGGCTGCATTCCAATGATTCTGGCAAGGATGCTGATTGAACTGACTCAGAAGCTGAACACTGAAATTGAGATCCGGACGAGTATTGATGAGATAGTTTAGCTTGCCAATAAGACGGCGGTATTCAGTGGCGTTTGGAAGAGGAGGACCGTCTTCAATGTGGAGCTTAATGCCGGGAGGAAGGGGGCTAGCAACCGACCGTTTGGACGAGACGTTGTAATCTTCAATGAGATCAGAAGCAAATTTGGTTTGCGTGATACCGACACCATCGGAGGTGTAATGAAACTCAAGGCCAAGGAAGTATGTAAGATTGCCAAGGTCTTTGATCTTGAAAGAACTATGAAGAGTTTCTTTGACTTGAAGAATCTTGGTGTCGTCGTTACCGCATAAAATGATGTCATCGACGTAGACACCGAGAAATAGAATGGAGTCCCCATGGCTCCATTTGAATAAAGAGTGGTCATTATCTGAAAGAACAAAACCAAGGTTAGTAAGGCTAGTTGAAAGCTTAGCATACCATTGGCGGGAAGCTTGTTTCAAACCGTATAAGGATTTTTGCAATTTGCATACTAAACCGTTGGTGGGAGTGTTCAAACCCTCAGGAATTTTCATATAAATTTCTTCATGAAGGTCACCATGGATGAATGCATTATTGATGTCGAGTTGATGAATCATCCATCGTCGTTTCATGGCAACACTTATCAAGGTGCGAATGGTTGTCATTTTGACAACGGGAGAGAAAGTTTCATGAAAGTCTTCTCCTTCTCTTTGTGTGAAGCCACGGACAACCAAACGGGCCTTGTATCTCTCGATGGATCCATCGGCTTTGTGTTTGGTGCGATAAACCCATCGGCATGTGATGCATCTTTTCCCTTTTGGAAGCTTGACAAGGGTCCATGTGTGATTCTCCTCAAGAGCTTGGAGTTCTGAATTCATGGCAGCTCTCCATTCCGGGTGATGGACAGCAATTTTGTAAGAAGAAGGTTCCAAAGGACACTGCATTTGAACCTGAGAACATAGAATACGAGAGGGAATTAAATCAGTAATAGAATTCAATGAAGGAAGAAGATTGTGCTTTGAACTTTCAAGCCGAGAGGAGAGAAGATGAGTGAATGGATCATGAGTAACGTTGTTGCAATCATAATCTGCAAGCTTGACGGGAGCTTGTTTGACCCTTGAAGAACGTCGGACAACATGTTCAGTATTCTGGGCATTATCACCGTCTTGGATTTGATTCATGTTATGGGTTTGGTCAGCACAGTGAGGGGACGTGATGGCAGGAGATTGATCCAGTGGGCCAGAGGTTGATGTCTCTGGGCTGAGAGTCTCATCACCGACGGTATAAGTTGGAGAATCGTCGACTGAGTTATCAACTTCATCACAAGTGGGCTCCAGCACATTGAAATCAGAAGCGTGAAGGCTTCTCTCGGAAACAGCAGACGAATTTTCGTTGGGCCGTTCGACAGGTGGGCCAGATCCATGCGTCATACTGTAATCAAGAATTTCACAGTCGCTATCTTCATCAACAGTGATGGGAAAAGAAGAGATAGTGGGCTGATCTGGACAACTTGTGTCGGTTGGCTGAGGCTGGTCCAATAAGGGAAAAACGTCTTCAAAGAATGTTAAGTCCCGACTGGTGATGACTTTGTCTTCATTGATGAGAAGGACCCGATGGCCTTTTTTACACAACCCGGGCCCAAGGTAAACTCCTTTATGTCCTCGATCATTGAATTTCCCTTTGTTTGTAGAAGGCCCAGTGTGATAAACCAGAGACCCAAAGGTCTTGATGCTACTCAAGTTAGGAGAATGACCATACAAACATTCATAAGGAGATAAACCATTCAAAGTGGAAGATGGCAATCTATTAATGAGAAATGTAGCCATCAAAATGCTTTCACCCCAATACGAAGTGTTAAGCCCAGATTGAAAGAATAAAGCACGAGCGGTTTCTAGCAAATATCGATGTTTTCTTTCAACCACTCCGTTTTGTTGAGGAGTGTAAGCACAAGTGGTTTGATGTATTATCCCTTTTTCATTAAAAAAATCTTGTAAACATTTAGATAATCCAAGTTCGTAAGCATTATCGGAACGGATAATTTTGACATGCTTATTGAATTGCCGTTCAACCATATTGATGAAGTTTCGAATATGTTGGGAAGCATCAGATTTTAATTTCATAAGAATAACCCATGTACATCTACTAGCATCATCAACAATGGTAAGGAAATATCGGCAACCATCATGATTATTAGTAGAACAAGGACCCCAAGTATCAACATGAATTAGATCAAAACAATGTTCAGATCTATTCTTAGAATGCGAAAAGGACAATCTGTGGCCCTTAGCTCTAAAACATATATCACAAGCAAAATTATCAGGAATATGATGCTTTTGAATCAAACCCATCTGAACCATCTTATTCAAGGGAGGATGTCCCATCTTTCTATGCAAAGCCACTAAACGAGAGTTATAACAGTGAACAAATCCAGAGAAGTCATTATTACAATTTTCAGAAATCTGATGCAACAAACTAAAGTCAAGAAAATACAGCCCATCTTCCTGATATCCAATACGCTCTTTATTCTTCCAAGTACGGGCCTGCATATAACAATTATCAGCATCGAAAGAAATTTCACATTTGTATTGCTGGGCAAGTCTACTCACAGAAGCAAGGGAAAGTTTGAAATTGGGAACATGTAAAACATTATCAAATTTAAAACCATCAGTAATGACAACAGATCCCACAGTATTAACAGTTTCAATATGCCCATTAGGCATAGTAACATGATGCATATCAGAGGTTTGTTTTTCATCACTAAGCAGGCATCGGTTACCAACTAAATGCTCACTAGCTCCTGAATCTAAAAGCCATGGATTATTAATATGCTTTGATGAGAACTATTACATTTAGGATAATTGGTACCTGCAAAATGTGAGACATTTCTGCTTCCTGAAGCACTATTGCTGGACACATTCTTCTCAGCATTCTTTTCTGTTTTCTCAAGCAAATCACAGAGTTTATTCAGTTTATCCAAACTCAAAACAGAAAGCCCCTTAATGACTTCACCTTTCCTGTCGACAGTGTTGGTTGCAGTATTGTTTTTCACCCCTTTCCACCAATCTGGATAACCCTTAAGTTCAAAGCACCCACTCTTGAGATGGCCAGTTTTACCACAGTGAGTGCATTGGTTAGAACTTTTTCTACTGGTATTATCCTTTTCCTTTCTAAACTTTCCTTTCTCACCAGAAAAAGTTTCAGTTCTACTTGTATTGTTAGCGAAAGAAACATCAGAAATCTCCTTCTCTCCTTTCCTATTGACTCTCTGTCTCTCTTCTTGGAGAATCACAGCATATGCAGAATCAAGGTTTGGAAGGGGTTTTTTCATGAGAAGGTTACCTCTAATGTTAACAAATTCCTCACGCAACCCTAGTAAAAACTGAAACAATTTTTGGTTCTCAAAATGTTTGGCAACTTTCTCGCTGTAACCACACACACAAGCAGGAATGTTTGTCATGGCAGAAATGTCGTCCCAAATGCTAGTCAGTTTGGTGAAATATTCAGTAACAGAAACATTCCCCTGTTCTAACCTAGACAATTCACGATTTAACTCAAATAACCTCGTACCGTCAACTTGATCGAACCTCTGAGTGAGGCGCTTCCACATGTCGAAGGAGGTTGAGCAGGAAACGATGCTATCACCGATGGCGGTCTCCACAGAGGCGAGAATCCATGATCTAACTAGCCCATCGCATCTATCCCATGCATCACGGCGATTCTTCGGGACCTTCGATCTCTTCAAACTACCGTCTATCATCTTGATTTTGTTCTTCGCCAGCAAACATATTTCAACCTTCTTCTTCCAATTTTGAAAGCCCCTTTTTCCATCGAACTTGGTAGATGTGAGGGAAACTCCAGGAGTTTCCGAGTTTGAGACGCTAAGAGGATCCGAATCAATTCGCTTCCTGTTCTTCTTCTTATCGACCACCTCATCCTTCTCCGATTCTGAAGTTTCTTCCTCGTCTTCCGAAGATTCGTCGTCTCCTTCGTCAGATTGAGTCGACATCGAAAGGAAACGGAATCACGATGTACAAAACACCGTGGCGAAGAAAAGGGATTTGAAATGCGGATGTCACCGCTCTGATACCATGTTGAAATCGAAGATAGAAATGGAAGAATCGATGCGCAGAGAAAGAGCGAGGGACGAAATCGAAGAAGAAGACAATCGGGAACCGAGAGAATAGAGAGCGAAAAGGAAACACTAGAATTGTGTATTGTTACTTGTTGCAATAGGTAGAGATAATACTAACCTATATACAAGACTAAGAGACCGTTTAACAACGGTAGTAAAGAAATAACATAGAGGGTAATAAAGGAAATGTGTAATAAACAAGTTTCCTAATAGGATCTTGTCTTTGAGAAGATAGAAAGAAACTTTTGGTTTTGACCAACATTCAACGTTCAATATATATGTTATGTATATATTATATATGCAAATGCAACTGGATGTATATACCCACTACTAAAACTCGGTTTGTCTTGCTTTTACCTAGCTATGTTGCACCCAGTGGCGGACCTAGAGTATTGAACCTGTGGGGCACTTTGACTAAATAAAAATCTAATAAATAAAAATCTAATAAATAAAATATTAAAAATTTAAATTTTAAAAAATGTTCAATATTTAAGTTACATTTGTTCATATAGTCTTTATCATCTGAAAATCATATATAATAATATTATTATTAATAGACTTAAATATATTTGATTCTACGACAATGTTTAGATTATCAATACTAATTCTCCTATCTTAATATATTTCATGAGTAAGGATGTGATGCTCTTTCCAATAGTTGTAGTAACTAATAGAAGCAACAAAAATTTCAAACATGCACTATTTTAAATATCAAAAATAACATATTTGAGCTACATTATTTAATTATCTAACATTTATTATTTATTTTTACTATATATATAGACACATATATACTTATATTTTTTCCAAAAACCTGTGGGGCACTTGCCCCACTGGATACAACATAGGTCCGCCACTGGTTGCACCCAACTCATAATTACCAAACCGTCACTCAAAATAATCGCGGTACACGATGTAATATATAGTGACAATAAGTGTATGTATACATGCACAGATTTTGCATTTCTTAAAAACAGATATATTTAGTAAAAAAAAAAGAAACAGATATATTGACAACGTTCAGTACGTACCAAACATTCTTACGTGTTGTTCATAGCCACATGTATGAGTGGTCAATTTGCACCCAATTATGTACTTGACAGTTGGCATATCAGTGGTTTTTAAAAATCAACCTTGCTTCAACCCCCAGAAATTGAAATTCAGCTAACCAACCACTCAGTCAGTGTTAGGTATGGTTTTATGTTCTTCATGTAGATGGTGCGTGCTGCTGGCGCTTTTGAAATATAGTTCATATCTTTCCTGCCTATCTAACATTAGTAATTTTTGAACATTAACGCAACCTATCCATAAGTAGATGGATGAGCCTCTGATATGGCACCCTATTAATTAGCTATAGGATAAATGGATTGTCTTTTCCCCTTGCACTATTGAACGATGCACGAGGGCTCAAGAGATTCTGAATATTATAAGACTGAATAGTATGATATTTGTGAACGACAGAGAAAACTCGGCTACTAAACTTTATTAATTGCTTGAAAACTTCTCATCTGATCTGTTCAACACAATAAACAATCACTCTCACGTCTAATATTTTAGACCATCAACCAAAACGAATAAACCTCACAAGTTTGCTCTCTTGGGTTGTTATCATTTTCTTTCGTCAAAGTCATACCCTATATATACTAAGTAGATATTCTCGCTTAAACAAATATTCTCTCATTCTCTAAAATACTTTATTAACAACTTATACTCTAATAGATATAGTATCACAGATATTATATCCTAACAAACTACTACCTCCGTCCCGTCATAAGTGTCCTGTTTGCTTTTTGGCACGTTTTTCCACCTCAATATTAAACATATAAGGTAAAATAATTTTATAAAATAAAATTTTGTATTAGATAGTTTATCATATAAGGAATGATATGCAAAACTTAAATTTTCAAAATTAATTTATCTTATATGTTAAAAATTGAAGTCAAATGACATGTCCAAATAGTAAATAGGACGGTCAAGGTGGGACGGAGGGAGTACTAAACAGTAAAGATAGAATCAGGTAAATAAATCTGTTGAAATCCTTTTACTGAAGCCGCATAACCAGTAGAAATAAATGCACTGAGTATAGGTTTGACGGCACTGCTGGAAAAAAAGGAATAAACAACGTTTTTATTTGTCTTTTGGAATGTTTTATAACCGTTTTTATGCCGGCGACGCAAATGGTCGAGCCTCTTAAAGAACGTGTTGTAAGCGTTATTTATACATTAATTTAAAAGAACGCTTATCCCTAAAGCGTTTTTTAAGTGGGTAAGGCGGCGGGAATCTACGAGGCATAAAGAACGCTTTCACCTTGAAGCGTTCTTTATGAAGCGTTCTTTATGTCCGACTATAAAAAACGCTTGTTTATTATAAGCACTAGTAGGAAAACGGCCTATTTCTGCGGTTGTAAAGGGCTTATTTCGACGGGTTACAACCGCAGAAATGAGCACCGCCGAAATAGACAACTCTATTTTGGCGGTTGCTTATAAAGAACCGCCGAAATAGACCTCTTCCATTTGACCGCATACATTTGACCTGGCCACCTATTTCAGCGGTTGCTTATATAGAACCGCCGAAATAGGTGGCCAGGTCAAATGTATGCGGTCAAATGGAAGAGGTCTATTTCGGCGGTTCTTTATAAGCAACCGCCGAAATAGACATCTGCCATTTGACCGTATACATTTGACCTGGCAACCTATTTCGGCGGTTTTCTAGTAGGAACCGCCGAAATAGGTAATTTTTTTCCTTTCCAGCTTATTAATGCACCCAAATACACCACAAAATTAAACAAACCTGTAAAGACATTGTATAATGCTGCCACCACAGTGGGGCGCCTCAGTAGCATACAATAAACCCATAAAGCGGCCACAAACATCGGCACACATCAATAAATGCAAGAAAGCAAGAAAATTCATAACAAAAATAAGGATTAGTTGTACACTTCACCACACTCCATTACAATATACAATTCACTACGTTTCAATCTAATGAAATACATAATGACACAACTAACGTTCAACGCAAACTAAATTAAGAGGAATCAACTAAGTACGTCGATGGAGATAAATTCTGCCCAATCCTCGAGGATTTCAGATATGTGCCTCTCTTCATAATTTCCATAGCCCACGAGTTCTTCGAAAGCCTTGAACAAACAAAAATGAATAGTTAATGAGACACTACACAAAGAATGACAAAGAATAAAAATACATATAAACCAAGACTTTCAAAGATAGTTTTATACCTTGTCCAATGATTTTTCTGGCAAAAACTTGGATGATGCTACTAAGTCATGCATAAACCTCATAACATAGTAACCACATTCTGATCCACCAGGCTGTACTGGACACTATACATTCACACATTGCGTTATCAGTCATACTTGCAGGTCTACTATTAACATGTTAACTATTTGCACAAAATAAGTAAAACTACCTTCACTGCAGTCCAAGGGATGTGCTTCGGTGTCTTTTGCAATGTACGCAGTGCAGCTTTGAAGCCACTATACAAAATAAATAGTTTGAATGTAATACACAAATTAATTAAATTTAACGAAACAATTATTAAGTTATGACAATTGTTGTATAATTTAAATAGCTCACCTCATTAGAGTCGCTGCTATCGCTGGCTTCTTGGCACTCGTACCAAGTGAGTCGAACTGAAAGACTCTCGGGTATTTCATGGCCAAAACCAACAACGACCAATGACGACTGCTCACGTAATGAATAAAATTGAAATCATAACATGAATAACATAACTTATAAATAAAACGTAATAAGATATGGAAGTATGACTTATCCTTGATAATATGACAGCATAATGTATGACTTGTCTGCACATTCAAATATTGTGTTTGTCAAGTACCGCAAAAGACCTTCAGGATCCATTGACATAGTCACTTCACAGCAAGTAGCAGGGCATAGAATCCGAAGCTGTTAGTCTGATGATCTCGTATCACCTTAGAATGCACATGCCTGCACCATAAAGACAACAACATCAGTGAATGACGTTAAAGTACAAAAACTAATTCAAGTATTTCATTAATATAGGAAAAGGTATGAGATCGCTCACATGCTAGCTGACTTCAGAATCGACACATTTAACCAGTCTCTCTTGAATACGTCAACGAAGTCGGACATATATATATTGAACGTATGAGTCTGCCCTTCGGGTTCGTGGTGGTGAAAAATACCCTGGGTATCCTCCACATGGATTCTATCACTCTGAGGTGACTGAAGTGGGGTTCCACCACACGGAGTAATCGAATGGCTGAGCGAAGAGTATATGCTGCCTGCGGAGACAACAGATGGAACTCTCTCCGACCAAACCCCCTTCCGACTCCAACGAACGGACTCTTGCGACAAGAAAGCTATACCACAAACAGACTGCGGAAGAGTCATTCGCCTCCGACGCAAAGCAAAGGTCCTCTCCGAAGAACTAAGAGTCATTCGCCTCCGAAGCAAAGCAAAACCCCCTCCGAGGAGTTGGGAGTAATTATTCGAAAAGAGGGTGAAGTTACATAAAAAGCCTTGTATGACTGAGAATATTCTAGAATGATGTAGGCCCACAGAAACGGTTATACACTGTAGAAGAGCCTATAAATAGGAACCAAAAGTTATGTAATAGGGTACGCTTTTCATCAATACAATACTTGGAGCTCTCTTTGCAATATGAGTCTGAGTGCGAGTTCGATACGATCTCATTTGGCGCCGTCTGTGGGAAACAAACGATAACCGCGATTCAATCCACAAGAGTCACGGTTCTTGTCTTTTGTTCAAACATGGCACCACGATCAAGCAAAGGGAAGGGGAAGATGGCTGCGACCGGGGAGAGCTCATTCTCAAAGGAAGACCTCACTGATCTGATGAGGAGTTTTGCGCAAGAAGTCAATGAGAAGATGACTGAAAGCAATGAACGGTTTCAGCAGGAACTGGCGGATAGAGATCTGGAGCACCAGAAGAAGATCGATGAGATGGCGAATGTAATCGAGGATCTAAAAGCGAAAAGCGGATCAAAAAGCGACGAAAGCCGGAAAGAGAAGTCACCACCGAAAGGTGCAGAGGAAGACCTCGTCGACATGTCGCTGTATCCCTTCACCGAAAACATTCGGAAGGCGAAGCTTCCACCATTCTTTGTCGCTCCAGCAATAGAGAAGTACGACGGAACTGGAGATCCCGCTCAACATATCAAGAAGTTCATCTTTGCGATGAACACTCAGGGGATCAGTTCCCAGGCACTCTGCAATCTGTTTCCGGGAACACTTACCAAAAGAGCTCTAAGTTGGATCTCTTCTCGGAAACCTCAATCCATCTCAAGTTTCAAACAACTTACAGAGGAATTCCAACTTTACTTCGCAGCAAGTAAAAAGATCCAGAAGGATACGATTGAGTTGATGGACGTTAGGCAAAGAAGGGGAGAGACGGTGAAGGAATACAGCGAACGCTTCCATAAGCAGGTGGCTGAAATAGACGATGTGGATGAGAAGATACTGGTGAAAGCTTTCGGAAATGGATTGGCGAATCCAAGGCTGGCAGGGAAAATTGCTACCAAAGCACCGCAAACTCACGGAGAGTTAGCGGAAATGCTGCACGATTTCTTGAAATCGGAGATTGCGAAGAATAAGGCGAAAGAACTGGCTAATAGCTTCAGGTCGCCTAATGAGAAGAAACAGGGAGCAGCGTCGTCTGTTGGCGCGAACTATGGGGAGACATCCGCTCCAAAACCTTGGGGAGCTAGGTACAAGCCCTACGGGAAGGATCCGGTCACACCTACCCATTCTGGGGGTAGGACGACGTACGGAGCAAAGGTGATTTCTATCGCTCCAGGAAGGTACGCAGCTGCGGTAAGGGAAGGCTATCTTCCGCCTCCGAAGAAGCCTACCTCAGGTGAGAGCACATTGGCGTTTTGTGAATTCCACGGGCACTACAGCCACAGAACGACCAATTGTGTAACATTATCAAGAGAACTGAACAAAATCGATGAGCAAAGAAAGAAGCAAGAAAAGCAGAAACAGGAAGCTCCCAAACAGCAAAAGAATAACAGCGACTATCAAAACCGATCTCGTTACGGGCATAACGGGGGTGGCATGAGGAATGAAGATCACCCTGAGCTAGACCATAGCAAATCTTTCGATTTTGGGGTCATAACTGGTTTATTCTCAGAAAAGGGGCCGTTAACGGCAAAAGAAAAGAAAAGGCACGTACACGAAGTCCATGAGAAGCTACCAGAGAAGAGTTCAGAAAAGAGAGCCTTTACCACCTATCTCTTCACGGAAGAAGATGAAGGGGAGTCTACTACCCCCACAATGACCCCCCTCGTCATTCGAGCTCAAATCAATGATAGGATGGTGGGAAACATCCTTGTCGACAGCGCGCGGGAGCAAAGTGATTTCCCTAGCGGCGTTCCGGAAGCTGGAAATCCCGGATGAAAAGGTCAAGCCGTTTACTGCTACTTTCGGAGGATTCATTGGGGGAATCACGGCTCAGGCCAGCGGCAGTGTCGATGTCACAATGACGTTAGGCCAAAAGGAAGATCGGAGAACAGAAAGAATAACCTTATATATCATGCGAGATCTGTCCGGATACAACGTCTATTTGGGGCGACCTGGGATCAATGCTTTCGGAGCTGTCTGTAGCACCTATTATCTCAAGCTTAAATACTTGACAAGGGGCGGAAGGCTGGTGTCCATTCCTGGAAGCCAGAAAACAGCAAGGGTGTGCGAAGTCCGGATTACTGAGGATTTTCCGGAGGAAGACGTAGTCAAAGAGGTCGGCTCCAGTCGAGAGTACGAAGAAGGAGAAGCCAGGACGCGGATGTCTGGAGAAACCTCCGAAAAGGTGGTGGTACCGGCGGAACAGCCAAGAGAGGTACCCCTGAACTCCGATCCCTCTAAATTTTTTAAAATTGGAAATGATTTTATCCATGATGAGCAGATTCGCTTAATGAGATTTTTGGAAAAAAGAAGAAAGACATTCGCCTGGAGCCCAAAGGACATGCCCGGAGTGGACGCCAGCGTTATCCAGCATAACTTGAACGTCGATCCGAAGTTTCCCGCCATCCGGCAGAGGAAGAGGATTATAGGAAGGGAAAGGGACGAGGCTGCGCGGACGGAGGTCGAAAGGTTGTTGGAGGCCGGCTTTATTAGGAAAGTCTTTTATCCAAAATGGCTATCAAATGTAGTTTTGGTTAAAAAAGCAAACGGAAAATGGAGGATGTGCGTGGACTTCACAGATTTGAATAAAGCTTGTCCGAAAGATTTTTATCCTTTATTCCCATAGATAAGCTTGTAGCGCAACAGCGCAGAGTGTGTAGGTGATGAGTTTTTTGGGATGCGTTTTTGAGTACTCCGCAGCAAATAGTTATAACAAAGCTATAAAGCAAAAGGAAAAAGTTTATGTTGCAGGCTCTGTAGGGTCTTCCGCAAGCTTTCGGACTCATGTGTTCGCTTCTGGAGGGTCGAGGTGCTTCTTCGGAGTCTTCCTTCTCGCCTACCGGAGAGAAAGGGCGGCGTCACTCCGAGCCCGCGCGGCAACCGATCCCATAAAGGATGGGGCAAAACATGTATTCCCCGCAGGGCGTGAAAACCTTGCTAATTCCTCATGATATCCGGTGGCGCGGGCAAGCGCTTCAAACTTCGCCTCCGACGCAAAGCAAAGGTCCTCTCCGAAGAACTAAGAGTCATTCGCCTCCGAAGCAAAGCAAAACCCCTCGAGGAGTTGGGAGTAATTATTCGAAAAGAGGGTGAAGTTACATAAAAAGCCTTGTATGACTGAGAATATTCTAGAATGATGTAGGCCCACAGAAACGGTTATACACTGTAGAAGAGCCTATAAATAGGAACCAAAAGTTTATGTAATAGGTTACGCTTTTCATCAATACACAATTGGAGCTCTCTTTGCAATCTGAGTCTGAGTGCGAGTCGAACGACTCAGTGACGTCATCAATAAGGCCGAGTTGCAGAAGTCTCTCATGTTCTGTGACAACCCATCCAATATGTTCTTCTCTATACAAAAACAGGTCACTCATGAAATTGGAGGACACCCCCATGAGAGCTGGGCCGGCACACTTTTCCTTTCCCTTTAGAAGTTTTTTTTCGACAACATTTTCCTAAGTTTGATTAATTAAGTTTAAGTGACTCACCAAGCGTTCTTTTATGAATAGTTATTAAAAACGCTTATCAATATAAGCGTTCTCTTGTGTCATTTGGCGCGAGAGTATAGAAACGCTTATACATATAAGCGTTTTCTTATATGGTCCTTTTTATTATTTTTTTTTTTATACAACTTTATTACCCTGCGCATAACACAAAATTAAAATCACAAAATCATTCAAAACTTGTACTTGTATTGAATATACCATATCACCAAACTAGTGAATTTTAATTAATAGATCAACAGCAGTACTTTGTTTGCAATATAGCGCACATACGCTTAAGGTGTATCGATCAACTACAACATTTGTAACTAGCTAGTTAACCAAATACAAATTGGTTCAAGTACTTCGATCATAACATGTACAATACAACCATTTGAAAAAGAAAAGATATATAGATCATGACTCATGACTTCTTCTGATCAATTTAGTGCTTTCAAACACATGTGTGCGCCCTCTTCTTATTGACAACATCAAATCGATCGGCTTGTGAATAAGTATTGAGAAGAAATCAACAAGCTGCACAACAGAATTATAAAAGCGATTAAGTGCACCATTTAAACTTATCCAAACATGGTAAATAATTAAAATCACCAATTCAAACACAAAAGTACTTATAACGTACCTGAGAAGAAAATTTCCAATTCGCTAAGACAGTTGTTACCCTCTGTTGAAGATGAAAGTACCGACGATCATGATGATTCTTCTGCTGATACAAAAGAGACAGAAGAAGAAAATATGGTAAAAGAGACAGAGACAGATACATATGAAAGGATGAATGAAAACTCAAAACAGAGAGGTTGAAGAAATTGGCTAAATAGTTAAGTGAGGCTTCCACGAAGTAGAGTCCGGTGGCGATTAACGAATTACCGGCATACTTCATGACCTTGAATGAAGAACGGTTTTCTAGAGTAGTTGTATCAGAAGGATAAGAGGAACCTTAGTCAATTATATGGTGGCATGTGGGACTATATGAAGATAAAGTGGTACCAGATCGCCCGGTTGATGAGTTTCATGACTTATGGATGGAAACAGAGGTGGAGAAGGTAGACACTTCTCCATCTTCAGTTTGGATTGGATTCGCATCTTCTTTCAGTTTTGAACATCGATAGGTCGGAGAATCTTCAAACACTTGGACATGAATGTCTGTAGATTGCATGCAGTCAATTGGAATACTAGCCACACATTGTGGATGTGGGGTGCATCATACCTTTTAAAAAAACTAGATGAAAAACTCTTGGAAATTAAAAAGATTGAGAGATTCCCCCTAAGTATGATTCCCCCTGAGTTTGCATGTTAAGTGACTTTAACAAATGATAGCAATAAGTGATAGTTTTTATGCACAATAAGTGACAGCTTTTATGTTATAATGTAACCTTAGTAGATAACTTTCTACTATGGTTATAGTATAACAAAAAGCTGTCACTTATTGTGCATAAAAGTAGTCACTTATTGCTTCAAGAAACAAATGATAGCAATAAGTGACAGCTTCTATGCACAATAAATGACAGCTTTTATGTTATACTATAACCATAGTAGAAAGTTATCTACTAAGGTTACAGTATAACATAAAAGCAGTCACTTATTGTGCATAAAAACTGTCACTTATTGCTATCATTTGTTAAAGTCGCTTAACATGCAAACTCAGGGGGAATCATACTTAGGGGGAATCTCTCAATTTTTAATTGCCAAGGGACCTTCATCTAGTTTTTTTAAAAGATACGATGCACCCCACATCAATAGTGTGACTAGTATTCCAAATGACTACATGCAATCTACAGACAATCATGTCCAAGCGTTTAAAGATTTCTCAGACCTATCGATGTTCAAAACTGAAAGAAGATCCAATCGAAACTGGAGATGGAGAAGTGCCTAGCTTCTCCATCTCCATCTCCATCCATAAGACATGAAACTCATCAATCGGGAGATGTGGTACCACTTTATCTTCATATAGTCCCCCATGCCACCATATAATTGACTAAGTTCCTCTTATCCTCCTGATACCACTTCTAGAAAACCGTTTTTCTTCATTCAAGGTTATGAAGTATGCCGGTAATTCGTTAATCGCCACCGGACTCTACTTCGTGGCAGCCTCACTTAACTATTTAGCCAATTTCTTCAACCTCTTGGTTTCTGAGTTCTCATTCATCCTTTCATCTGTATCTGTCTCTGTCTCTTTTGTACCATGTTTTTCTTCTTCTGTCTCTTTTGTATCAGTAGAAGAATCATCATGATCGTCGGTACTTTCATCTTCAACAGAGGCAGCAACCGTCTACATCGGCCAAATTCGTCTGACTTTTTATCCGATTTTCTCTCTGATGTTTCAGTGTTGTCTAGTTCTGATTGCTCGGTCTACTGAAGCTTCTACAACATACATACTAGTCAGAGGTGACTAAAGGAATCAAAAAGGAGAGTAGAAAGGTCATGAAGGAAAATAAAGTTGGTGGGCCCATCCGAGTTCAATTTTTTTTATTATAGGTTGATGACGATCGAAGGTCATAGGCGCTAGCCAAAAAATGTAAAGGGATACTAAAATAATAACTACAAGAAATTAAGAAGCTGTAAGTAGCGCTAGAGGTCTCTAATATGGCCAATGGTGGTCATATAGATTTCCAAAACATTAGAGGGTTAATTGGAATGCCTAGCTTGACCGGATAACAAATCTGAGAAGAATGTGAAGGAACTTAAAAGTTTTTGATGTTGGAATTGGTAGAAACGTAGATAAACTTCTAGGTGGATGTTAAGGTAAAAGCAATATGGGGAAGGAGAATACGGTCAGGCAAGCTACCGTAATGCTATGTCTTTGTAACTAATTAATACATCCTATAGTCATCTAATATTTGCACCTAGGTTATACTATAATATAATATAAGCATTAATTAATACACCCTATAATCATCTAACCAAATTAATTTCACCATATATACTATATTTGTATGCATGCCGAAACGCATTTATTACACATTAATTCCCAAGTCCATTAATTGTACCAGCAAGTAAAAATCAGCACACATATACTACAACAAGCGCGCCTGATTAACAACAATCAGCACATATAGTTATAAAACCCAGCGCGCAAGTCCGTTGGTCTACATGCAAAGTTATTCCAAACACACGTACACACTTTATTCACGCCGTTAATCGATCCCAAACAAACAGATAATAAAGTATATATGTTCCCGATTAACAAGTTTGGTTTGCAAGCACACATAGGTTAACAACAAATGCGGCGCCACAGTTTGTTTGCATGCAAAATTATTCCCAAACAATACACACAATATATTTCACGCCTTAATCACAAACAAACAGACGCCTTAATCCTTAATCCCAAACAAACAGAGCATGTAAGAAGTTCAGTTTGCAAAATTACCTCATCAGCACAAGAATAGAGCCGACAGATCTAGTGCGCATGTATGTTGTTCCTTTCGCTACTTGGGGCCGGTTGTAATCCAGACGCCGCCGTGCGTGCGACAGGGTCTGTTCCCTATTCGTGCGATTTGCAAAATCAAAATTAATTACTGAAGAGTATATATATGAAACTAAAGGATTGATAGGCATATATGTGTTCGCAGCTCAATAATATTACCGATAGCGAGAGAGCTCGAGGCGCCGACGATTGATATCGACGCATGCATCAACAGTTTGGCCGCCGGGTTGCAGAGAAATGTTAGAAGCTAGTGAAGATGACGAGCGCATATAGAAGAAAGGGGAAGAGAAGAGGCGTGCCGCGGCGGAATCGAAATGAAATTTAATTTGGGATGGTTTGGATTGATATCTAGCTTAGCGTGTTTACAGAGAGCGTTTAGAGAGAGTGGTAGGGGAACAGTCACGATTTGATTGATGAGAAGACTGGGTGGGAGGGCGAAAAGATATAATTTAGGTAACATAAAAAACGCTTCACTTAAGAAGCGTTTTTTATGCTAGCATAAAGAACGCTTCTTAAGTGAAGCGTTTTTTATGTTATCGCGCCTAAACACATAAAAACGCTTCATTTCTGAAGCGTTTTTTATACATGTCTGTTTAAAGAACGCTTTGTAGCAAAGCGTTATTTTTGACTTTGGGCTTGATAACAAAAACAACGCTTTGTAAACAAAGCGTTGTTTAAGATGTCCGGCCTATGATAAAAAAAATGATTTACAATATAACCGTTGTTAAAGGGGTGTTGTTTATTCTTTTTTTTTCCAGCAGTGCGGTTTGCCACATCAAAAACTATAAGTATGTATAACACATACATTTACCGTATCCTCTTTTTTTATGTGTGCAAACTTGGTATGGTGAATGAAACCCATATTCCCCCTGAAGTATAGAATCCCCCCTGAAGATGTGAAGGGTCTTCACAGATTGACAATCCAAGATCAATTAAAATTATTCTCCATATTTCTCCCTTTTACGTAATAAAAAAATGGTACTAGACTAAAACTCACGAAATGTAAAACGGCATGTGTAACAGATAAAGTGGCATTTTATACAATCTTAATGAAAGGAAAATATTTCATAAGCAACCACACGTAGCCAAAAAATCCAACATAGAAGAACAGTAGTGTCTAGAAGAAAAGGCACAAACAGAAGAAGTCTAACCCAACACAGAGTATGAATGGAAAGTCTGGAATAACGGGGATAAGATAGGTAAACAACAACCAAAAGAGTTCCCAAACAAAACGGAACAATCTACCGACGCACCCCCAAGCGCCTCTCCAGCTTTGCTAGTCTCTGCTCCACCCACTAGTTCCCGACCAGTCCTGTAACACCCCTACCACTAATACCGTCATTACTGTACAATTACATACCTTCGCAGCGGATATTACATACACAACGGCGGGTGTACAATGCTGTTAGTTACCCACATGACTAACAAGGCGAGTTACAATCTTATATACTATCGGTCTGATGAATATGAACATACCGAGTACTCTACACAATACATTACTTCCCATTGTATACTCAACCATAATTCAAATATAACTCCAATACAATACTATACCGAGTCTACTACAATCCTTAAATTACCGATACAGTTTGGACTTCCAAATTCGTAATACATTACAAATACAGTTCCCAATACTCAATTACCCATGCTTATGTAGCAACCCCGTCCTACTCTCGAACGGTGTTCAACTTCAAGTACCTGGAAAAATAAAAATGGGGCCCCAAGGGGCTCAACAAAATTGCTGCATATGAAATTCGCATATACCGCGTGCTAACCGCGGTACGCCGACTACTTTGGGTCGGATATACATGGAGTTCGTTTTACATGCATACTACATACTAATACTACGACAATACAATCAACAATACTTACAAAATATACAAGGTTCGTTACCCACCAGAAGACAATTTGTCAGTCAACCGTTCATTTAGTTATTCGTTCATCCGGTTTCATCGGATGCTCTCTTTCTTCTTGCTCGGGTTCATAAGGCTTACACCAAGCTTAATCTTACTTACTCGTTGCTTTACTCACACTGCACTCAATACCTTACTCATTATTTCACTCCTACTTTACTCAGTACTCACTACTACCAATACTTACTCTTACTCAGTACTCATCACTTGCTCTCACATACTCAGTACCCATACTCTTCTCCTTACTCGTACTTACTCATTGCTCGGTTCTCATTACATACTCATACTTACTCCTTACTCAATACTCATTACTTTACTCATACATACGCAATACTCAATACTTTTGGCCTCTGGGCGGAGTCATACACAAGACTCGCCACCGGGCCTACAAATACAAAGGGCTATACATTTAGCTCCTCAAATACACAAATGTCTGTTTTTACCGGACTACTCAAATTCCCAACACTCCTCTCTCGGAGTATCTTAAAATCTCATGGATTAGCCTAGAAGTATCTCTCTCGATAACCTCTACTAGCTTAGGGAATTACCACCGTCTAGTATTCTCATATTTAAGGGTTTCCCCAACGTATCGAATACTCTCATGTTCGGGACATTACTTACATCAGTCGGGTCCTTTCATAGTGGGTCGACTAATTGCTAAGGGGTTTGGAGATCTGTAACACCCCTACCATTAATACAATGCTTACCGTCCAATCTCCTTACACATCAGATACACGCAGCGGATACATACTTACATACAGTGGGTGATACAATGCCGTTAGTCACCCACGTGACTAACAAGGCTACTGCTTCTACATACAGCATCGGTCTGATGGACCGGAATCCCGAGTGTTACATATCTACCATACACACTCCGTATACCAATAAATGCTACAATCTTCCATTCGATACAATACTTCAAATGCAATACAATATAATCCACATACCGAGTTTACTAAGATCCTTATACAAGTACACTACCTCTTCCAAGTTCATACGTACTCACTAAGAGACTACTTACTACCCGTTCCTCACAAGCTACTTGCTTCTAAATACAAGGGTGTGCCTCCGGTCTCTTACCTTGACCACATCCGCTTCGGTACCTGCACACTAAAAACGTTCCCCTAGGGGGTCAGCTTTCGCTGCACATGATAACCGCATACCCCGCGTACTAGTGAGGGTACGCCGACCACTTGGTCGAATACATGCAGTTCATTTTCATTCAAACATACATGCATACATGCTCTTATACACAATATTACAATACATTACGCAAGACATACACACATACATACACTTCATTACATACAAGAAGTACAACCTAAACCATCCAATACATACTTACCTTTTTCTGAATTACACATACACATTACATACACAATATACAATACTTGTTAGCTTCATTGGTCCACCCGGGTTAATCGGGTGGAGATTACTCTTTTACTCGTTAATTCATACATACGCATACATACTCATACTCATACTCATACATACTTACTTACTCTTACTCTTACTCATGTTAAGTCGTCGGGACCTCCGGCCCTGGGGACTACTCCGTCCCACCTCCGGGATTTACTTGACTCACGAATCTGGGATGCTACCCATTTAAGGGATTTAGGCCGCGGACCAGTTTAAGAGTCAGGAATTGCAGCCAACCTCTTGTGACTCCGCATCCTCACGCGTGGCCGAAGCTATATCGGACTTCTACTCATTCCAGTTTACTCACTTAAGTTAGGAGTTTGGTAGTTAGGAATTAGCAGAAGTCATTCATACAAGCCACATACACAAATACATTGTTCAATACCCATTCATACGAAGTGCAATACAGTACTTAAGTACAATACAAGATTCGAATACCATTCATCATCATTCATATATTTCATGAATTATACAAACTAGTGCTCAAGACAATAAATATCAAGAACAACATAAGTCAAGCACAGGTAAGTGCAATATAGTCCGATTCATGCATTTATCTTATTTAGGTGATCAAATAAGCACACAAATCGGGGTAACCAGATTAGGATACAGGGCATGAAGAAATCATACCTTTTTCTGCAATTTACTTTAACGGTGCCCTCTTGTTCCTTAGTCCTTATTTGTTCCTCGAGTCCTATTCTTGAACCCCTGGCTACATGCCAAACAGTTCAATCAATACTACGCATTTCATTACATACATAATTGCTACTCCCGTACTTACCCCGTTGTCCCGTTGTTTCGGTTTCACTTAATGTTCTTATACTTACACATTGTTTACTTCCTTTAAGTTAGTTTTCTTACTTAACATCGGTATACTTACATATATGTACATATGTATATGTGGGTATACATATATACATATGCATATATATTATTATTGTTTAATTTATTTATTTTTTGTATGACTCGACCGACCTTACCCAGGGTCGGTCCCAAGGTCGGTCGAAGTCAGTAGGATAATACGCTGGAAAATTACAGGGCCGACCGACCTTGCAAGTCCGGTCCCAAGGTCGGTCCATTCCAGTGAGTTACCTGTCATGAAATTTTTAGCCCGACCGACCTTGCAAGTCCGGTCGCAAGGTCGGTCCATTCCGGTAAATTACAAGACGGAAAAATTTTTGTGTCGACCGACCTTGCAAGTCCGGTCGCAAGGTCGGTCCATTCCAGTAGGTTACAGACGGGGGAATTTCTCTGGTCCGACCGAACTTGCAAGTCTGGTCGCAAGTTCGGTCCATTCCAGAAGCTTTCCCGTCTTTGTAAACCTGGGCTCGACCGACCTTGCAAGTTCGGTCCTAAGGTCGGTCCGGCCCAGTATTTGCATTTTAATTTCCGTTTTCAGTTCTCTCTTTCACCCATTTCTTCCCCAATCTTTCTACATGTAATCCCACATGTTTTAATCACTACTTAGGCCCTAAAAGTTGCCTTAGTTCATCCCTCACATTCCTTACTCATTCTATATCCCCATACACAATTTTTCTCACTTCATCACAACACTCACAATGGTTTTCATTCCTCTTATGCTACAGATTTTCGAACTTCATCCCACCATCCATTACTTTCTCAACCAATGCCATTCCTTGCATTCCAAGTACATTACCTTACCATGCCAATTCATTTCCAAGCAATTGCACCATCTATACCCAAGTCCAACACTCTTTTTACCAATTCTTGCACACTAATCTTTCCTAACTTCTCCAATGCATGATGATACCTTTGCTACAGATTTTGCATTCTTTCATTCTCATACTATAGTCACTACTCCATGGTCATTAAACATCTTCTACCTCCAATACATACCTTGGTTCTCCCATTCACCAAGTCATCCTTAAATGTACATTTCCTATCAAAATTGGCCATGGTTCACCTACATTTCTAACTTATCCATACACACATTTTCTCACCAAATTCATACCTATTCTAGCCAAACCACAAGGGTTCTACCAGCACACATACAAATACAAATTCCTCAATATTTTCTCCATCCAATTCCAATACACAAACACATCACATTTGGCTTCAAAGCCTACAATTCACATACTAGTTCACAAATGCCCAAAATTCATAATTCTCAATACTAATAAAGTTTTGGGTTTTTAAGTAGTTTACCCATCCCCACTACTCTAATGCCTTAAAATTAACATTAGTAAAGAGCTCTTACCTTGAGCTTATAATCTCTTCATTTTTTTTCAATTTCTCCTCTTCTTTCTTTCTTGCCCAAACCGGCCATGTGGGGAATGGAGTTGCCAAACTCCATTCCCATCATCCAAACACACAAAACAATTGTAATTAAACTACTAACCCTTAAATTAACACAGTTCATTGAAGTGTTTAAAATAAAAATTCTAGGGTTTACCTTTGGAGTGTTTTAGAGGGGTTTTAGCCCTTGGTTCAAGAAGGTGAATCTCCACCATTGCAAGGTTGATATTATGCTCAAAAGAGAGAGAGAGAAAAGGAGTGTTACAAAGAGCAAAATCGGTTGTGAAGGAAGTGATGAAAACATGAGTTTTTCATGTAGATTTTTACCTTGTTGGAGAGAGGAGACTCCAAGCTCCATAATGGTGTGCTTTTCTCTTCAAATGGAAAACCCATGGAGATGAAATTCATCCTTTTCGAATTTTGAAAAGAGGAATGATAGAGGAGAATGAGGGGAGTAAAATATGTATTTATTTTTGCATTTGGAGCTACATGAGGATGGAGCATGGAGAAGAAGATGAGTAGCCATTGTTGTTGTTGGGGAGCCAAAATCGCTCAACCAGAAGAGAGAGGAGGGAGAAATCGGGGAGAGAGGAGGAAAGAGATGAGAGAGTAGAGAAATGAGGGAATGAGGTGAGAGAGTGTGGGGGTTGCTTTTACTTTATTACTTTGCTTTTTGGCTCTCTTATTTGTTAGCTAGTTACATGTGTGTGTGAGGGAGTTATTTGACTATTAAAAACCGGCCCCCTACAGTTATACTAGCTGGAGCGTTTTTTCTTTTACAGAAAACGCTCGTTATTTTACCCGGTTTAGGTACTGTTCACTAACCGGGCCCGTTTTCCGGAATTTTCTCGTTTCTTTATTTTTATTGGTTATTAAGCTTTCATAAATGCTTAATAATATTTATTTAATGACTTATAATTTTTACGGGTTCGTTTGACCACTTAAAGTCACGTTTTCGGGTTTTCTCGAAAAACGTGCTCTAAAGCTCTATTAGCGTTTTAATTCATTATTTGGATCCGTTTTCTTCGGGAGTTGTTCCCATATATTATTTAGGTCTTATTAAACCTTTAGAATCCTATAATACTCTAACCGAGGTCTCATACCTCCTATGGTTATTTAACGCTTATTTAGTTTTTCCGCTTTTAAGCGTTTATTTATTCTTTTGGATTTATTTTTCCTTACCAGTATTAATTAGGTACCATTAGGCCCTTAAATACGTATTAGATTAATTTTAATCCTATATTTAAGTTCGGGGTATTTCAATCTACCCCCCTTAAGAACTTTGTCCTCAAAGTTGTTCGAGGTTGTATTACTATACTTACTCATTCATACCCGTCTATGCCAAAGTACTTCCTCCTCCTTACAATTCCCAAATCCATTACTCAGGTCTTCTACATACCATACCATACCAATGTACTTACTCAATCGCATTACTCCGACCATCCGGTTCCTCATTACAACTTATACATACATACAATGCAGAGCTATTCCAAAGCAATGCAATACACATTCCAATCCCGCAGGCGCTCAGGTCATCTAGACACGGGACTCCTCTATGTCCCGCTGCCCTTGGAATAATACAACATATACTACTATCTTTCGGTACCACTTCTACATCCTCATTCTCCATCTAAGGAAATCTTCACACTACAATTAAAATTTCTAAAACATACAACTCCAATTCCAATTATATTCATTACTTCTATCCTGTGTGATTCTTGTGACCACTTGAGGGGAGCTTCAAGAATCATTCGACCCTGATGTGATCAGCATCAGTGTTGAACTATCTTCCACCCAATTTGTGTTCGGTTTCCCTTGATCTGATCAGGATCAAGTTCGACTTCCCACATCAGATTCAACCAAACAAATAATTTAATTGTTTTCATTTTCTATCTTTTACTCTTTCTAGTCGTGATTACGAATTCATACATCTCCAAAGGATGGAATCAATCCATCATCATCCTCACTCTACTTCCCAAATGCTTTACTCCGTGTTCGATACCTAATGCTCATTTCATCACCTTCACTACTTCCATCCATTACTCACCATCATCTCCAATATTCTAACAAGAAATACTACTATGAGATTTAGTTGACTTCAATTGCTTCAAATATTTACTACGATTCCACTACTCATAAACTTCATTCATCTACTATCCTCATTCTTTCGTACTACTTCTTCAAGGCTACAATACTTGTGGAGCTCCGTCCACTACTCATTACTTTTCTTTTACTAATACTCTTACATTGGTGTTACAAGATGGGTATACTTCTCCTATGGTATTTGCATGTCTAATGCCTAATTACCATAGTTACAATATGAATGAGTACTTATGTTTATTTAACATAGTATCAATCATCAATTTGGTTCTCATTTGTGCTATGCACATTATGGTTTATGTGTTTTATTCACAAAACTTACATTAAGCGGTTTTCGCTCTACCCCCCTTAAAAGGGATTACGCCCACGTAATCTACCATATTTTATTATCATTAAACTTTGGTTTAATCAGTCTGGGCAAACTGAAGCGTTTAGCTTCACTACCGTATACTATACAATATGCTCTGGTCAAAGGGATCTTAACCATACCAATGGTTTAGTCTTTGCACCAAGAGTTCCTATATGAGTTTATTTAACTCATATTTAATTCGGTTCTAGCCTAATCGGCTTCAAGGCATTAATAGCCATCGTATTATGCTCACTAGGTATTATCTCCTAGCTAGGGCCCACTAGCTTCTGCTGCGCGACCCTGATAACTTGGGTTATTCACCCTTCTTGTTATCCTTAATGTGCTATACATCACCTTCTATCCGTCTATTATGGGAATAAGGTTTACTAAACAATGCGGTATTCTTTACCGTGTTTGAACTCAACGAGTTTAAGATTTATAACCAGCTCTCTGGTAATCTACTGCACATGCTATTATGCTTCCACGATTATTCATTAAGCTCCTCCGACTTATTGTGGCGAGGTTAAGTCACACTTAGTTGTAGTGCTTCCTCTGTTGTCAATAGCTTCTGAATTATACCAGTTCTTCCTGGTTCAGTACAAGTGTTCTTTACTTGTATGACCTTGCATTTTCTATGCGTCGGTCCTAGTGACTTTTTATCTTCTTTCACCTTATATTCCAATGGAATTCACATCTTGTGATTACTAGTGTGTTGTACACTCTTCGTGCTTCTTTGGCCTTAGGCCGCACTGTATGTTGCTAGGCTTGCTTGACTGGCTTATGCCATGTTTGTGGTGAAAGGAAAGATTTACTACGGTTTACATTCTCCATATCCCTAGCCATCTCATTAGATCATTAGCTGAACAAGTGCAATGCCAAAACACTCAGTCATACAGAGTGCAGAGGCGTAAACGCTTGACAATAAGTCACTTATGTGATAGGAAAGAATATTTCTGCCTGTCATCTCATACTTATACTCCGTGTCATTGCTTAACTACTTCCTCATAGCGGTCGCCTGTTGCGCACCGTATTCTTACTCATTGTACAACATTGCTTTTACTGTTTCTGTTACTGTGGTAGTTCCTTTTTACTTAGTGACATTGTCATTGGCACCATTTCCTTATGGTGTAAATACACTAGGAGTTTCCTGTGTTTGTGTATATGACGGTTGTCGTAGCATACGACAATCTTATTATCTTCCCAATGTGGAGATGTCTTATTCCACTTAGGTTTTATGTGTAGGTTAACTTACCTCACATTCTATCATCATTTGTGATACAATTTACCAAGTATCTTGGTTGACCAAGGATAAAGCAATTTACCGGTTACAAGCTCTCTTGAGCGTTGGTCATTCATGGTGTGCCATGTGCACTCACATTGATTGTTTTTGACAATTACTGTCCTCCCAAAGCTG
Source organism: Limonium bicolor (assembly GCA_023374045.1). Taxonomy (NCBI): domain Eukaryota; kingdom Viridiplantae; phylum Streptophyta; class Magnoliopsida; order Caryophyllales; family Plumbaginaceae; genus Limonium; species Limonium bicolor. The sequence continues at coordinate 28,232,394 of CM041777.1, read as the reverse complement.
AGCATTGGTTATAGGCTCTAGCTGTGCGGTTTTATTCTTGTATGTACATCACCGGGACATCCCATGAAGCTTCAAGGGTTTTCTGGTCCCGTTCTCCAATTGAAGAGTACTCTGTCATTGATAAATGAAAGTTCTTGTTGAGGGGTTTGTCTCCACTCATAGGTCTAATGACAAGGTTTGCTATGTTGGTGTTTACACAATGGTCCACCACATGTTTGGGTGCATATGGAGTATGCTTACTCCGTTAAGTCGTAATGGTTTGGAAATCTCATTTCCTTATTCCATCACCCCTTGGCAATATCTATTGTGTAGTTTTATTGTTATAGTAGATGGAAGCCTTTTCTAAGGTTCACATCATCACCGCATTGGTGGTCTTCGGTTAACGAGGGGTACCTTCCCTTGGGTTTCTCGTAGTGTCCAAGTGTGGACTAGGCCAATGTTGGCATTATCATGATTCTTATGCCTCTGTGCTACCATTGCTACAGAAGGCATGGGTAATTAAAAACTCCGTCAACTGTATACTAGGCTGATGCTCTAGTGACAGTGACATTGAGTTGGCCATTACTCCAAGCCACTCAGGATGTTGGGTTTGAATTTATGGTCCAGTTGTTGATTTCTTGTCGTATGAGGCAATCCTCTTGCAAGTCTTGTACCAATGGTGTGGGTTTTGCAACCGTTTGAGTTCATATAACGTATTTGGTTTACGGCTTCTGAGCCGTATTGCTGCAAGCTATGCCCCTTGCAAGCTGCTTATACATGTCTCCACTCCATGTATACCATCATAGGTTGAGATATTATTGGGCTCCATGGTAAGTCGTGACATCACGCTTCCGTTCATAGGAGATTCTTAGGCAATCTGGTGCTGATCAGTGCCTTTTGTAGACTAGGGTATTTCCTGTCAAGTGAAATCCCTTCGGTGTCTTAACCGAGTGCTCGTTCCAGCTCCTGTATTCTTGTCTTGACGCTTTGTTTGACTGTTGTTAATCCAGTCACCCTCAAGGATTGCTCCTGGGTGTTGTTAGATTATGTCGTTACCTCCGGCTAATGTTTACGATATGTTATCATTATACCGCCTTACGGTATTGTAGTTAAGTTATTCCCCTTTTGGGTTATAACGTCTCCTGTCGTTAGGTAGACCGTTTACACTTGTTCCTAGTGCTTAAGACTAGGTTTGACATCCCCTTCAATGATGGATTATACTTGTGGTAATCTTGGGGTTGATCTTGGGAATTCCGCCCCGTTTGTTGAGCATTGTTAAGTTCACGTTAGGCATTCGCCTTAATGTGTTTAGGCTGGGCATTCCATCCAGCTGTCAGGTAATTGCTTCGATTATTTGAGACATATCCAATGTCTATAGTTACTAGTATGTGCTCTTTGCACTTCCTAGTTCTTATTCCTCATCTTCAGATGGATTCTCTGAGTTCCTTGATACTTGGTCGTCTGAGGTGTCCAGCTGTTCTGGTTTGAACTCACTCATGGTCCGTAGAACGGAGTTGACTACTTCCCGTGCGTCGCACACTACATGTATACATACGTGGGGTACCATATTGATACGTTACCACTTACCCAACTATATGTCGGGCCCGCAAGCTCCTTCGGAGTGCGGTTGTCCCACATCCCGTAACGGGTACACTCGTAGTGTTCGTCACACGCCTAGGTGAAGTATTCTGTTGCCAACTCTCTTGTATCATTCTATGATACTCACCATAATCATGTTGGTTCGGTTTTTAAAATCCAAGGGTTTAAAAGAAGGTTTGTGGTTTTTAAAGAAAACTTGGTTTGAAAACTATGGTTCGGTGTTAAAAGAAGTTCTTCATGGCATAGCCATGTTCGAAATCTTGACCAAGTCTAGCTTCTCGCTGACTGGTATGTACTAAGTACAGTGGTTGGGTCGTTAAGCCCTCCCAAGGTTCCATACGTCTGGTTGTTAGGATATGTGATCCTGTAGTTGCTTCCTTGTAGCCACGGTACATTACTATGTACCTGTGGTGCGTTAGAGTTCCTTTACATATTTCTGTCCTTACTGCACTTGCCGTGGCAAGTGCGTGGTACTGGTGGTTTTTGGGTAAACCTATACCGATCACGGTATGGTTTCCACTCGTATTTGTTAGTCTTGCGGACTCTTCCCTCGATCGTATCGATCTACAATTGGTATACTCGCTCCCTTAGGCAGCTTCTTGGTGGTCTAGACATGGATGTCGTAGGTCTGGGTACTTCTCCAATCCTTGGAGATTCCCACTTTATTTGGTTTAGTGTCGTTCCTTCTGGCTCGTTCCCACACATCTGTGGTGGTTACTGAGCCTTCCTTGTTTAGGCACTACTCTTGTAGTCCTATTGGATTATATCTCATGGTTGTTCTTGTAGTTGTCTGAGCTATATTGGCCAGGTATTGCAACCTTAGTGGCGTTGTAGCTTTGGAATTAACCGCTTCCGACTATGTCCTTAGTCGGCTAGCATACCGTTGGTGGCATTATTCAAGTATCACTATCCCGTAGACTTGTGTCTCGGGTTCCGTTGCTGCTCCCTTTTCCATTCTGTTGCACGGTTAGTGCTACTTTCCTGCTGTTGGTTGACTAGCTAGGTTTCACGACTGCTAAGCACGTCGTCCCATGCTGTTGTAAGTTGCAGCCTCCTCGTGGTTGGAGTGCTCATTCTACCGCTATTAAGTGCGGGTGTTCTTGTTCAACCGGGATCCATACCCGGGACTTCCAATTCTTGGTATCTACCATATGTCGGTTCTTGTTACTGTGTGATTGCTTCGCCACTGCCAGATCGGGTTTTCCCCGAGTATGAGAAGGCTTTTCTTCTCTCTGGCGTCCCTTCCCAAGTTATACAATAGGGTTTGTGGAGGGCGGGTCTGGTATTGTAGGTATCCGGTACTCACCGGGAGTTCCTAACTAGCATATCTCTAATGCTAACACTCAGCCCTTAGCCCTAAGCTTCTAATTCCTAACTCGGTATTCCTAAACTCGGTATTTCCAGTCATCAGAGCGATACTTCGCTCTGATACCACTTTTTGTAACACCCCTACCATTAATACAATGCTTACCGTCCAATCTCCTTACACATCAGATACACGCAGCGGATACATACTTACATACAGTGGGTGATACAATGCCGTTAGTCACCCACGTGACTAACAAGGCTACTGCTACTACATACAGCATCGGTCTGATGGACCGGAATCCCGAGTGTTACATATCTACCATACACACTCCGTATACCAATAAATGCTACAATCTTCCATTCGATACAATACTTCAAATGCAATACAATATAATCCACATACCGAGTTTACTAAGATCCTTATACAAGTACACTACCTCTTCCAAGTTCATACGTACTCACTAAGAGACTACTTACTACCCGTTCCTCACAAGCTACTTGCTTCTAAATACAAGGGTGTGCCTCCGGTCTCTTACCTTGACCACATCCGCTTCGGTACCTGCACACTAAAAACGTTCCCCCTAGGGGGTCAGCTTTCGCTGCGCATGATAACCGCATACCCCGCTTACTAGTGAGGGTACGCCGACCACTTGGTCGAATACATGCAGTTCATTTTCATTCAAACATACATGCATACATGCTCTTATACACAATATTACAATACATTACGCAAGACATACACACATACATACACTTCATTACATACAAGAAGTACAACCTAAACCATCCAATACATACTTACCTTTTTCCGAATTACACATACACATTACATACACAATATACAATACTTGTTAGCTTCATTGGTCCACCCGGGTTAATTAATCGGGTGGAGATTACTCTATTACTCGTTACTTCATACATACGCATACATACTCATACTCATACTCATACTCATACTCATACTCATACTCATACTCATACTCATACTCATACTCATACTCATACTCATACTCATACTCATACTCATACTCATACTCATACTCATACTCATACTCATACATACTTACTGACTCTTACTCTTACTCATGTTAAGTCGTCGGGACCTCCGGCCCTGGGGACTACTCCGTCCCACCTCCGGGATTTACTTGACTCACCAATCCGGGATGCTACCCATTTAAGGGATTTGGGCCACGGACCAGTTTAAGAGTCAGGAATTGCAGCCAACCTCTTGTGACTCCGCATCCTCACGCGTGGCCGAAGCTATATCGGACTTCTACTCATTCCAGTTTACTCACTTAAGTTAGGAGTTAGGTAGTTAGGAATTAGCAGAAGTCATTCATACAAGCCACATACACAAATACATTGTTCAATACCCATTCATACGAAGTGCAATACAGTACTTAAGTACAATACAAGATTCGAATACCATTCATCATCATTCATATATTTCATGAATTATACAAACTAGTGCTCAAGAGAATAAATATCAAACAACATAAGTCAAGCACAGGTAAGTGCAATATAGTCCGATTCATGCATTTATCTTATTTAGGTGATCAAATAAGCACACAAATCGGGGTAACCAGATAGGATACAGGGCATGAAGAAATCATACCTTTTTCTGCAATTTACTTTACCGGTGCCCTCTTGTTCCTTAGTCCTTATTTGTTCCTCGAGTCCTATTCTTGAACCCCTGGCTACATGCCAAACGGTTCAATCAATACTACGCATTTCATTACATACATAATTGCTACTCCCGTACTTACCCCGTTGTCCCGTTGTTTCGGTTTCACTTAATGCTTTTATACTTACACATTTGTTTACTTCCTTTAAGTTAGTTTTCTTACTTAACATCGGTATACTTACATATATGTACATATGTATATGTGGGTATACATATATACATATGCATATATATTATTATTATTTAATTAAATTTTTTTTTTTGTACTCGACCGACCTTACCCAGGGTCGGTCCCAAGGTCGGTCGAAGTCAGTAGGATAATACGCTGGAAAATTACAGGGCCGACCGACCTTGCAAGTCTGGTCCCAAGGTCGGTCCATTCCAGTGAGTTACCTGTCGTGAAATTTTTAGCCCGACCGACCTTGCAAGTCCGGTCGCAAGGTCGGTCCATTCCAGTAACTTACAAGACGGAAAAAATTTTTGTCGACCGACCTTGCAAGTCCGGTCGCAAGGTCGGTCCATTCCAGTAGGTTACAGACGGGAGAATTTCTCTGGTCCGACCGGACTTGCAAGTCCGGTCGCAAGTTCGGTCCATTCCAGAAGCTTTCCCGTCTTTGTAAACTTGGGCTCTACCGACCTTGCAAGTTCGGTCCTAAGGTCGGTCCGGCCCAGTATTTGCATTTTAATTTCCATTTCCAGTTCTCTCTTTCACCCATTTCTTCCCCAATCTTTCTACATGTAATCCCACATGTTTTAATCACTACTTAGGCCCTAAAAGTTGCCTTAGTTCATCCCTCATATTCTTTACTCATTCCTATATCCCCATACACAATTTTTCTCACTTCATCACAACACTCACAATGGTTTTCATTCCTCTTATGCTACATATTTTCGAACTTCATCCCACCATCCATTACTTTCTCAACCAATGCCATTCCTTGCATTCCAAGTACATTACCTTACCATGCCAATTCATTTCAAAGCAATTGCACCATCTATACCCAAGTCCAACACTCTTTTTACCAATTCTTGCACACTAATCTTTCCTAACTTCTCCAATGCATGTTGATACCCTTTGCTACAGATTTTGCATTCTTTCATTCTCATACTATAGTCACTACTCCATGGTCATTAAACATCTCTTCTACCTCCAATACATACCTTGGTTCTCCCATTCACCAAGTCATCCTTAAATGTACATTTCCTATCAAAAATTGGCCATGGTTCACCTACATTTCTAACTTATCCATACACACATTTTCTCACCAAATTCATACCTATTCTAGCCAAACCACAAGGGTTCTACCAGCACACATACAAATACAAATTCCTCAATATTTTCTCCATCCACAATTCCAATACACATACACATCACATTTGGCTTCAAAGCCTACAATTCACATACTAGTTCACAAATGCCCAAAATTCATAATTCTCAATACTAATACAAGGTTTTGGGTTTTTTTAAGTAGTTTACCCATCCCCACTACTCTAATGCCTTAAAATTAACATTAGTAAAGAGCTCTTACCTTGAGTTTATAATCTCTTCATTCTTTTTTTCCATTTCTCCTCTTCTTTCTTTCTTGCCCAAACCGGCCATGTGGGGAATGGAGTTGCCAAACTCCATTCCCATCATCCAAACACACAAAACAATTGTAATTAAACTACTAACCGTTAAATTAACACCAGTTCATTGAAGTGTTTAAAATAAAAATTCTAGGGTTTACCTTTGGAGTGTTTTAGGAGGGGTTTTAGCCCTTGGTTCAAGAAGGTGAATTATCCACCATTGCAAGGTTGATATTATGCTCAAAGGAGAGAGAGAAAATGGAGTGTTACAAATGGAGCAAAATCGGTTGTGAAGGAAGGTGATGAAAACATGAGTTTTTCATGTAGATTTTTACCTTGTTGGAGAGAGGAGACTCCAAGCTCCATAATGGTGTGCTTTTCTCTTCAAATGGGGAAAACCCATGGAGATGAAATTCATCCTTTTCGAATTTTGAAAAGAGAGAATGATAGAGGAGAATGAGGGGAGTAAGAATATGTATTTATTTTTGCATTTGGAGCTCACATGGAGGTGGAGCATGGAGAAGAAGATGAAGTTGCCATTGTTGTTGTTGGGGGAGCTCAAAATCGCTCAAACCAGAAGAGAGAGGAGGGAGAAATCGGTGGAGAGAGGAGGAAAGAGATGAGAGAGTAGAGAAATGAGGGAATAAGAGGTGAGAGAGTGTGGGGGTTGCTTTTTACTTTATTACTTTGCTTTTTGGTTCTCTTTATTTGTTAACTAGTTACATGTGTGTGTGAGGGAGTTATTTGACTATTAAAAATTGGTCCCCCTACAGTTATACTAGTTGGAGCGTTTTTCGTCATTTACAGAAAACGCTCGTTATTTTACCCGGTTTAGGTACTGTTCACTAACCGGGCCCGTTTTCCGGAATTTTCTTGTTTCTTTATTTTTATTGGTTATTAAGCTTTCATAAATGCTTAATAATATTTATTTAATGACTTATAATTTTTACGGGTTCGTTTGACCACTTAAAGTCACGTTTTCGGGTTTTCTCGAAAAACGTGCTCTAAAGCTCTATTAGCGTTTTAATTCATTATTTGGATCCGTTTTCTTCGGGAGTTGTTCCCATATATTATTTAGGTCTTATTAAACCCTTAGGATCCGTATAATACACTAACCGAGGTCTCATACCTCCTATGGTTATTTAACGCTTATTTAGTGTTTTCCGCTTTTTAAGCGCTTATTTATTCTTTTGGATTTATTTTTCCTTACTAGTATTAATTAGGTACCATTAGGCCCTTAAATATGTATTAGATTAATTTTAATCCTTATATTTAAGTTCGGGGTATTTCAAGATCCCTCATCATTCTTTACTACTCTCATGGTTCATGTCTTGCTCTACCATCAATACCTCTATTAAAGGTTACTTATATATACTTCCACTACTTATTGCTTTGTGAATTGTTCATTTCGGTTCTCTTACTGTTATCGGGAGGTTACTAATCCCGTACACTCTCTCACATTCTAGTGAGTTCATTGGTTTGTGCTATCGTTTCTTGGTTCTTTAGTTTAGTGCGTTTCTACGTTTCCGTTAATTCACAACACGACTCTTACTATGAGTCACTAACAACAAGACTCATCTATGAGTCGGTCTACACACTAAGTTAAGCCACACAATCAATCAAGAAGGGTTAGCTCATACAACATACAGCAAGACATACAGTGAAAGGCAATAAACCGTTTTCATGCTTTAATCTTGATTAGCCGGCATACGGGGCATGAGAAAATCATACCATTCACCGGGGTTAGCTTTACCTGTGTGTTCTTGCGTTCCTTGGTTCACACTTGTTCCGTTGATAATGTTTCAGACATTGATATTAATATTATGTTCATATGGTACGTAAATAAGTACTACTCCCTTGATTTAACCCCGTTAATGGTAGGTTCTTATGTGCATACTATTTTATTTTATTTTTTTTCGTACCACCATTACTCTCCCCATAGTCCACTACTTAAGCCCATAATTTTTTTTAATTTTTTTTTAATGTTTTTTTTGCCCGACCTACCTTGCAAGGTCGGTCAGAGTCAGTAGATCGCTTTTTACAAAATTTCGGCCCGACCGACCTTACCAAGGTAGGTCCTAAGGTCAGTCGAAGTCAGAAGACTTCCCGTTTTGAAAATTTAAGCCCGACCGACCTTACCAAGGTCGGTCTAAGTCAGAATACTCCGGATTTGCAATTTAGAGGCCGACCGACCTTACTAAGGTCGGTCCAAGGGTCGGTCCAGCCGAGTACTTGTTCTAATTACTCACTTTGAGCTCCAAATTCACCTCAATTCTTACCCAATCCTTTCCAAATCATTTCCACATGTTTTCTACATGTTTAAGTACCTTAAAACACTCCAAGTCATGCTCTAAACCTCCTTAAATCATTACTCAAATTCTTTACCCAACTCCTTACTCAATTTCTACAAACTTCAATACTCATTTTTGCACTTATGCACTCTAGTGCATTTCTAAACTTCTCTTGACAGCCTGCCTCTTGTTCTCACCCATTTTGACCATTCCAAATCCTTTATAACCATTTAAAACAACTATACCCAAGTTCTTTATTCATTTCCTAGGTTACAAACACTAACTCTTTTCTTATTTTTCCAATGCTTTACAACACCCATTTGCTACAGATTTTTACACACTTCATTCTCATCCTCCCACTACCATTCCATGGTTACCAATCAACTAAACTCCACCCTATAACCACCTAGTTAAGCCTAGGTCATTCTTTACTCACTATACACCCAAAACTCCTTCGGTTTCTACCGAAATTTTGCCATAACTCCGTTGCTTTTCTAGCATTGTCCAAAACTCATCTCATCACCAAATTTCATTCCAATCCATCCTAATCTAGCCACACCCACAAGGGGTCCTACCAGCACACATAATTCCTCAAAATTCATCAAAAAACAATACTAATATACATATTCAAATTACTTGGCTCCAAGGCCCTTATTTCACACAACAACTTACAAATTCATTCTACTTCAACCAATTACATTTCGATTCAGTTTTGGGTTCATTCTTTTGGTTCTCCCCATTCCCAATAATTCTAGAACATCAAAGTAGTAGTTAAGGTAGATTTTCTTACCTTAAATTCTCATGAGTTCCCATTTCAAGCTTTCTCCTCTCCTCCTCCTCAATTTCGGTCAAATGGGCAATGGAGTTGCCAAACTCCATTCCCAACATTCAAGAGGCACACAATGAATGTAATTATACCTCTAACCCTTAGAAAAATATTCTAATTCAATGAAGGTTAAACTCCACAAGTTAGGGTTTACCTTTGGAGTTTTTAAGAGGGGTTTTAACCCTTGATTCAAGAAGATGATCCCACCACCATTTGAAGGTTGGAATGATGCTCAAAATAGAGAGAAAAACAGAGCATTACCATGGGTGAAAATCGGCCTCAAAGAGAGAAGGAAGAAAATGAGTTATTTCTTTGAAATTTTTACCTTAATGGAAAGAGGAGGCTCCAAGCTTCAAGATGGTGTAGTTTACTCTTCAAATGCCCAAAACCCATGGAGGTCAAACTCCTCCATTTGGAATTTTGAAAATATAGAAATGTAGAGCTTGATGAGGGGAAGAAGAATATGCAATTTATTTTCGATTTAGGGCTTAAATGAAGCTTGGGCAAGCTTGGAAAGATGGAGAAGCCATGGAAGCTTTTGAGGAGCTTCAAAATCGTCTCCAGCAGAACAAAGAGGAAGGAGAAGTCTGGTGGGGGAAAGAAAAAACGTGGGTGAGAGGATAGGAATAGGAGAGAGAGAGTATTAAAGTGATTTTGTAATTTTTGTTTCTACATTTTGCTTTTCTCTTTCTTTTCTTTTCTTTCTTTACTAACTTAGTGTGTGTGTGTGAGAGAGAGAGGCTGACTTATTTATTAAAACCGGTCCCCTATGTACACAAGAGCTGGAGCGTTTTCCGTCTTTTACAGAAAACGCCCGTTAATTTGCCTGGTTTTAGCACTATTCACTAACCGGGCCCGTTTTCCGGAATTTTCTCGTTTCATTAATTTTACTGGTTATTAAGCTTCCATTAATGCTTAATTATAGTTATTTAATGAACTATAATTTTTACGGATTCGTTTGACCACTCAAAGTCACGTTTTCGGGTTTCCTCAAAAAACGTGCGCTAAAGCTTTATTAGCGTTTTAATTCATTATTTGGATCCGTTTTCTTCGGGAATCATTCCCATATACTAATTAGGCATGAATAATCCTTAGGAATCCACATAATACTCTAACCAAGGTCTCGTACCTCCTATGGTTATATAACGCTTATTTTAGCGTTTTTCACTTTTTAAGCGTTTCCTCATTTCTTTTGGATTTATTTTCTTTACCATAATTACTTAGGAACTATTAGGCCCTTAAATACCATATTAGAATAATTTAATCACCATATTTAAGTTCAGGGTATTTCAATCTACCCCCTTTAAAGAACTTTGCCCTCAAAGTTGGTGACTCTAATATTGTTACTCATATAAGTACTCTATGCTAAGGTTATGACCTCTACATGTAACTTGTCAAACTCCAAATGTCTGACTCGATGTATACTACACATCCAAACAGCATGTCACTGCATGCATAGCAATCAAAAATATCCGTTACAAGCTCTCCATGGGGTCCGTCCGCAGATAAATGAGGTACCATCCTCTCCCATGTCGAGTGATCCCTCAGGTACCGGTCACGTTTGAACACTTACGCTTTCTGGTTCACGGCCGTCATGACTAATGGCACTTACGCTTTCTGGCCACGGTCCTTTGGTTCTGATCAAATTCATTTGCATATATAGAGATCCTCAGGCACTTACTCATACTTACTTACTCATACCTACTCATACTTACTTCGGGAATACGCTGCCCCAGTGCCCTTGGAAAAATACAAAACACACACTGTCACCGCACCCAACCGGCCACTTAGGACCGCCGCACGAACGGTGTAGTGGTTTCAAAACTAATCATCACTTCCACTGACTCAAAACTAGCTTCACCTCCATGGTTTCAACCGGATACCCGTGCCTAGTCATGGAAGATCCACTAGCGCCCATGGGAGCGGCTTCAAAACCGATCCTCATTCTCAAGTTTGAAGAAAAACATTGTACCAAATTAGTTATGGGAATTCATTTTGAAAACTTGCATACATCTCCCAAATTCCATTTATGATGATTATACCAATTACTAGTGTTATTAATGTGACCACTTACAGGGAGCTTCAAGAGTCTTTCAACCCTAATGTGATCAGCATTGGTGTTGAACTATCCTTCCACCCCAATTTGTGTTCGGTTTCCCTTGATCGCTAGCAAATCAAGTTCCACTTCCCACCTCAATACAAACAATCAGATAGTCAAACATTATTTCATTTTCTATCTTTTTTAATCTTTCTAGTCATGATCATACACATACATTTTCCAATTTCTAGAATTCATTTACTCACTTACTAATCATCTCATCAATTATCACTACATCATCTCCAACTACTATACTTTAGAAATTCAAAGGTATAATATCCAGTTAATTTTCTATCCTCCAATTTATACTCGTCAAATACATCGGTTTCATACTGATTTATACCCATTACATACATCGGTTCCATACCGATTTATACTCCTCAAGTCTCCCATACGTACTCATTCCTCATGCTATTACCAATCGGGGTTCCCATTCCCCTAGAGTTTCTCTACTCCTTTCCTATTCTTATTTCTCAAATAACCACAATTGCACGATGAGTGAATACAAATGTTTATGTAACATAAGTATCAATCATCTAGACAAATACTTTTGTGCTATGCGCATTGTAGTTTACGCATTTGTCATGTAAAACTTACACTTTGCGGTTTTTGCTCTACCCCCCTTAAAAGAGATTACGCCCACGTAATCTACCATCTGTCAACATTGGACATTGTCGAAGGCATTCAGCTTCCATGCGGTCTATTATACAATGTTCTTTGATCAATGGGTCTTAACCGCCTTACCGGTTAGTTCATGCGTCAAGAATTTCATCGGAGTTGTTCAACTCTTAACCGGGTTCGGTTCTAGCCTAAATGGCTTTAAGGCATTGATGATTAACCTCTTATTCACTAGGTGTCTTTCACTTAGAATTCTGGGCTCACTAGCTTCTGCTGCGCGACCCTGATAACTTGGGTTATTAACCCTTCTTGTTATCCTTAGCGTGCTACACATCACCTTTTTATCCCTCTTATTGTGGGAATAAGGTTTATTGACCAAGTGTGTTATTCTTTTGTGGTGCATGAACTCAATGAGTTTTAGATTTATAGCCAGCTCTCTGGCAATCTAATGTACATACTGCTCGTACTCCCATTATTATTCACTGGGTTCCTCTGACTTATTGTCGATTGAGGTTGAGCCACTACTTAGCTGTAGTGCTTCCTCTGTTGTTAGTAGCTTCTGAATTCTGCTCACTATTTTGTTTGGTACAAGTGTTCTTTACTCGTATGACCTTGCATTTTCTATGCGTCGGTCGTAATGATTTTCTTAAGTCTCCTTTCACTTTTTATTCCAATGGAATTTACATCTTGTGATTGTAGGTGTGTTTCACACTCTTCGTGCTTCTTTGGCCTTAGGCCGCACGGTTGGTTTCTAAGCTTTTGCTTAACTGGCTCATGCCATGTTCATTGGTGAAAGGAAAGATTTACCACGATTTACATTTCCATATTCCTAGCTATCCCACTAGATCATTAACTGCACAAGTGCAATACCAAAACACTCAGTCCTACAGAGTGCAGAGGCATAAACTCTTGGCAGTAAATCTCTTATGTGAAATAGGAACGAATATTACTTCTTTGTGTGGTGCTTCTTTATTTGGTGCAGACTCCTGGCTTGTTGCCCGGTCTGTCCACTATCTTGTATTAACAACTCCGCAGCATTGGGTGATTATTCACATACATTGGTCGCCTGCTGCGCACCATGTTCTTACTTATTATACGGTATTGGTTTACATGGCATCCGCTGCTGCTAGCTTCAGCTCATGCATTTTCACCATTTATACCATGGTTCGGTGTTTATACTTTTGAGCTCCTTGAGCGTTATTTACTTATACTTCACGTTCCCACATGTCATTTTCCTTCTGAACCGATTACTCTTTGGTTGTCAACAATTGCTGTTGAAGCTTATTTTACATCACTTGGCAATAATTGTATGCTCAAGCTTCACTATATTAGTAGTTCTGAAGGTATCCTCTTCTTGGGATCCATGTGTTCACCGCACTCGCGGTCTCACATTAACGAGGGGTATCCTTGCTCTTTATTCATCAAATAATCTACTCGTGCCATTATCAGCAATTCTCCTTATGATTGTCATTAGGTTTTGCAACCGTTGGGTTGTGTCCTGTAGTGGGTTTATGGCATACTAGCCACATTGCCTAGAGCTCGGCTCATCTCAGGCGGTTTACAAGCTTGCTTCTCCTTATACCATCAATTGGTTTGGAGGTAAGTATCTTGATGTTGATTGTTTTCATTTGTTCATTTAGGGTATCCCCTAGTAAGTGGGATCCCTTCGGTGTTCTAACCGAGTGCTCATTCTAGCTCTTGTGCTTTTATCACGCTTCCGACACCCTTCAAGGATTGCTCCTGGGTGTTGTTGATCATGCCATTACATCTGACTGATATTTACGAGTGTGTCTAGTCTGTTATCCTACCTTGCGGTTCTGGATCTGAGTTATCCCGTTAAGGGTTATAAAGTCTCCCGTTCTTAGGGTAGACCATTGGCGTTTTTCCTTATGTTATAACGGGTTTGATATTCTCTTCGGTGATGAATGGTAGTTCTGGTACCTTATATGATCACCCTGTGTGCTTGTGGTAGTTGTCCTGGGAATTTTATCCCGTTCATTGAACACTGGTGTGTTCATGTTAGGCGTTTGTCTTACTGGGTTTTGACTGGGTATTCATCCCGGATATCCCATATTTGCTTTAAGATTTCTTGAGACATATCCAATGTCTTTACTCAATTGTTAGTGCTTCTCGCACTTCTTAACTCTTAATGGTTCTCCTGAAGTGAGTTCTTGACTCCTTTAGCTTGTAAGCTTATATGAGTTTCTTTTGTTCGTTGGGGTATCCAACTGTTCTGTTTTGAATTTACTTATGGTCCGTAAAACGGAGTTGACTACTTCCCGTGTTTTGTACACTACATGTATACATACGTGGGGTACCTCGTCGGTACATTACCACTTACCCGACTATCTGTCAGGCCCGCAAGCTCTTTCGGAGTGCGGTCGTCCCACATCCCGCATTTGGGTACACTCGTAGTGCTCGTCACACGCCTAGGTGAAGTATTCTATTGTCAACTCCTCTTGTATCATTCTATGATACTCACCGTAACTCCGTTGGTTTGGTTTTTTTTAAAAAAAATCCGAGGTTTAAAAGAAGGGTTTGTGGTTTTGAAAGAAAAATTTGGGTTTTGAAATAATAGTTCTGTGTTAAAGAAATTCTTCATGGCGTTGCCATGTCTAAGATCTCGACCAAGTCCAGCTTCTCGCTGACTGGTATGTTCTTAATACAATGGTCGGGCCATTAGGCCTTTCCAAGGTTTAACTGTTTCAAATTCTTAGGATTAGTGATCCTATATTTGCTTCAATCCTCATGGTGGTACTTTAGTAGGTTCTTGTTGGTTGTTAAAAGTCTTCCAACTGTCTTGTAGTTGCTGCACTTGCCCTGGGCAAGTGCGCGGGTAAGTTGTTTTTCGGTTAACGTATACCGGTTACGGTATCGTTTCAATGATATTTGGTGGTCTTGTTAGATCTTCCTTTGATCTCTTGACCCTGGTGATCAATCTCCTGAGTCGTTTCTCAGTGTACTTGACATGATTGTCGTCAATCTGGGTGTTTCACACCTTCACTGTGGTTAACGAGACTTGACTTATCCTTGGGAACCATGTTGTAGTCCTACAGGTGTATGTTTTATGAATACTTCCATTGTCCTCTGAACTATGTTGTTCGGTTATTACGGCCTCTTGGCGTATAGGTTTGGTGTTAATCCAACCTCGACTAATTCCTTAGTCGGTTTGTATACCGTTATTGGTAATCTCAAACATTACAGTCCGTAGACTCTCTTGTCTTGGGTTTGTTACTCTATCTTCCTCGCTTCATTGGGCGGTTGTGCTCCTCTTCTTGCTGGCTACTCATGGTTCTCGCGACTGCGGAGCACGTCGCCCCATGGTGCCGTAACTTTCATTATCCCGTGTTTAGGATCTTCAATCTATGGTCATTAACTGCGGTTGTTGTTGTTCCAATGGGAACCGTCTCTGGGATTTCCAGTTCCGGGAATCTACCGTATGACTGGTTCTTCTCCTTACTAGATTTATTTGTAACTGCCGGATCGGGTTTCACCCGAGTGTGAGAGGTCTTTCCATCTCTTTGGCGTTCTTGTCCCAACTTTACAACGGGGGACGTGGAGGGCGGGTATGGTTATTGTAGGTTTCCAGTTAACATTGGAAGTTCCTAACTAGCGTACCTCACACGCTAACACTCAACCCTTAGCCCTAAGTCTCTAATTCCTAACTCGGTATTTTCCTAAACTTGGTATTTCATCCATCAGAGCGAAGTATCGCTCTGATACCACTTTTTGTAACACCCCTACCGCTAATACCGTCATTACTGTACAATTACATACCTTCGCAATGGATATTACATACACAACGGCGGGTGTACAATGCCGTTAGTCACCCACGTGACTAACAAGGCGAGTTACAATCCTATATACTATCGGTCTGATGAATATGAACATACTGAGTACTCTACACAATACATTACTTCCCATTGTATACTCAACCATAATTCAAATATGACTCCAATACAATACTATAACGAGTCTACTACAATCCTTAAATTACCGATACAGTTTGGACTTCCAAATTCGCAATACATTACAAATACAGTTCCCATTACTCAATTACCCATGCTTATGTAGCAACCCCGTCCTACTCTCGAACGGTGTTCAGCTTCAAGTACCTGGACAAATAAAAATGGGGCCCCAAGGGGCTCAGCAAAATTGCTGCATATGAAATTCGCATATACCGCGTGCTAACCGCGGTACGCCGACTACTTTGGGTCGGATATACATGGAGTTCGTTTTACATGCATACATACATACTAATACTACGACAATACAATCAACAATACTTACAAACATATACAAGGTTCGTTACCCACCAAGGAAGACAATTTGTCAGTCAACCGTTCATTTAGTTATTCGTTCATCCGGTTTCATCGGATGCTCTCTTTCTTCTTGCTCGGGTTCATACGGCTTACACCAAGCTTAATCTTACTTACTCGTTGCTTTACTCACACTACGCTCAATACCTTACTCATTATTTCACTCCTGCTTTACTCAGTACTCACTACTACCAATACTTACTCTTACTCAGTACTCATCACTTGCTCTCACATACTCAGTACCCATACTCTTCTCCTTACTCGTACTTACTCATTGCTCGGTGCTCATTACATACTCATACTTACTCCTTACTCAATACTCATTACTTTACTCATACATACGCAATACACAATACTCATTACTTTTGGCCACTGGGCGGAGTCATACACAAGACTCGCCACCGGGCCTACAAATACAAAGGGCTATACACTTAGCTCCTCAAATACACAAATGTCCGTTTTTACCGGACTACTCAATTTCCCAACACTCCTCTCTCGGAGTATCTTACAATCTCATGGATTAGCCTAGAAGTATCTCTCTCGATAACCTCTACTAGCTAAGGGAATTACCACCGTCTAGTATTCTCAGATTTAAGGGTTTCCCCAACGTATCGAATACTCTCATGCTCGGGACATTACTTACATCAGTCGGGTCCTTTCATAGTGGGTCGACTAATTGCTAAGGGGTTTGGAGATCCCTCATCATTCTTTACTACTCTCATGGTTCATGTCTTGCTCTACCATCAATACCTCTATTAAAGGTTACTTATATATACTTCCACTACTTATTGCTTTGTGGATTGTTCATTTCGGTTCTCTTACCGTTATCGGGAGGTTACTAATCCTGTACACTCTCTCACATTCTAGTGAGTTCATTGGTTTGTGTTATCGTTTCTTGGTTCTTTAGTTTAGTGCGTTTCTACGTTTCCGTTAATTCATAACATGACTCTTACTATGAGTCACTAACAACAAGACTCATCTATGAGTCGGTCTACACACTAAGTTAAGCCACACAATCAATCAAGAAGGGTTAGCTCATACAACATACAGCAAGACATACAGTGAAAGGCAATAAATCGTTTTCATGCTTTAATCTTGATTAGCCGGCATACAAGCACACAAATCAGAGTAACTCGGTTAGCATACGGGGCATGAGAAAATCATACCTTTCACCGGGGTTAGCTTTACCGTGTGTTCTCGCGTTCCTTGTTCACACTTACTCCACTAATAATGTTTCATACATTGATATTAATACTATGTTCATACGGTACGTAAATAAGTACTACTCTCTTGATTTAACCCCGTTAATGGAAGGTTCTTATGTGCATACTATTTTATTTTATTTTTTTTCGTACCACCATTACTCTCCCCATAGTCCACTGCTTAAGCCCATAAATTTTTTTTTGCCCGACCTACCTTGCAAGGTCGGTCGCAAGGTCGGTCGGAGTCAGTAGATCGCGTTTTTACAAAATTTCGGCCCGACCGACCTTACCAAGGTCGGTCGAAGTCAGAAGACTTCCCATTTTGAAAATTAAGCCCGACCGACCTTACCAAGGTCATTCCTAAGGTCGGTCTAAGTCAGAATACTCCGAATTTGCAATTTACAGGCCGACCGACCTTACTAAGGTTGGTCCTAGGGTCGGTCCAGCCTAGTACTTGTTATAATTACTCACTTTGAGCTCCAAATTCACCTCAATTCTTACCCAATCCTTTCCTAATCATTTCCACATGTTTTCTACATGTTTAAGTACCTTAAAACATTCCAAGTCATGCTCTAAACCTCCTCAAATCATTACTCAAATTCTTTACCTAACTCACTCAATTTCTACAAACTTCAATACTCATTTTTGCACTTATGCACTCTAGTGCATTTCTAAACTTCTCTTGACAGCCTACCTCTTGTTCTCACCTATTTTGACCATTCCAAATCCTTTATAACCATTTACAACAACTATACCCAAGTTCTTTATTCATTTCCAAGGTTACAAACACTAACTCTTTTCTTATTTTTCTAATGCTTTACAACCCATTTGCTACACATTTTTACATACTTCATTCTCATCCTCCCACTACCATTCCATGGTTACCAATCAACTAAACTCCACCCTATAACCACCTAGTTAAGCCTAGGTCATTCTTTACTCACTATACACCCAAAACTCCTTCGGTTTCTACCGAAATTTTGCCATAACTCCGTTGCTTTTCTAGCATTGTCCAAAACTCATCTCATCACCAAATTTAATTCCAATCCATCCTAATCTAGCCACACCCACAAGGGGTCCTACCAGCACACATAATTCCTCAAAATTCATCAAACAACAATACCAATATACATATTCAAATTACTTGGCTCCAAGGCCCTTATTTCACACAACAACTTACAAATTCATTCTACTTCAACCAATTACATTTCCATTCAGTTTTGGGTTCATTCTTTTGGTTCTCCCCATTCCCAATAATTCTAAAACATCAAAGTAGTAGTTAAGGTAGATTTTCTTACCTTAAATTCTCATGAGTTCCCATTTCAAGCTTTCTCCTCTCCTCCTCCTCAATTTCAGTCAAATGGGCAATGAAGTTGCCAAACTCCATTCCCAACATTCAAGAGGCACAAAATGAATGTAATTAAACCTCTAACCCTTAGAAAAATATTCTAATTCAATGAAGGAGCTTAAACTCCACAAGTTAGGGTTTACCTTTGGAGTTTTTAAGAGGGGTTTTAACCCTTGATTCAAGAAGATGATCCCACCACCATTGGAAGGTTGGAATGATGCTCAAAAGAGAGAGAAAAATAGAGCATTACCATGGGTGAAAATCGGCCTCAAAGAGAGAAGGAAGAAAATGAGTTCTTTCTTTGAAATTTTTACCTTAATGGAAAGAGGAGGCTCCAAGCTTTAAGATGGTGTAGTTTACTCTTCAAATGCCCAAAACCCATGGAGGTCAAACTCCTCCATTTGGAATTTTGAAAAGATAGAAATGTAGAGCTTGATGAGGGGAAGAAGAATATGCAATTTATTTTCGATTTGGGGCTTAAATGAAGCTTGGGCAAGCTTGGAAAGATGGAGCAGCCATGGAAGCTTTTGAGGAGCTTCAAAATCGTCCCCAGCAGAACAAAGAGGAAGGAGAAGTCTGGTGGGGGAAAGAAAAAACGTGGGTGAGAGGATAGGAATAGGAAAGAGAGAGTATTAAAGTGATTTTGTACTTTTTCTTTCTACTTTTTGCTTTTCTCTTTCTTTTCTTTTCTTTCTTTACTAACTTAGTGTGTGTGTGAGAGAGAGAGGCTGACTTATTTAATTAAAACCGGTCCCCTATGTACACAAGAGCTGGAGCATTTTCCGTCTTTTACAGAAAACGCCCGTTAATTTGCCCGGTTTTAGCACTATTCACTAACCGGGCCCGTTTTCCGGAATTTTCTCATTTAATTAATTTTACTGGTTATTAAGCTTCCATTAATGCTTAGTTATAGTTATTTAATGAACTATAATTTTTACGGGTTCGTTTGACCACTCAAAGTCACGTTTTCAGGTTTCCTCGAAAAACGTGCGCTAAAGCTTTATTAGCGTTTTAATTCTTTATTTGGATCCGTTTTCTTAGAGAATCATTCCCGTATACTAATTAGGCATGAATAAGCCTTAGGAATCCACATAATACTCTAACCAAGGTCTCGTACCTCCTATGGTTATATAACGCTTATTTTAGCGTTTTTAGCTTTTTAAGTGTTTTCTCATTTCTTTTGGATTTATTTTCCTTACCAAAATTACTTAGGCACTATTAGGCCCTTAAATACCATATTAGAATAATTTAATCACCATATTTAAGTTTGGTGTATTTAAAGTCCAAGACCATCTTGGCCAAAGTGATATTGGAAATCTCATAGTTGTGATCCAAAACCTTTACAGATACCTCAGACAGGTCCGCAACATAGTACTCAAAAATTTTGTCAACCAAGAGGCATACAGAAGGGAGGAAGTAGATTCAGTAATGGAAAGGTGCATATGAAACATCATAAAATGAGGCAAGCTAATAAGGAACTTCTAAACTAAACACCGCATTAAACAAACATATAAGAAGGTCACAATCCCATAGTGATCATTACGTGGGGCTATGCCTTGATAAACAACCATGTGGATAAGGCGCCGTAACACATTCAACATCCTTTGTGGGGCAGAACAGATTTTCCTAGTCTCAGGTTTGATGCCAAAATAACTGAATAACTCTTCCTCAGATTGTCCCTCAGCAAAAGTATTGATTTCACGAGAAAAAATCTTA
Organism: Limonium bicolor; assembly: GCA_023374045.1. Lineage (NCBI taxonomy): Eukaryota > Viridiplantae > Streptophyta > Magnoliopsida > Caryophyllales > Plumbaginaceae > Limonium > Limonium bicolor. Next base: position 28,211,840 of record CM041777.1, on the reverse strand, counting down.
ACCCCTTCAATGGGAAGCTCAAGAACAACCACAAGTAGATTAGGTGTAATTTCAATTTCAATGTCCCTATCCTTTGATTTCGCCTAGAGGTGGCAATTCGGGTCAATCGGTCCGGGTTCGGTTCGGTTCGGTTTGGTTCGGGTTGATTTCACATCGTCTAGTATTTGGTTCGGGTTGGATCGGGTCGGGTGAATTTGGTTTGTTCGGGTTGAGTTTGGTTTGTTGAAACTTTGGGTCGGTTTGGATCGGTTTGGGTGACTTTCGGTTTGCTTGACTTTCGTTTGGGGTGACTTCGGGTTGGGTAACTTTTGGTTCGGGTTAGCCTCTGGTTTATTCGGTTTTTTCGGGTCATGGGTCTAATCCGGGTCAATTATTCGGTTAAATTCGGTTGAAATTACATAATCAAGCAACTCAATAATCATGATATGTAAATTTGACTTCAATCAATCTCAACAAGTATGAATACATATAAAAGATTAATTTAAACAAACAATTATAATTTGTATCATGTTATACATTAGTAACCAACTCTTAATTTAACATAATTATTGATGTAGTTTTATTTTATTTAGTAGTTTCATTATTTTCAGAGGATATAAGGTATGTTCGTGAATAGTTATTAAATTTGTATCAAAATGTAGTAACTTGTTTTTTCAATCTATTAATGGTGACTATTTCAGTACCCCTTCTATTTTGTGAGGGTACCCTCTTTATTTAATCCAATTACAATTTGGCATGTGGAATATATTATTTATATTATTTTTTAGCTTTTAAATAGTGTCTTTGAATTTATTAACTAGTCCTTGAGTGAACTTAACTTAAAGGGTTTAAGTAAAAATAGAAACACTTTATTAAATATTTAGAAATTAGTAACTTCCCACCTTAATGTCAAATATATCAATCGTCTATTTTTTCTTCATCAACCTATTTAATAGGAGATTTTAGTTTAATACAATTTTTTAAAAAATTAAAACTAAATTTACTAGTGATTATGTATCGTTGAAGAAAACATTTATAAACAAAATATATACATTACTCTACATTTTAGAAGAAGATAAGTTAATGTACAAATTTATATTTCATTAAAAATTAGATTAAAGAAAACACTAATAAATTTTTACCTTTAAACTTTTATTTTATAATAAACCTCTAATGACTCATGATACTTCATTGTAATATTGTTCGGTATTTTAATGTTATGGTTCTAGATTTTTTGGTATAATGGTAGTATTGTGGGGCATTATTCAGTGTTGTATGATATAGATGCTAATACTGATTTATATTCAAATTAGAGATCTGGTATGAACATTTTGTTTCATTCTCGTTATCTCCTATAGTTAATGTAATATATTCTTTCGGGTCACATTGGATATATTCATTCGGGTCACACTAGATTTGGTTCGGGTTCGGTTGGCTTTTGGTTGGTTTTGGTTCGGGTCACTTCGGATTTCAGGTCATCGTTGGGTTATGGGTGACTTCGGTTCCATTGATTTCGGTTTGGATGACTTTGGTTCGGATGGTTGTGGATTGTGGTTTATTCTTGGTTTTAAAATAATACGGTTTGGTTTGGTTCGGGTCGGTTTGTTTCGGATTTTGGGTAATTTTCAAACTATACTTTTTGGTTGAGATTCGGACTCGGATCAGATTGGTTCGGTTCGGTTCAGTTTTTCGGGTTCGGGTCAATTTTGCCAGGTCTAATTTCGCCAGATAATCATCTTCAAAACATAAATTGTGGTAGAACTCGCGCACAATGTCCCAATATATGTGTGTTCCCAAATTAAAAACAATAGACCAACCTTGTGCTGACAAACAACTTCCTATAGCAGACAATTGATTCCTTTTCAACCAAGCACAACTCACCCTCTTTCCTACCACTATGTATGCATTTTTAATTTCTGTTTTAAAAGTAGGGTAGCAAGGGATAGAATTATCGGTCCAATCGGAGTCAAACCCCCGTGGGTGTGGTTGAGTTGTGGCAAAAGATTGAACGAGAGCACACCTGGGTTTGTCGGATGCAGTAGTAGATGATGAAACAGTAGGAGAAGCACACCGACGTCTCTTTGAGGTAGATGCATGTGGTGCAAAAGTCACAGCCCGTTTACGACGCTGAGAGATATGGGGGCAACAAGGTTTGAGAGATTGTCGACGTCGAAGGGAAACAGCCGAAGATTGTTGAGGTTTAGAGCGAGATTTACGGGTACGGGCAGATGGGGGAGCAAAGAGTATTTCAGGCTCATCAGGTGGAACAGGTAAGTTAGAATTAGAAACCGGGGGTGAAGATTTAAAGGGAGCAAAATCATCAGCACATTTGGTCGACGTAGGAGGAGATTGTGGTGGGGGAGCACAAATTGGTAAAGGAGGGTAATCTATAGCTAGTGGTGGAATATGTTCGGGTAAGGGTGAAGCCAGAGCTGAGTCGATTAGGGTTTGATCGACATAGAAGATAATAGGCAGTAGTGAAACAGTAGAACTGGGAGAAGAAAGAGCAAGTAGTTGACGGCTAGCAAACACTGGATCATAGGGGACATTCTCCATTGTAGAGATGGAAAAATGGAAGAATAAGAAGCAAGAAAGGAAGCAAGAAGAAGAACATGTGGGACTGTCACAAAGGAAAGAAACTACAATGGGCTTAAGACTGACACAAGAAACAAAAAGAAGGAAAAAGACTAGCGAAGCGGGAGACAAAGAAAGTAGTGGACGATTTAAAAAAATAAAACAAGGGAAACGGTAGTGGAATAGAAATATGGAGATCATAGCCATAAAACATGCTATAAGCTAATCGTGGTAACAAATAAAATATGTTCCAAATATAAAATTGATCCAAATCATCCATAATGTAAATTCTGTCATCCATGGGAATAATCTCACTATTGATGTAAAAATGTATGACACACTCCACTCATGCCTAAGTATCGTGTTTAAATTGCAAAAGGAAACCAATATGGTAAATAAAAGAAATGGACCTTAATCAATATTAATCATGCCCAGTGCTAGACTGAGACGTGAAAATATTTCCCAGGGAAGTCATTTGGTGAAAATATCAGCTAGTTGCTGATCCGTGGAACAATGTAACAACTCCACAATGCCCTTCTCAACTTGATCACGAAGAAAGTGATGACCAATTTCAATTTACTTCGTCCTTGAATGTTGTACTGGATTTTTTGATAACGAGACGGTAGATTGATTATCGCGGTAGATTGGAACAGGTGATTGTTGTAGTCCATAGTCCACCAATTGAAATTGCAACCAAAACACTCGAGCACAACAAGCTACTACTGCAATGTATTCAGCTTCTATGGTAGAAAGAGCAACCAAATATTGTTTTTAGAAAACCACGACACCAAACTTGTACCCAACAGCTGAGCACACCTAGAGGTACTCATGTGGTGTAACACCCCTACAAAAAACGACTCCTAATTGTCATCTAAACGTCGTAATTAATGAATAATTCGCAGCGGTAATTAAAGATTGTCGATCTACCGGTGTTATTGTTCCCACTAGCCCATACGAGTGATAACACATTTACATAATAATCACAATACGAAACGATTTCCCGTAGTGACTACAAGAGATAGATAGCAGTTTAATAATCCAAAGCAATATGACTGTAAGTAAATCCCGTACACTTGAGCGTCTACAAATATACACCTCGGTTCACCAAACCCGAATCCAAAATAAAGTACGTAAAAGTCTCCAAAAGTATACCACTACTCAAGTCGCGCCTCTGCGTCGACAGTCTGCTACTCTCCTGAAAAATGTTATTTGTATGTATGGAATCAGCCCCTGATGAGTATGTTACCATATGACTATCATGCCCCTCGGACCCCCTGTTAATTGGTCGAGAGCATGCAGTCCATTTTACATGCAATACCATTTAAACATAATAAAACTGTAAATATAACAGCGGTAACAACCATACAATAAACAATCATTCACATGCAGTCCCTTCTTTATGCTTTATTTACACTTTATTGTTGTTGGAGAAATATGTGACTACTTCTACCACTTAGGCAGTGTACCTAATCGTTTTGTGGAATAGTGGAATTGTGGGGTGTCGAACTCTTGGGGACCTTGCTGTGGTTTAACTGATAGTGTAAATTAACTGAGAATTCTAATTAGACTGTTGAATAGAAACTCATCATTTTTTAGGAAGGTTGTGGTTTAACACTTAATGTAAATAAAACAGTAAAAGAACAATTAATTAGAACAGAATAATAATAGCGGTTTATAAAACTCTTTTGTTTTTAAGAAGCACCCTGGGTTGTTCTGCTCACCTATTTTATCCAATTATATTACTATAAACTTCTACCACCATTTTAACAATAAACTCAGGAATTTTAATTAGTTCGTTGACCGGTCCTTGTACAATAAACCCTGATTAATTTAAATAACAAGCTGCAATCCTTGCCCAAGTTATTATAAATTAATCGCTTTATTAACAATTCCTGTTGGAGACAGATTAACCTATAGGCGAACCTCGCTTCTAGTCATTAACCCGTTTTGACTTCTTCTGTCTAGAACCTTGTCTCAGCACCGCATTTTAACAAGAGAACTACAAATATCACTTTAATAATTGGCCTGAATATTAAAGCGCATTAAGAACGAGAATCAAAATATTGCTTGAACAGATTATAGTAGAAAATATACGTAACACGATTGTATAAAATAAGCTTGCTTTCCAACCCGGGAGGCTAAAGTTATTACTCACACATAATTATAAAAACAAACAGCGTAAGTACGACAGACATTAAAACTGAATAGATTTAACTGATAGTATTTGGACGGAGGTTGGACAGACAACGGTATGGAAAATGGAATTTTTTATGGGATGAGATGAAGTGAGGATTTATGTGGAGATTATGTAGATGAGATGTATGATTTTTGGAGAGAAAATGGAGATTTTGTGGAGGACAAATGGCATTAGTTTTGGGGTGGAATGAGATATGATTTAATGGGGGGTTATAGGTTTATTTATAGTGAAAATGGGGTAGAAATGAAGGGGTGTCGGTGTGAATTGGTAAATATATTATTATACCAATTCACACCCATCGACATGCTCTGTACGTTGTCAATTTAGACACGTCCGGACCACCGTCCGAACCAGTGTGGTCCGGACCATGTCGATTTCCTTCTTCTGGCGCGCTGGCATGTTGGTCCGGACCAGTTGATCCGGACACTGGTCCGGACCATGTCGATTTTTGTACGGTTCTGCGCTGGAATGTATTGGTCCGGACCAGCTGATCCGAACACTGGTCCGGACCAAGGGTCTTTTGCCTTTAAAATGTTCGTTTTAGCTCCGATTTGATCCCCGTTTTCGCCTACGCGTTCGTCTCTTCGTGTACTTTGCTCCTAGCTTGGTTTTCCTCATGTTTAACCAATAAATTTGTGAGATAATCAATAAAACATAACTAGAGGAAAAACATACGATAAGTGAGTAATATTATCCTGAAAGTAAGTAAGTACAAGGTAAATTAAACCCTTAAATGTCTATGTATTTCTCACTTATCAAACTCCCCCACACTTATCTTTTGCTTGTCCTCAAGCAAATCTTTCTGACATAATGTTTAAACAAGTTAAACAGACAATAATCAAGTAAGGAGAGCACAGAAGAGGTAATTGCCAATCTTTTCAGATTTTAAAAGGGTACTAATAACATTAAATTTATTAGAAATATTTCTCCATTTCTGAGAATAACTCTGAAAACCTACAAATGTAACACCCCATCCAAAGCCTATCGTGTTTATCGCAATCTGAACACTTAAACGAATACGTCGCAGCGGAAATAAACAACACCTGGACCTTGCCACGGTCTGATCGATAGAATATACCGGCTTAAATACTTACAATACTTATCCAAAAACACTTACCCAACTTAAACCTCAATATTCTCAATACCACAACCAACCGAGTACTAGTATCTTATACACAATCCCAAACTTACATCAGCTAATATAAACAGTCGGGTGCACAGGCGCAACCCGAACTCAAATAAACGTCCCCACCTAAGTCTAACCCTCCTACTCTCGTAGTGCGTCCTCATGGGCCTCTTACCTGCAAGTGTAAAAATAGCCCCCGAGGGGGTCAGCACGAATGCTGGTACACCCTCTCATGGCCCCCAAGCTAACGGGGCTACGACGACTAATTGTCGATAGCATGGAAATTGATTACATACACAAACACAATATGAAGTGCAATAACAATAACCACAGATGAACATATATAGTTTCACAAGCAATGAACGACTCAAGCGTTCTCTTATCAAGTGGTTAGTAACCCCCTCCTTAGTCCTCATTTCCTTAATCTCAGTTCCTTACCTTACCTTAATCTTATCTCAATCTCATCTTAATCTCAGTATACAAACCTTTCCTGGAAGGGATTGGTTGTATCTATTCGAACCTGGGATTTAGGTGATCCCACCGCACCATCTTAATGCCACCTACTCTGGATGGGAGTCCAGCGTAGCTGAGCCGGCAACCGGCCCTAGGCAACAAGTCCGAAGACAAGTCCTTAAGCGGGGCGGATCTATTCAGATACCGTCCCCCTTCACTTAGCATGCATGACCGGAGATCGGTCCCGGGTTTCCTCCACTCAAGTTCCAGTTAGTAGACATCTTAAACACCATGTGCTAGCTAAGCCTTAACGGGCATTAACCAACAACATCAACTTAACTCTTATTCTTAACTCAGTAGGTACTAAACTTGGTTAGTAACAATCTCAAATCTCGCGGGTTAGTGTAAATATAACACAATCACGACGAGGACAATATAACCGGTTGCATGCTTTATCTTGTTTTAGTCATAGCAAATAAACAGATAGCACACAAGCCGAGGGACCCTCGTTAGCAAGCAGGTCACAAGATGGATTGTACCGTTCACCGTCGACGATCGTTTGGTTTATCTCCTTCCTTCCAAGTCCCAATTCACAAAGCCTAGAACATTGATTCAGTTTTAGGTTATTATCAATCCAACTCAATAGAATTACTTAACTTTCCTAGACATCAATCTTTACCCATTGTTTTTCACCAAGCCTTATGGTTTTTAACTTGACTCCTAAGTACATCATTTCCTCATATTTATTACACTTACTCTCCCACTTAATGACCATCACACCCACCAAAGAAGTCCTTAACAATCTCATACATCCATACTTAATTATCCCCATCATTTCCTAACCTTAAACAAGGTTTTTGGTCCATACAGTGGCCTGTCCGAACTTGTGTCCGGACTTCCCAAGTTCGGACACAAGTCGAGACTCAAAACTGAAAACAGACGCCTGTCCGAACTTGTGTCCGGACTTCGGAAGTTCGGACATGGGTCGAGGAAAATTTAAAGTAGAAGCAGACACGTCCGAACTTGTGTCCGGACTTCCAAAGGTCGGACACAAGTCGAGACTCTCTGAATTTTCACGCAACAGGGCCTGTCCGAACGTCCATGTCCGGACGGATGTTCGGACAAGGCAAACCTCATTCTTTTCTAAGCCTTCAAACACTTAACCATTTTCACCAAACTTCTCCTAAACCCTCATAATGTCTACTAACATCATTTGGTACACTTATACCCCTCATACAACATCCATAAAACTCATTTTCTATCTCCTTAAACACATTAAAATCATTCCACCAAGATTCACCTTAATCATTATACATTTTCCTTGTAATAATGCTAACACTTGTAATGCCTTCCTCTAGGTTTCCTAGTGGTGGTTCATACCTATGTAACCACTATGCCAAATGTTTTTCCTCACCACTATAACATCATCTCCCAAGCATCTCTCTCTATCTAAAACTCTTTTAAAACATTTACTTAGGGTTCCTTAACAAGTCTAAACTTCCATCATCATCACATATTTCCTTCCTAGTTGTGCATCAACATTTGCCTAAGTCCTAAACACTCGAATACATTCTCTTGATTCCTAAATCTTCCATGGTGATACCTAAGTCATCATAAGTCATTAAAACACCTTAACTCACACCCTTTTTCATCAAGACAACCCATAGAACACTTCTAGTACTTCTTAGTCATTATATTCCCTTAGGATATCTTAAACACTTAAACTCTCCCTTTAAATTTTGCCATGGGTTTCTCTAGTATAGTAACTACTTTCCTAACCATGGTTTTTGCTCCATCACACCAGTTACTTCCTAACACATGGTTTTTCTCCATCAAACAACCAATACCACACAAATTCTCATCACAACACCTTAACACCCATTTACACACAAAACTTCACCACATCATCATATAGTGCTTAAACTTAAAATGCTTGGCACTTAGGCCCTTAAATGACAATAATCTTAACCACTGAATTTCCACATATATATGCCTTCAACCTGCGAATACACTCAACAAGGCTCCCATTGAAATAAAATGCTTCTTGTACTTCACCTTATATTCTTAAACTATCTCTTTTCTCATTTGCTCCTTAGTCACAAGTTCACAAGATAGTCATTGTTTCTCCTAGGTTTTATAGCACCTTCCCAATATAAACTCTACACTAAACTCATCATATACCCACATCTCATTCCCTTAAACAACAAAACACCTTAAGGTAAGTAATTTACCTTGTTTTCTCACAAGCTTAAAAGCTTTTCTCCTTAGGTTTTCTTTGTTCAATCTCGGTCACCAATGTGATTCTCCTTGCCAATGTTCTAACCAATATCCAATGACTCCAATGAGTACTAGATAACACATTAACCCTAAGGAACAAACCCTAGGTTTAAAAATATGTTTTAAGGTATTAATGTGATTGTTTTACCTTGGTTTCTCAAGACAACTTGGATGTGAAGCAAGAAGGACCTCCTCTCTCCTTTGAAGAGTAGAAACAAGCTAGAACAAGGCATAAACATGGAGTCCCATGAGTATATATTTTCGGACATGTGAAGAAAATGGTGGAAACCTAGATTTTCTTACACTTTCTTTACCTTAAGAGAATGGAGATGCCAATGGAGTCTCCAAACTTGAATTTCCTCCTCTAATGGTGGTTTGACTTGGCACCAAAATGAAGCTCTTGAAGTTTTGAAAAGATAAAGGAGGAGCTTGAGCTAACTAAGAAGAATATGTATTTTGTTTTGGATTTGGAGCTAAAATGAGCAAGATGTGTGCAAGAGAAGGTGGAGCTAGCATGGAGGAGCTTCACGTGAATGGAGAAGAGAAAGAGAGCAAGAAATCGTGTGAACAAGGGAAAATGAAGAAGTGAGGAGAGAGGTAAGCAAAATGTGATATTTATCTTAAAAGGTGAATAGTACTTTATGCTTTATAACTTACTTATTTTGCTTTCTCTTTACTTAGTTAGATAGTGTGGTGAGTCACACTTAAAGAAACCGGCCCCCTTTAGTGAATGAGGGTAGTTTAGTCTTTGTTGACCAAATGTCTCACTTATATAGACTTATGTTATAAACTAGCTTAATAATTCACTATTCATCAAAAACAAGGCACATTGTTGTGAAATTTTTGATTTCCCATTGATATAGACCTCCAAATGTGATACTATATAGTACACATAATTAAAGAGTAATGATGGACATTTAGCCATTCAAAACTCATTTACAAGACAATTTTTCAAAAACGTGCTTTAAGACTCCTTAAAGCACATTTTGTGTTTTAACTTGTTTTCAAGCTTGGTTTTCTTTGGTAATTGACTTAAAATGACCATTAGGATATTACTAAGGTCTTAGAACAATATTTGGGTACTCTCCCATGTCTCTCCAAGCTTAGAGCACGTTTTTGCTTAAACTGCTCTTTTGGTGGTTTCCTTATATTTCTTTGATTAGAAATGTTTCTTAATGTTTCTAAGGCATTATTTAGCCTCCTTATATCTTAGTTTATCATTTAAACACCATATCTAAGTTTGGGTATTTCAATCTACCCCCCTTAAAAGAACTTTGTCCTCAAAGTTCACACGTGTTTAACCATTCACGGTACACAGTTCTCTTAATCTTAATACCACATCTTATATTCACATTCATACATCTCAAGACTCAAAGGTCAATCTCAAATACAATACATAAGTATCATACATAACTCAAACTTACACCGAAGTGTAGCAACTTACACAAATCCACATCTTAAACAACCAAACAAACGACAAACATGATCGTTTCCTAACTCAAAAGCGAGGAAGCTCTACCCCCCTTAAAAAGGGGTACGCCCCGTACCCTATACAGACGATCTAGTCAGTAAATAAAGAAGGGTACTTCGCCCTCATCTTATCCTCTAATTCCCACGTGGCCTCTTCGACATCCTGGTTAGACCAGAGAACCTTCACCAGTCGCACTGACTTGTGGCGAGTGTCCCTAGTCTTTCTGTCCAAGATTCTCTGAGGAGTCTCCACGGATCTCATATTTGGTTCTAAAGTCAACCTCTCAGGTTCTAACACATGGGAGGGGTGGTGCATGTATTTCTTTAGCTGTGAAACATGAAAAACATCATGCACTTTACCCAGCTCAGCAGGTAAATTCAACCTGTAAGCAACCGGGCCCACCCGCTCCGTAATCTCATAAGGACCAACAAATTTCGGGCTTAACTTGCCCTTCTGCCCAAACCTGAATACACCCTTCATCGGTGATACTCGCAGAAATACCTACCCGTCGCCCACTGCGAACTCCAGGTCCGTCGTCGAACATCAGCATACGACTTCTGCCTATCTTGAGCAGCTTTCATGTTCTCCCTGATTTGCTGAACTTCAGCCTTAACTTGTTCTAAGTACTCTGGTCCTATAATGACCGTCTCACTCGACTCATCCCAGCAGAGCGGTGTACGACATGGTCTACCGTACAACGCTTGAAAAGGTGCCATCTTGATCGAAGCGTGATAGCTGTTGTTGTATGAAAACTCGATCAGATGCAATCTGTCAATCCAACTGCCCTGGAAGTCTAAGGCACATGCTCTCAGCATGTCCTCGAGTGTCTGAATAGTACGCTCAGTCTGACCATCTGTCTGAGGATGGAACGCGGTACTCAGTTTGAGTTCTGTACCCAACGCTTCTCTGGTAGCTCTCCAGTACCTCGAAAGGAATCTGGTATCTCTATCTGACACTATGGTCTTTGGTATGCCGTGATGTCTCATGATTTCTTTCTCAAATAACTCAGCTAATTTGGTCACCTTCCAAGTATCCTTCATCGGTATGAATCGGGCTACTTTGGTAAGGCGATCCACCACCACCCATATCATGTTGAGACCTCCCCTAGCAGGTGGAAGCCCAACTACGAAGTCCATGGAGATATCATGGAACTTCCACTCCGGAACTGGCATCGACTGTACCATTCCGCCCGGTCGTCTGTGCTCGAATTTCACCTTCTGGCATGTGAGACACCTCAAGACGAACTCGGTAACATCTGTCTTCATCCCCGACCACCAGAAGTATCTCTTCATGTCTTTATACATTTTAGAGGCTCCCGGATGGATGGAAACTGAAGAACAGTGTGATTCTCTAAGTATACGGTCTTTCAGATCCGTGTTACCTCGTGGTATGCATAATCGGCCCTTAAGTCTGATCAGATCATCATCATGAAGTCTGAAGTCGTATTTCTGACTCTCAAAGGTACCATCTGTCAGCTTCTGTCTGACCTCTCTCATATACTCATCAGTCCTCTGAGCCTCTCGCACCTCATCAACCAAGCTGGAGAAAGAAACTAGCGAATGGAGTGAGTGTGCTCGACGGCTCAGGGCATCTGCTACAACATTGGCCTTCCCTTCTTTGTATTGGAGGTCAATGTCATAGTCTTTCAGAAATTCTAACCATCTCCTCTGTCGAAGATTTAACTCCTTCTGAGTGAATATGTATTTCAAACTCTTGTGATCGGTGTAGATCGTGACACTAACCCATATAAGTAGTGGCGCCATATCTTCAAAGCGAAGACTACAGCTCCCAGCTCTAAATCATGTGTGGGGTAGTTCTCCTCATGTTTCTTCAACTGGCGTGAGGCATATGCCACCACCTTGCCATGTTGCATGAGCACGCAACCCAGCCCTCTGCCGGATGCATCACAATAAACCTCAAAGCCCTCTGTACCGTCTGGAATGGTCAGTACCGGTGCAGTGGTCAGTGAGTCCTTCAAGCGCTGAAATGATCTCTCACAGTCGACTGTCCATAGAAATGGTGCATCTTTCTTCATCAGACTGGTCATCGGCTTCGCGACCTTGCTGAAATCTCTAACAAACCTCCTGTAGTAACCTGCCAGACCGAGAAAGCTCCGATGTCGGTAACAGTCTTCGGCCTTGGCCAGGTACGTACGGCATCAATCTTTGCTGGATCCACTGCGATCCCAGCATCTGAGATGACATGACCTAGGAAAGAGACCTGGTCAAGCCAAAACTCACACTTGGAGAACTTAGCATATAGCTGGTTCTCCCTTAATATTTCCAACACCCTCCTCAAATGTTCCTCATGCTCAACCTTAGACTTTGAATATATCAGAATATCATCAATAAAAACCACAACCGACTTGTCCAGCTGCTCCCGGAACAAGCGGTTCATCAGATCCATAAACTTCGCTGGCGCGTTCGACAAACCGAACGGCATCACTGTAAACTCATAGTGGCCGTATCGTGTCCGGAATGCCGTCTTCTCAATGTCTCCCTCCTTAATGGCTATCTGATGATACCCCGATCTGAGATCAATCTTGGAAAACACAGATGCTCCCTTCAACTGATCGAACAGATCGTCAATGCGGGGTAGTGGGTACTTATTCTTCACTGTCACTGCATTCAGCTCTCTGTAGTCGATGCAGAGGCGGAGACTACCATCCTTCTTCTTCACGAAGAGGACTGGCGCTCCCCATGGTGACACACTTGGTCTAATGAATCCTTTATCCAACAAATCTTTCAGTTGTTCTTTTAACTCAGTCATTTCTGCCGGAGCCATACGGTATGGTGCTTTGGCTATCGGTCCGGTACCAGGTAGCAGCTCAATGGTGAACTCTACCTCCCGAGTGGGTGGCATGCCGGGCAGTTCCCGTGGAAATAAGTCGGGGAACTCCGACACTACCGGTAAGTCGGGGTCGAACTCAGGGTCTCTCTCTATGTCCTGTACATAGCAGAGGTATACTTCTTCCTTTCTCCTTAATTCTCTATGCATTGCCATGGCGGTGATGATCTTAGTCGAAGGCTCCCTGGGCCTCTGGCGGTATGATATTGTTACCCCAGACGGACTCCTGAGCAGCAATCTATGCTCGGCGCAGAGGATACGTCCCTTGTGCCGCTCCAACCAGTTCATCCCGAAGATAACATCAAATCCTAGCTTACTGAACTCAATGAAACTGACTGGGAAGTCTTCCCCTTAATTCTGATGGTGGCTCCTCGGTAGTAACGAGTGCAACGAACCTTCTCCTTAGACGGGAGCGTAACCGTGAAGTCGGGTAGCTCATCAGCGTCTAGCCCCAACCTGCTCGCAAATGATGCAGAGACAAAGGTATGCGAGGCCCCTGAGTCGAAGAGAACTGATGCCTCAATCCCATTGATCGGAAAGGTGCCGGTGAGGATAGTACCGCTAGCGTCGGCCTGTGCCTCTGTGAGTATGCTTAGTGCACCTTCCGTACCGAGTCCATAACCTAATTGTGTTCACAAGCTCCATGAGTATTGATGGTATAACAAGAGTCGTAACAATTTATATGAACAACACTGTTATTTTATTCATGACCATCCTGTTTACAACATGTGCTTCAATCTTACATCTCATTTCTCATCTCATTCTAACATTACATGGCTAATATTGTCTAAAGGTTAGGTTTAATCTTCCTGGTCTCATATGCGTCGCATTGATTACTGCTGACGGTGCTGTATTCAGCTTGATTCTCTTAATCCCATGGTATAACATCCTTGATTCTCCTCCCAAAATTAATACATCACCTGACTTAAGTACTATCTTATCTGCACGGTCCGCACGCTTCTGCTCGCCGTATAAAAACTCCGCATCATCTCCAATGGACCAAGACACTACGGGTATCCTCTCTTTCGAGAGACTCCGTTGTCTCGTCCTTATCCTGGTGTAGTCCCAGTTTCCCATCTTTTTCGTAGAAGTTTACAATGCAAATGTCTGGCTGGATGTCTGGAATCGGTTCAGCTTCCAACTGCTGAGCGATTTCCACGACTTGTGTAATAACTGGATGGAACTCTTCGGGTATTCCCGGTGGTGAGACTCCATCTTGCTCCCTTGTGGTTTGGTAATTCTTGGCATACGGATTCCAATCCTTGCCCAAGCTCATCATCTTTAATTTCATCCTTGCTCCCCCTGGGTACTCCGGTGTGTAAAAACCTCCCGGTCCCATTCCTAGTTGATTGCATCTCCTGATGATGGCTATTTGTGCGTCGGGTGTCAGGTATCCCCTTAATAAAATCATACCTGGGCGGATAACCTGACATTGTTCGGTTGGAAAGTGTATGGTTTCGATGTCGGTGTGCTCCGGGTTAGATGTAGATGGTATAGGGTAGCAGATGTTGAATCTTCCTAAAGTGGTAGTAGGTTATGTCTTACTTAAGTTCTAATCTCATCTTATTCTTACTTAACTCATATATTTCACCAAACATGCATGATAATGCGGTAAGCAGGTAGTTTTATTACTAAATGGTTATAGTGGTACCTGGCCTCGATGAGGGCTCAGGCTCATCGTCCCGATCCACCATGTGTAGAGTGGGCCCCGTCTTCTGGGTCGCCCGTGGGTTCTTGTCCGCCGGCTGCTGCACTTTCCTCTGACCGTCAGATCCAGCTCCCTGATCGGTCTTGCCCTTGCCCTGGTGTCGGGCCTATAGGCTCTGCTAGCAGGGTTCCGGTAACACTCATAAGCTCTCCCGTAGACACCACAGAAGTTGCACTCCACCTTATTCCCCTTTACAGTCGAGCCGGGGTGGTCCTTGTGACACCATCTACAGATGAAGCGTCGCTGGTAGCCACCACCGGCTCCCCTCTCAGTCTCAGATCCTGATGATTCATATTGTCAATTCTCATATCTCAAACGGTTACTAATTTATTTCTTAACTCATTCAATATCAATTTCCTTACCCTTTGGCGCCTTAGAGCGCAGTGGGTGTAGCTGCAATAGCATAGGTCAGCTTCAATGGCTCTTCCGAAGCCTTCTCCTTTTCCTCCTTCCCTTTCGGGTTCTGATTCTTCTGGGCCTGAGGCTGGTACTTTTGTTTCTTGTACCCTCCTTGCCCTTGACTCTCTGAGCTCTTCCCAGCACTCTTCCTCTTTGCATTCTCCTCGTCCCTCAGCTGGACGGTAATCTCAACCTTAGCAGCGGCATGATAGCACTCCTGCTTTTCCATAGTATTAGTCACACTTATTTCTCATAATCTAAATCTTATTCATCACTTACTCAAATTTCAATCATTCTTATTACCTGCAAGGTAGTGTAACTCGTCGGCCCCATGCCGTAGCGGAGTCGATGGCTAAGCCCGCCATAGAAGCGGTCCACCAAGATCTGGTCAGAATACCCTAGACCTGGCAGAAGACGGAGCAAGGCAGTGAACTCTGAGTAATACTCGTCCACTGTCATCTTGTCCGACTGCTTAAGCGCATCTAACTGCAAGCGCTTCTTCGTCTGGACATGGGCGGGGTAGTACTTTGCCCGTAGCAAGGCGGTGTACTGCTCCCAGCCGAACTCTGGATTGGCCACATGCTCGGCCCTCACCAGCTTCCACCAATCGCCCGCCGCCCCCTTCAGGTAGAAAGCAGCTAAGCGCACCTTGATCCCAGCAGGGACATCAAGGGTCTCGAAGGCGGTCTCCAGCTCGGAGATGTACGCCTCAAGCTTGGCGGGATCGGTCTCCCCCTTGAAATGAGCGGGTCGAAGATCTGCTAGACTCTTCACCCAGTTTGGTTCCCTAGGTTGTGGCGGTGGAGGTGGTGCACCCACACCAGGCTGATAGCCCATGTGCCCTAAAGCGGCAGCTACGATCTCTGCGATCGTCTGCCCTCCAGGTATCCCTGGAATATCCTCACCCCGGCCGCGACCTCGGCCTCCTCTAGGGCGTCCTGCCATCTGAACAAGCATAACTTACATTAGATTCGTATTCACCACTGTTTTGTTTAGTAATTTATAACGTCCGTAGACGGTAAAGACAATCCACACTTATTAGTGGTCATCTGACTCTACTCACTCTAACTTCTCACACCCTTAACCCAATACTTATTCCTTAACTTATATCCTAACTCGGTGGTACTCAGTCCGGTATTTCTTGATCAGAGCGTAACTACGCTCTGATACCACTTTTTGTAACACCCCATCCAAAGCCTATCGTGGTTATCGCAATCTGAACACTTAATCGAATACGTCGCAGCGGAAATAACAACACCTGGACCTTGCCACGGTCTGATCGTTAGAATATACCGGCTTAAATACTTACAATACTTATCCAAAAACACTTATCCAACTTAAACATCAACATTCACAATACCACAACCAACCGAGTACTAGTATCTTAAACATAATCCAAACTTACATCAGTTTAATATAAACAGTCGGGTGCACAGGCGCAACCCGAACTCAAAATAAAAGTCCCACCTAAGTCTAACCGCTCCTACTCTCGTAGTGCGTCCTCATGGGCCTCTTACCTGCAAGTGTAAAAATAGCCCCCGAGGGGGTCAGCACGAATGCTGGTACACCCTCTCATGGCCCCCAAGCTAACGGGGCTACGACGACTAATTGTCGATAGCATGGAAATTGATTACATACACAAACATAATATGAAGTGCAATAACAATAACCACAGATGAACATATATAGTTCACAAGCAATGAACGACTCAAGCGTTCCCTTAACAAGTGGGTTAGTAACCCCCTCCTTAGTCCTCATTTCCTTAATCTCAGTTCCTTACCTTACCTTAATCTTAATCTCAATCTTAATCTTAATCTCAGTATACAAACCTTTCCTGGAAGGGATTGGTTGTAGCTTTATTCGAACCTGGGATTTAGGTGATCCCACCGCACCATCTTAATGCCACCTACTCTGGACGGGAGTCCAGCGTAGCTGAGCCGGCAACCGGCCCTAGGCTACAAGTCCGAAGACAAGTCCTTAAGCGGAGGGCGGATCTGATTCAGATACCGTCCCCCTTTCACTTAGCATGCATGACCGGAGATCGGTCCCGGGTTTCCTCACTCAAGTTCCAGTTAGTAGACATCTTAAACACCATGTGCTAGCTAAGCCTTAACGGGCATTAACCAACAACCATCAACTTAACTCTTATTCTTAACTCAGTAAGTACTAAACTTGGTTAGTAACAATCTCAAGTCTCGCGGGTTAGTGTAAATATAACACAATCACAACGAGAACAATATAACCGGTTGCATGCTTTATCTTGTTTTAGTCATAGCAATAAACAGATAGCACACAAGCCGAGGGACACCTCGTTAGCAAGCAGGTCACAAGAAGGATTGTACCGTTCACCGTCGACGATCGTTTGGTTATCTTCTTCGGGGTCCCAATTCACAAACCTAAAACATTCATTCATTTTTAGGTTATTAGTTATTCCAACTTACTTAATACTTAACTTTCCTAGACATCAACCTTTACCCATTGTTTTTCACTAGCCTTATGGTTTTTAACTTAACTTTAAACTACATCATTCTTCATTATTTATTACCTTCTCTCCCACTTAATACCATCCACCCCACCAAATAGTCCTTAACAATCTCAAACATCCATACTTAATTATCCCCATCATTTCCTAACCTTAAACAAGGTTTTTTGGTCCATACAGTGGCCGACCGAACTTGTGTCCGGACTTCCCAAGTTCGGACCAAGTCGAACTTCAAAACTGAAAACAGACGCCGTCCGAACTTGTGTCCGGTCCTTCGGAAGTCCGGACATGGGTCGGGAAACTTTAAAGTAAACAGACTACGTCCGATTGTGTCCGGACTTCCAAAGTTCGGCCACAAGTCGAGACTCTGAAAATTTTCACGCAAACAGGGCCTGTCCGAACGTCCATGTTCCGGACGGATGTTCGGACAAGGCAAAACACTCATTTCTAAGCCTTCAAACACTTAACCAATTTTCACCAAACTTCTCCTAAACCCTCATAATCTCATAACATCATTTGGTACCCTATAACCCTCATACAACATCCATAAAACTCATTTCTATCTCCTTAAACACATTAAATCATTCACCAAGATCCACCTTAGTCATTATGCATTTTCCTTGTAATAATGCTAACACTTGTAATGTTTTCCTCTAGGTTTCTAGGTGGTGGTTCATACCTAATGTAACCACTATGCCAAATGTTTCCTCACACCACTATAACATCATCTCCCAAGCATCTCTCACTATCTAAACTCTTTTAAACATTTACTTAAGGTTCCTTAACAAGTCTAAACTTCCATCATCATCACATTATTTCCTTCCTAGTTGTGCACCAACATTTGCCTAAGTCCTAAATACTCAAATACATTCTCTTGATTCCTAAATCTTCCATGGTGATACCTAAGTCATCATAAGTCATTAAAACACCTTAACTTCACCCTTTTTCATCAAGACAACCCATAGAACATTCCTAGTACTTCCTAGTCATTAAATTCCCTTAGGATATCTTAAACACTTAAACTCTCCTTTAAATTTTGCCATGGTTTCTCTAGTATATAGTACTTCCTAACACATGGTTTTTCTCCATCAAACAACCAATACCACACAAATTCTCATCACAACACCTTAACACCCAATTTACACCAAAACTTCACCACATCATCATATAGTGCTTAAACTTAAAATGCTTGGCACTTAGGCCCTTAAATGACAATAATCTTAACCACTGAATTTCCACATATATATGCCTTCAACCTGCGAATACACTCAACAAGGCTCCCATTGAAATAAAATGCTTCTTGTACTTCACCTTTATATTCTTAAACTATCTCTTTTCTCATTTGCTCCTTAGTCACAAGTTCACAAGATAGTCATTGTTTCTCCTAGGTTTTATAGCACCTTCCCAATATAAACTCTACACTAAACTCATCATATACCCACATCTCATCTCATTCCCTTAACAACAAACACCTTAAGGTAAGTAATTTACCTTGTTTTCTCACAAGCTTAAAAGCTTTTCTCCTTAGGTTTTCTTTGTTCAATCTCGGTCACCAATGTGATTCTCCTTGCCAATGTTCTAACCAATATCCAATGACTCCAATGAGTACTAGATAACACATTAACCCTAAGGAACAAACCCTAGGTTTAAAAATATGTTTTAAGGTATTAATGTGATTGTTTTACCTTGGTTTCTCAAGACAAACTTGGATGTGAAGCAAGAAGGACCTCCTCTCTCCTTTGAAGAGTAGAAACAAGCTAGAACAAGGCATAAACATGGAGTCCCATGAGTATATATTTTCGGTCATGTGAAGAAAATGGTGGAAACCTAGATTTTCTTACACTTTCTTTACCTTAAGAGAATGGAGATGCCAATGGAGTCTCCAAACTTGAATTTCCTCCTCTAATGGTGGTTTGACTTGGCACCAAAATGAAGCTCTTGAAGTTTTGAAAAGATAGAAAGGAGGAGCTTGAGCTAACTAAGAAAATATGTATTTTGTTTTGGATTTGGAGCTAAAATGAGCAAGATGTGTGCAAGAGAAGGTGGAGCTAGCATGGAGGGAGCTTCACGTGAATGGAGAAGAGAAGAGAGCAAGAAATCGTGTGAACAAGGAAGAATGAAGAAGTGAGGAGAGAGGTAAGCAAAATGTGATATTTATCTTAAAAGGTGAATAGTACTTTATGCTTTATAACTTACTTATTTTGCTTTCTCTTTACTTATTAGATAAGTGTGGTGAGTCACACTTAAAGAAACCGGCCCCCTTAGTGAATGAGGGTAGTTAGTCTTTGTTGACCAAATGTCTCACTTATATAGACTTATGTTATAAACTAGCTTAATAAATTCACTATTCATCAAAAACAAGGCACATTGTTGTGAAATTTTTGATTTCCCATTGATATAGACCTCCAAATGTGATACTATATAGTACACATATTAATTAAAGAGTAATGATGGACATTTAGCCATTCAAAACTCATTTACAAGACAATTTTTCAAAAACGTGCTTTAAGACTCCTTAAAGCACATTTTGTGTTTTAACTTGTTTTCAAGCTTGGTTTTCTTTGGTAATTGACTTAAAATGACCATTAGGATATTACTAAGGTCTTAGAACAATATTTGGGTACTCTCCCATAGTCTCTCAAGCTTAGAGCACGTTTTTGCTTAAACTGCTCTTTTGGTGTTTCCTTATATTTCTTTGATTAGAAATGTTTCTTAATGTTTCTAAGGCATTATTTAGCCTCCTTATATCTTAGTTTATCATTTAAACACCATATCTAAGTTTGGGGTATTTCCGGTTTGGGGTATTTCAACAAAAGAAAGAGAAGTTAGTACCATGAGATTTTTGCTTTTAAAACTGAGCCACTTCCACCATTTTCTTTCACATTTCCTTGAACGACAAAAGGGCATGTGAGTAAAAATCCATTCATTATCCTTTCAATGCAACATTAATTCATGACATGAGAAGTTTCTATCATTTGGTAAGAATGACATTATAATCAATTTTGAAGTTCATTTTTCTCTACCTCAGAATTTTCTCTCCACCCTTGTAGCGGTTTTGGTCTAATATCCAAATACCGAGTTAGTGAGTACCTTAGTTAGCCGGTGATGAAGCACCCCTAGAAAAAACTAATAACCGAGTGGACGAGGCCTGTTAGGATCAGAATATGCTGTTGGAATCAGAGAAGGATTTGCCTTGTTCTTTTCCACCTTTCTTTCCAAATCAAACCAGGCTCAAAGTCGAAACAAAATTCAAATGATAATTCCTCAGAATTTTTTAATTGCATTGAGTAAGGAGCGAGTGTTTTTTTTTTAGTACATACCTTTAAACCTGTTAACACCGGCATTTCTCCCTATAGGGCCTCATTCTTTGATTATTAATCACTAACAATTTAAACACAGTGTCGAAAAAGAGACCAACTTTAAGAGCAAGTTTTCTGATTATTATATCTCCCCCACACTGAACCAAAGCATGCCCTCATTGCATAGAAAGATTAAAATACAGGGATGAAACTACATGTAATGATCATAAAGCATGGTAATAGGAAATATTGAAAATTTAAAGAGCAAGGTAAAGATAGTGTACTCCCCAGTTTATGCAGAATGTGTGTGTAGTCCCCCACACTTGGTTCGGCTGTATAGTGTGCAAGATGTTCCTGGAATAAATATTCTAAAAAGCAAGAAGAACTCAAGTTATTCTCTCGTTTCTCTCTCTTTTTATTTCACTCTTTTTTTTAATAAAATTAAATACAAAAATATAAGCACAATACAGATTTAAAAGATAGATAGTAGGGTGCCTCCTACCAAGCTGCCCATCTTTATGGTCTTTGGCTAGACGTACCTGAGTACTTTAAGTTGTGACTGGATCTTTGAGAAGAAGCGCAGAGAAGCCTCTTCGTTGTCTAATGTGGTTCCCAGAAATAGTTTTATTCGAGCTCCATTTACTTAAACGATCCTCCTTTCTTATTGTCCAATTCGACAGCTCCATAAGGAGAGGTAGATATTATTGTAAATGGTCCAGACCAGAAAGGATTTTAACTTACCTGGGAAGAACTTAAGTCTGGAGTTATAAAGAAGGACCTGATCTCCTGCTTTGCATTCTCGCTTGGCAATCATCTTATCGTGCCAACGCTTGGTCTTCTCCTTATAAATCACTGCATTCTCATAAGAGTCGTTCCTAAGTTCTTCCAGCTCAGTCAATTGGAACTTCCTTTTTTCACCGGCTTGTTGTAGATCAAAGTTTACACCTTTAGAGCCCAATAAGATTTATGCTCTAATTCCACTGGTAAGTGGCATGCCTTCCCAAAAACTAGTTTGTAGGGGGACACGCCAATAGGTGTTTGAAGGCGGTACGGCATGCCCATAGTGCATCGTCCAATTTCAGAGACCAATCCTTTCGAGAAGAGCTCACCGTCTTCTGCAGAATCCATTTTAGCTCTCTATTTGTTATCTCTGCCTGACCATTCGTTTGAGGATGGTTATGGTAGAGCAAACCTTATGTCGGACTCCATATTTCTTCAGGAGAGAGCATCAAACTGGCGATTGCAGAAGTGAGATCCACCATCGCTGATTATTGCTCTAGGAACGCCGAATCGAGTGAATATATTTCTTTATAAACTTCATCACAACTTTACCATCATTAGTAGAGCAAGCAAGGGCTTCCGCCATTTAGAGACATAATCAACTGCTACTAAGATGTATAAATTTCCACAAGAATTTGGGAAGGGTCCCATAAAATCTATCCCCCAAACATCAAATAATTCAACCTCCAGCATATTGTTCAAGGGTAGTTCATTACGGCGAGAAATGTTACCTTGCCTTTGACACCGATCACAAGTAGACACAAAATCATGAAATCTTTGTAAAGGGTGTTCCAATAGAAACCAGATTCAAGTACCTTAGCAGTTGTACGGGGTGCACTGTGATGTCCGCCGGTTTCTCTAGAATGGCAGTGGAGAAGGATATTTCTGATTTCCGTCTGTGGCACACATCTCCTTATAATACCATCTGCACAGATTTTGAAAAGAAATGGATCATCCCATAAATAATGTTTGACAATCGAAAAGAACCTTTTTCGCTGCTAATATGTCATATCAGCTGGGATGATCTTTGTAGCCAGATAATTGGCAATATCGGCAAACCAAGGGCCTCCTGCCATTTGGATTGTGAATACTGCCTCGTCCGGGAAAAAACTCATTGATGGGTTCTTTCGTCTTCTGGTCCCTCCATCCTTTACAAGTGGTCAGCCACGACATTCTGGATACCTCTCTTATCTTATCTCTATTGTCGTCGAATTCTTGTAAGAGAAGTATCCATCTTATCAACCTGGGTTTTGCATCTGCTTTGGCAAATAAATACTTGAGGGCAGAATGATCAGTATGAAAAAACCTTACTACCAATAAATATGGACGGAATTTATCCAAAGCAAAGACGACTGCCAGCAATTCTTTTTCGGTGGTGGCATAATTTTCTGAGCATCATTTAGAGTATGACTTGCATAATAAATGACTCTCAGATTTTATCCATTTTTTGGCACAAAACAGCACCCACCGCATAATCACTGGCGTCACACATGATTTCAAAGGTTGGGACCAGTCGGGTGATACCACAATAGGAGCAGAGACAAGTTTTCTTTTAACAAATTAAAAGCTGCTAAACATTCATCAGAAAAATGAAATTTAGCATCTTTAGTCAGTAGAGTACAGAGAGGCTTAGAAATCTTGGAAAAGTTTTTAATGAATCTTCTGTAAAAACCAGCATGTCCAAGAAAACTTCGGATATCTAATTTTTGACATTTAATTTCAGCTCTTTATTTTATTTTCATTTATTTTTCAATCATTTACTTTCCATTTTCCTTTAAATTTCAGTAAATTAACTTCTAACTTTTAAATTCCTGTAATCTAACATTTAAATTTCAGTACTCTAACATTTAAATTTCTGTCAGTTTATTTATGTATACTAATTACTAACTTATAATTTTTGTCATTTAAAGTTTCTGTCATTTAATTTTAGTAACTAACTTATAATTTCCAGTATATTAAATACTAACATTAAATTTCCAGTATACTAACCTAACATTAAATTTTCAGTCAGTAATTTCTGTCATTTAAATTCCCCTGCCCTTTTTCTTTATTTTCACTTTAGTTACTGTAACACCCCTACATCTTACTTCACAACTAACTGAAATCGCAGCGGAAATAAACGACTAAACAATAACTAAACGCTTCGGTGCTACAACGTCGTTAACCACCACGTGGCTAACAAGGCTATTACATTTGCATTGTACCGGTCTGATGGACTAGATTCCCGAGCAACTGTACATTACTAAACCTTTTCATTAACAACAACCAACATACATAAGCCTTCCAAATGTACCGAGTATTTACAAATTGATGCCGATAACAGTTTTGGTCTTACTACACCTACTGTATATATACAACTTAAATGATTACCCATGTACAACGACTACCCCATCCTACTCTCGAACGGCTTCCTGCTCTTTGTACCTGAAATAGGAAAAGAAAGAGAAAGGGTGGCCCCCAAGGGGCTCAGCACCTTTGCTGGTATGGTAATCCCGCAGCCCACATGCTACCGGGCCACGCACAACTAATTGTCGTCTTAGCATGCGGTTGATTATATTTAAATCATGCATGCAACTGTAAACACACAACGCATAACATTTCGCCTCAATGGCTCAACCAACGGATAATACATCCTACTTGATAAGTCACTCGGTATTCATTATCCCTAGAGTGTTCCTCCTCTAATGGAGCTACTTCCTTAATAGACGACACTTACCCATAAATCGGGTTATCCTTAAACGCCTCTTATCACAAACTGGGATTCATTTCCATGATCCACACACTCCATATTTCACAACATATACACATTCCTCACATAACAAAACATAACAACACTTTTCACGTTTCGACGTGCATATGATAACATCGCAATAGAAATCGCATTACAACAACATCACGTAACATAACGGGAACGGTCCTCTTAGGAACCGACCCAAACATTGTTAATCACTGGTGAGCCTAGAAATGATGTCACCCTCATGATAAGCTCGTTATACAACAACAATAACACTCATTACCGTCCTAATAGTCGGACGAGTAACTTAAGTTAAGATGGTTTGGGTTTGGAGGCCCGAACACACCACACAAACACATGTTCCCCCTAAACCGATCATAAGTCAGAATAGCTAAGCTTTGAGTAAGCTAATGGGAGATCATAACCCGTGAGGGAAACAACCATAACAGAGAGAAGGGAAGGCTAAGAAGGATACCCACTCCCAAACAACGCGCAAACGGCCAAACCGGATTCCTCACCACTGTTAGTACATACTTACTTTTAGATATTAGTTAGAACACCACTATGGAGTCTATCACGTCTACACACCATACAGTATTACAACTGGGTTAAACACACAAGGGAGATCCCTACATTCACATACACAAACATCACATAATCAACTCACGCATAGCCGTGGTTAGAACGTCCCATGGTTCGGGTCGTTTAATCTGAATACCGAACTCTCATGTGATCCTAGACTCAGTTAACTAAGGTTAACACTTCGAGGTTAAACGGTATCAGAGTTGAACACGCCACATAAATGAATTACTGTAAACTCATACATGTTTTATCTTACAACGTGGCAAACATACAGAAAAACACATTGGCATACAAGCCGGGTAATCCGGTAGGACACAGGTTGCAGAAAAAAACCATACCATTCACCGGAGTCCACTTTATCACGTCCACTTATGTTCCTCGAGCAATTCTCGAACAACTGATAACATTACATGTACTTTTATTAACATCGGTAAACATGATTGTTAAAGTCTATTGCTTATAACCTTCCCGTTAACTTAGTTACATAACTTCACATTTTAACTTGTTTTACTTTTACATTTTAATACAACTTTTCCCCACTAAATTGTCATTATAAACTCACTTAACATGTCTTAGTAATCTTATAACATCATTACTTAATAATCCCCATCATCCTATAACCTTAAACAATTGTTTTTTACATACTTTGGGCCGTCCGACCCACAACTGGGTCGGACCGTTCCAGAACTTTTTTCGTCTTTTAAATACACCTGTCCGACCCATGTCCGACCCAACCATCTGGGTCGGACCATTCCAGAGACTTAGAGCACACATGTCCGACCCATGTCCGACCAAGACCTCTGGTCGGACCATTCCAAAAACCCCAACAGGTGACTAAACAGAGCTGTCCGACCCACAACTGGGTCGGACCACTGGGCCGGACAACATCAGAGTTGTCCAAACTTTGTCAAATTTCCTCCAAACTTCTCCTTAAGCCTCCTATGTGTTCTAACATCATTTGGCACTTCAAACCACACCTTTAGCCATATGCTTAACTCTTTAAATCACTCACCACAAACCATTTTATCATTCACAAATTTCTTTACAAAATTCCTAGCACTGGAATTTTTCTCCTTAAGATTTCTAGGTGGTATTTCACCTATAATGACCACTATACCAAGGTGTTTCCTCTACACCTTACCATCATCTCTCACTTTTTTCTTACTAACTAAATCTCCTTTTTGACATCTTACCTAAACATCATTCCTTCCTTGTACATCAACATTCCTAAACCTTAAGCAAACTTCTCCATGACTTTAATACATTCTCAAAAACACGCATTGAATTCCTAGAACTTCCAAGATAATACCTATATCCTTGTATCACTCTAAATCACCTTAGCACATGTTTTCTTCCCTAGTAAACACTTGTTCACCTTTAACACTTTCTAGTTCACCAAACTTATTTAAAACACTTAGAACTTCTTACACATTTTCCAAATTTTGCCATAGCTTCTCTTGTATATACTCACATCCAAACACTTAGGTTCTTACCTTATTTCATTCAGAACACCTAAAATCCATCAAGAACTTTCTCACACACAAAACTTCACCAAATTACACTACATCACAATATAGTGCATAAACTTAAATTGCTTGGCACTTAGGCCCTTAAATAACATGGCTCTTAGGCCTTTAAATAACATAAACTTTAAACACTGAATTTCCCACATAAATATTGCCTTTGCCTGCAATTACATAAACAACAAACATATGCCCTTAATAAACTCCTTGAGAGCATTTTACTAGCTCATTGCCATTGGCTCCTTAGTATTTTATTAAGCAAATCAAGCTCATTTTTTTTCCTAAGGCATTTAAACTACATTGAGATAGTTTGTTTACCTCTTTTTCCTCACAAACTTCTTTCTTGTTTCCTTGTAAAACCGGTAGGGATGTTTGGTTGTTTCCACTTCTAAAACATTATACAAATATATAATGAGTATACAAGCTTTAAGCTTCATCTCATTGTAAACCCTAGGCACATATATTGTCTTAACACATTAAGGTAATTGTTTTACCTTGGAATTGGAAGAGAACTTGAATAAGTATCAAGAGAGGACTCCTCCTAGCACTTGAAGATTCAAATGGAGCTAAAACAAGCAAGGTAGAAACACCATTGTGAGGTGAATTTTCGGACAACACAAAACATGGAGGAACATCATTTTTCTTTGAGTTTTCCTTACCTTGAGCAAAGGAGAACAATAAGGTGTGAAAAGATGAGGTCAAGCTCCATCAATGGTGAACTCCATGGCACCGAAATGAGGCTTTTGAAGATTTGAAAGATAGAAGTGTAGAGCTTGCTCCAACTAGAAGAATGGTGGTCTTGAAATTGAATTTGGACCATGGAGTTAGAAGTTACAAGAGATCAAAGCTTGAAGATGGTGCTTGAGCTGTAGCATCACCGAAGGAAAGGGAGAAGAGAGGTTGGAGACCGTGTGAA
This sequence comes from Limonium bicolor, assembly GCA_023374045.1. Lineage (NCBI taxonomy): Eukaryota > Viridiplantae > Streptophyta > Magnoliopsida > Caryophyllales > Plumbaginaceae > Limonium > Limonium bicolor. Next base: position 28,184,493 of record CM041777.1, on the reverse strand, counting down.
AAGAAGGGAAATGAGAGAATGAAGATAGGTTCTACTTTTGGAAGATATTATATAATAAAGCAATAGTAAGTTGCTTTAGTATTTGTTATTTGTTTTGTTAACTTACAAGGTGATGACTCACCTCATAAAAACTGGCCCCCATTAGTAGTCTAGGGGTGTTTTGGTCTTTGTTGACCAATTAACTTACTTATAATAACATATGTTACAAACTAGCTTATTAAAGTTACTATTCACTAAAACAAGGCACATAGATGTGAAATTTTTGATTTCCCATTGATATAGACTTCCAAATGTGATACTATATAGTACACATGTTAATTAAAGAGTAATGATGGAAATTTATCCATTCAAAACTCATTTACAAGACAATTTTTCAAAAACGTGCTTTAAGACTCCTTAAAGCACTTTTTGCGTTTTAACTTGTTTTCAAGGTTGGTTTTCTTTAGTAATTGATTTAATATGTCCATTAACATATTTATAAGGTATAGGTATGACCCTTTGGCCTTATACCAATTTATCCCAAGCTTAGAGCACATTTTGCTCTTATTGACTTTAAAGTATTTTCTTGTGTTTTGTTTGGTTTAACTGTCTACCAAAGTTCCCTAAGGACTTAATTAGCCTTATTAAATCATAATTGAATATTATTAAGTCTTGGTAGGCTCTTTGGGTCCTAACCAAGTTCACTCCTAGCTTAGAGCATGTTTTTGCTCAAACTGTATCTTAGTGCTTTATTGCATTTACTATGGTTTAATTGTTCACTGATGTTTCTAAGGCACTTTTTAGCATTTACATACCATAGTTTAATATTTAAACCACATATCAAGGTTTGGGGTATTTCAGTTACTCTAAAAAAAATATATAAAAAAATATAGTTCTTTGTTCTATTAATTGCTTCTTTCTAATTTTGTTATTTTTCTGTAGTTTATATTTACTTGTCAATTATTGCTTTTTCTCTAACAGTTATCCATTTTTCAAAACTTCAACTGCATTTTATTTCTATATATGCGTCGAACTCGATCTGCAGGTAGTCCTCAAAACGATCTTGAACCTGAGATTGAGAGATTTCTCCACCAAAGAAGGCGACAACAACAAATTGAGATGACAAATCGACAAACTCTCTACGAGTACCAGCAACCATCAGTTGAAGGGAGGCCTTCTGCTATTGTCCTTCCTCAAGTTTCACAGGCTGAACTGGATGCCTGGCAATTTAAAACGAGGTTTATTACCACACTCTACCACCAGGGCCAATACAACGGGCTAGATTCAGATGATGCTCCACACCATATATCTGCATTTCTTGATTTTTTAACACTTTTAACAAAACAGGAAATCTAAACGAGCACATCCGTCTGCAATTGTTCCCCTATTCCTTGAAAGATGGCGCCTCCAGGTGGCTGAGAAGTTTACAACCCAGCAGCATCCACAGTTGGGCCGAATTAGCAAACAAATTTCTAGCGAAATACTATCCCCCGTCCAAAACAAGAGAGAAAATTGCTGAAATCACAAACTTCTGTCAAGAACCAGGTGAATCTCTTTATGATTTGTGGGATAGGTTCAAAGAATTATAGATATTATGCCCACATCACGGTATGAGTAGCCAGGAACTTGTTTTGTCATTCTTTAGAGGCTTAAATGATTCTAACAAATTGTTGCTAAGTTCCTCGTCTGGAGGAAATTTTATGAAAATGACCGGAGAAGAAGCAGTTGAACTACTGGACCAAATGACCGCCAGTACCAGACAATGGTGTAAAAACAAGGGAAGAGGTGAAGTAAAGAAGGAAACCGGTATCTACAGTATTCCCCCACAGGATCATGTATCTGCTCAACTAGCTGCACTCACAAAAGTTGTGGAGAAACTAACGCTTAGTCAACCACAACAAAAGTTGTGAAGGCAGTGGCCACTTCCCCGTATCTGACTCCCTGTTGCGAAAACTGTGGAGGAGCTCATGAAACCTCAGACTGCGATGGTTCAGGTTGCAACAGGACCCTTGAAGAGGTAAATCTGATCAACAACAGACCAGGGAATCCTTATCAAAACTCATACAATCAAAACAATTGGAGGAGTAATCAACAACCATGGAGGAATTATGATCCACAGTCGAGTAACCAAGGTTTCAACCAAAACCGACAACTGCAGTACAACCGACAACTGGAGCAGCCACCCAACTCACAAGGTGATATGGGCGAACTAAAAAGCATGATGAACCAGCTTCTTACAAGGTCAGGTGACAAATCAAAATGCTGAATAGAAGCCAAAGTTCTGATCAGGCTTCAGCAAGTAAAATAGAGTGAATAGCAGATGAAGATCACAAGCAAAGTCATGATACTAAATCCAAAATACCTACATTAAAAAGAGACAGACAGATAGAAGACCCAAAATTCAGATAGGTCTCAACATGGCTCAAAGACCAACAGGGTCACTCCTAGCAAACTGATCCAAATCCGATGGAGCATGCAAAGCAATAACCCTGAGAAGCGGAAAAGAGCTGGTATCCGATGTCCCTGAAGCTGAGAAGAAATCTGATGAACAAAAATCTGACAATAAGACGTAACCATTCCCAAGGAGAAGGAGTCTCCTGCATCCCTTACTATTAAACTGTCACAGGTTTCATATGATATTCCAATCCCATTTCCTGATAGATTAAAGAAAAAGAATTTGGATGACCAATTTGGAAAATTTCTTAACATTTTTATGAAATTAACTATTAATATTCCTTTTTCTGATGCCTTAACACAAATGCCTATTTATGCAACATTTATGAAAGATATCTTGTCTAACAGGCGATCTTTACAGGAAAATGACACGGTAAAATTGACCGAAGAGTCTCTGCAGTACTCTTAAAGAAGCTACCACCGAAGTTGGGAGATCCAGGTCTCCCTATCATTCCTTGCGCAATAGAAGACATAAATTGTGGTAACGAGTTATGCGATTTAGGTGCAAGTATTAACTTAATGCCTTTATCTATCTTCAAGAAATTAGGCATAGGTCAATGCTCTCCTACTCCTGTGCAGCTACAACTAGCTGATCGTTCCATAATCCACCCTAAAGGAAAAGTTGAAGATTTAGTAGTTTCTGTTGGCAAATTTATTTTCCCTGCTGATTTCATTGTTATTGACATTGAGGAAGATAAAGATGTTCCACTAATCCTAGGTAGACCTTTTATGAGAACTGCAAGAACTTTAATTGATGTTGAAGGAGGTAAAATAATTTTAAGACTTCATGATGAGCAAGTAGTTTTTGACATGACCCGAACATGAAGCGTCCTTCTGATACACAAATATGTTTTTCTATTGACACTATTGACTCTTTAGTACAGGAGACGTTCCTCAGCAAAGATGAAGAAACGATCTTAGAAGATGTCTTATGGCATCTTGTAAAGCTGATGACGAAAATCCTGATATTGCTCTCATGGCTGAAGAGTTAAACAAGCATAAGCCATATTTTCGTTCCTACCAACAAAGATTCGAGCCAGTACAAAGAAACACAGACAGACCAAAGCCATCCATCGAAACAGCACCTACAGTCGAAATGAAACCTCTTCCCCCTCATTTAAAATACGTGTTTCTAAAACAACCATCTGATTTACCAGTTATTATCTCATCTAAATTATCAGATGTGCAGGAAAAGCAACTTTTAGGGGTACTACGCAAACATACGACCGCTATCGGTTGGTCAATAGCGGATATCAAAGGAATAAGCCCATCTCTGTGCTCTCATCGAATATATGGAAGATGACTTTAGGGCATTAGCACAACCACAGAGGCATCTCAATCCTGTTCTAAAAGAGGTGGTCAAGAAAGAGGTAATAAAACTACTTGACGCTGGCATTATTTATCCAATTTCAGATAGCAAGTGGGTAAGTCCAGTGCAGGTAGTTCCAAAAAAGGGCGGAATAACTGTAGTTCCTAACGAGAAAGGTGAGTTGATTCCTCAACGCACTACTACCAGGGATGAGAGTTTGTATAGACTACAGAAAATTGAATACTGCTACACGTAAGGATCATTTTCCCTTGCCCTTTATTGACCAAATGCTGGAAAGGTTAGCAGGTCAAGATTACTACTGTTTTCTAGATGGCTATTCAGGATACTTTCAGATCCCAATTGCTCCAGCTCCAAAGATTAGGATAAAACTACTTTTACCTGTCCTTATGGAACATATGCTTATAAAAGAATGCCGTTCGGATTGTGTAATGCACCAGCTACTTTTCAACGGTGCATGATGGCTATTTTCTCTGACTACATTGAAAAATGTATAGAAGTCTTTATGGATGACTTCTCTGTCTTTGGTTCGACATTTGACACTTGCCTAGAGAATCTTGATCTTATTTTGGCCAGATGTGAAGACATAAATCTAGTCCCTGAACTGGGAGAAATGTCACTTCATGGTTCGAGAAGGGATCGTGCTAGGACATAACGTGTCTTCAAAAGGTATTGAGGTGGACCGCGCTAAAATTGAGGTAATAGAAAAACTCCCACCTCCTACTACTGTAAGAGGTATCCGAAGTTTTCTTGGACATGCTGGTTCGCCAAAAACTTGTTGGAGAAATATGTGACTACTTCTACCACTTAGGCAGTGTACCTAATCGTTTTGCGGAATAGTGGAATTGTGGGGTGTCGAACTCTTGGGGACCTTGCTGTGGTTTAACTGATAGTGTAAATTAACTGAGATTCTAATTAGACTGTTGAATAGAAACTCATCATTTTTTTAGGAAGGTTGTGGTTTAACACTTAATGTAAATAAAAACAGTAAACGAACAATTAATTAGAACAGAATATAATAGCGGTTTATAAAACTCTTTTGTTTTTAAAGCACCCTGGGTTGTTCTGCTCACCTATTTTATCCAATTATATTACTATAAACTTCTACCATTTTAACAATAAACTCAGGAATTTTAATTAGTTCGTTGACCGGTCCTTGTGCAATAACCCTGATTAATTTAAATAACAAGCTGCAATCCTTGCCCAAGTTATTATAAATTAATCGCTTTATTAACAATTCCTGTTGGAGACAGATTAACCTATAGGCGAACCTCGCTTCTAGTCATTAACCTGTTTTGACTTCTTCTGTCTAGAACCTTGTCTCAGCACCGCATTTTAACAAGAGAACTACAAATATCACTTTAATAATTGGCCTGAATATTAAAGCGCATTAAGAACGAGAATCAAAATATTGCTTGAACAGATTATAGTAGAAAATATACGTAACACGATTGTATAAAATAAGCTTGCTTTCCAACCCGGGAGGGTAAAGTTATTACTCACAATCATAAAAAAAAAAACAACGCGTAAGTACGACAGACATTAAAACTGAATAGATTTAACTGATAGTATTTGGACGGAGGTTGGACAGAACAACGGTATGGAAAATGGATTGTTTTTATGGGATGAGATTAAGTGAGGATTTATGTGGAGATTATGTAGATGAGATGTATGATTTTTGGAGAGAAAATGGAGATTTTGTGGAGAAAAATGGCATTAGTTTTTGGGGTGGAATGAGATCTGATTTAATGGGGGGTTATAGGTTTATTTATAGTGAAAATGGGGTAGAAATGAAGGGGGTGTCGGTGTGAATTGGTAAATATATTATTATACCAATTCACACCCATCGCATGCTCTGTACGTTGTTAATTTAGACATGTCCGGACCACCGTCCGAACCAGTGTGGTCGGACCATGTCGATTTCCTTCTTCTGGCGCGCTGGCATGTTGGTCCGGACCAGTTGATCCGGACACTGGTCCGGACCATGTCGATTTTTGTACGGTTCTGCGCTGGAATGTATTGGTCTGGACCAGCTGATCCGGACACTGGTCCGGACCAAGGGTCTTTTGCCTCTAAAATGTTCGTTTTAGCTCCGATTTGATCCCCGTTTTCGCCTACGCGTTCGTCTCTTTGTGTACTTTGCTCCTAGCTGGTTTTCCTCATGTTTAACCATAACTTTGTGAGATAATCAATAAAACATAACTAGAGGAAAAACATACGATAAGTGAGTAATATTATCCTGAAAGTAAGAAAGTACAAGGTAAATTAAACCCTTAAATGTCTATGTATTTCTCACTTATCAATTGTTATATTTGTCTCCAATGATCGATTTGATATGTTTTCAGGATAAAATGCTCAACAAAGTGCTTAAATGAAGATTTCAGAGGTTGAGGCAACAAGTGGAAGTCAAACCAAAGTCAAAGGCTGATTTTCATCAACTACTACCGTGTTTTATTGAGGGTCCGGGTTTGTATCCTACTTTGTAAACCCGGACCATCTCATCGAAGAACTCTCTGCCTAGTTTTAGACGTGGTCCGGGTTTGCGTACTTGTTTACAACCCGGACCATCCTTTAGCGTAACCTTCTACCGAGTTTTAGTGCTGGTCCGGGTTTGCGTACTTGTTTGCAAACCCGGACCAATATAAGCGGAGCGCCAGAAATACTGCTACAGAAATAATATGATGTGTTATTCTATCTTTAGTTATCTTTTATTCTATCTTTTAGATTGCGGCCGTTTATTTAGATTAAAGATAGAATTCTTATTCTCATAAAAGGAGAGTCTTGCCAACGTGAGACACAGGCTTGGATAGACCACAAACAGTCACGTTACAACACAGAGAGATTAGCTTAGTTTGAGATTGATTCTGATCGGAAGTTTGGAGCAGAGCAGAGAAGAGAGTTCAACACGGAGACTTCACCAGAAGTCTCAGAATAGAGTTTCTTCTTCTTGTTTCTTTATTACTACTCACTACAGTTTTGTTTATTGTAAATATGTCAATGGCTGAGTAGTTCCTTAGATTCCGATTTTCTATGTATCCCTAAATTGACTATTTCTATTCCTTTGTGATTTACTGCAATTCTATTGAGTAAAGTTATTTTCCTTGCTTAATTTCTGTAACCGTTATAATCTGGCCAATTATAAAGATTAGTATTTTGTTAGCTTATATGTGGCGACTGCAGCTTTCAATTGACTACAGGAAAATAACCGGTTAGTTTAGAGACGGTAATTCCTCTAAATTGCTAATTGACCAATAATCTAGAATATTCTTAAGGCGGTTAGTAAACAGTGGGTTTGTAACAAGAGTTAGAATTCGGTCTTTGCTAACTAGAATTTGCTAAGAGTCGGAGACCGGAGGTAATTATCTTTTGTTTCTAGGGTTTTACTCATAATTGTCTTGGAAATCACTTAGGGATAGGAATTACAGATTTAGGGAGAAGTAGTAAACCGGAATTTCTCTCCCAATCAGTTTCAAATCAATTATCTTCTTGCTTTTTACTGTTTTATAATATGTTTACAGTTTTTTTTTATCATCAAATCAAAACCCCCAATTTCCTGTTTTAATTTGTTATTTAGTCTTTTTATTCCTTTAACGGTTAGTAAAGATTTAAACTAGAAACCGCCTCCTCTGTTTGATACTTAGGGAATACTCTCTATTAAAACTTGCTAGAATTGACCGGTACATTTGCCGTTATGTTTTACCCCAACAAGTTTTTGGCGTCGTTGCCGGGGAGGCACGGTTATTTAGTTTAGTCTTTATTTTTATTTCCTATTATTTATTTCTGTTTGTTTCATTTTAGTTAATTTTATTCTATTTTAGTTAGATTGTTTGCGTTTAGTTTTTATTTAACGTGTGTTCGTGTCCTTGAGTTCTGTTCATTTTGTTCTGTTCGCTACAGTAGTTTAGGTTTCTTTTTTATTTTCCGTTTCTTTTGTTTCTGGTACGATTAGTGTGGTCATTAGGTTAGTTGTTTAATATTTAATTGTTAACAGCTTACAGTTGACATAGTTGATAGTATTCTTTTCGTTTTTATTCTACTGTTACGTGTTTCTGTCAGGTTTTTACTTTTCTTTAATATTTTCTAATCTGCATGTTAGTCCCTGGTTGGCTAGGTTAGATTGCAGATTTTATTCTTTGATTTTCTATCTGTTTTTATCGCTGAGATTCTGTTAGTTTAAGTTTAATTTACTCTGTTTTTATTTCTAGTTTGATTTTGTTTCAGATTTGTTTTATCTTCCAAATTTTATTCCAGATTTTAGTTTCTGTTTCTAAATATTCTGTGTTTAGACATTAGGATTTTTATTTGCATATTGTGTGAGTTAATTTCTTTTTATCTCTTTCTGTTTTTTTTGTTGCTTTACTTAATTGCTATTGTTCTTTTAGTTTACCCTATTACAGCTTCAGTTACTAACTCTCGTTTATGGTTAAAACCCGCTCTACAGGTGAACCGGAGTTCGAACTCAATCTCGAGATCGAAAAGTTTGCAAGACAGCTGCGTAGGGATTTGAACCTAGATCCACCAGTTGAGGAGAGGGTGCTTGAACCACCTGTTGTCGAAGAGGTTCCGGAGGTTCAACCAGAAGTTAACATGGCAAACAACGAAGGGCAGATGAGGGACTACACCCGTCCACGTGTTGAAGTGTTGGTGTCACCGATTGTGATTCTTGCATTACCAGCAGGGGTGCAATGGCAGTTCAAGACCCACTACGTTACCATGGTGATGAACGCACCTCAGTTCAGCGGGACGGTTACTGAAGACCCAAATGTTCACCTCACTACATTCCTGAGATTGGTAGGGGCGTGTTCGACACCAGGTTCACAGGAGGTTGCTCGGCTTACTTTGTTCCCATTTTCCCTGACGGATAGAGCGGCTGAATGGTTGAACTCACTGGCGCCTGACAGCATTACTACTTGGGAAGAGTTGGCTAATGCATTCCTGGCAAAATTTTCCACCTTCCTGGATGCTAACTATGAGAGGTGAAATTACCAACTTCAAGGAGTTTGCCGGTGAGACCTTGTCTGAAGCTTGGGAGCGGTTTAAGGGGATAGTAAGGAAGGTACCACATCACGGGTTAGGAGAAGAGGTTGTACTGCAGTCGTTTTACAAACACTTGGATCCGTCTAGCCGTTGTTGGTTGATACATGCGCTGGAGGAAGTTTGATGGAGCTGCCCATTACAAGAATCAAAGAGCTGTTAGAGACTATTACTACAACAGCTAATCAGTGGGGAGGTACGAGAGCCGGAGAAGCTGCACCGAAGAAACCTTCTAGAGTTTATGAAGTGGATTCGAATACTTTTCTGGCTGCCAAGATAGAAGCGATGTCAAACAGTTTAAGCGTATGTGTGCAATGATGAACCCGCAGCCAAATGCAGCAGCTGCTCCTGAAGTTTTTCCACCTTGTGAATATTGTGGTAGGGCTTCTAACATGTGCCAGTGTGCTCCACCACAAGAAGAGGCAGCGAATTATGTTGGTAACAGACCGGGTAATTATTTTGGGAATCAAGGCTATCCAGGTTACCACGCTCAACAGCAGAATCGTTCCAAGCTGGTGGTAACTGATGAGTGTCCAAATGAGCATGTTTTAGGGGTGTATTTCATATGTTTAATCAACACTTTTCATGCTCATTTCTCCACTCTAGCTTGTTTTCCTCTAGTTTTGTGTTTCATTGGTGTTTTACACATTTATTGTTTAAACAGGAGGAGTAACATAGCTAGGAGTAAAGTAGACGAAGAGAGGAACGCGTGGGCGCAAACGGATCCAAAATCGGAGTTAAAACGAAGAAGATACAGCGTTTTGAAGTTAGCCTGACTCCGACCGACCTTAGGACCGACCTTGCAAGGAAGGTTGGGTCCAAATTTTGCCCAGATTTGCGTTTTTGCAAGCTACTGGAATCGACCGACCTTGCAAGGTCGGTCGAACTTAAAAACGCGCCCCGAAAACAGAGAGAAGGGTGTTCTTCTAAAGGAGAAAGAAGAGAAGAAGAGAAGAAGAAGAAGAAAGAGAGAGAGAAGAGGAGAAGAAGAAGAGAAGCTCACCTCCTTCCAAGCTCCATTAATGGCTACTTCTATCCCTTGCTCTTTTATTTTCTCTCCTATGGCTGTAAGAATCATTTGTAGCTAGGGATTGGGGATTTTGTCCCAAAATCCCTAAACTCCATTGTAGATTCTTGAACTCATTTATGGTTTTATTTTAGTCTTTGAGCTTAATGAAGATGATTATGAGTGTTTATGACTTCTAAACTTGTTGCTCATGATTTGGGGATATTGTTAAGGGTTTTGCTCATTTGTCTTCTATGTGTTAAATTGTGTTGGTTTGGCCTACCGATTTTAGTTTAGCATTATTGTGGGATTCTATCAAAATGTTATTCAGAGATAGAAACCTAAACTGTTAGAGACTAAAACGGTGTACTGATTTCGATAATTTTGAGATTATACTACATTGCAACATAGTGGAACTTGAGCTTAGTGCTATCGATTGACCCGGGCTTAGCTGAATGAGAAGTCTCGAATAAATTGGTTAGGCTTAGTAGGCCTAGATTAGGTTGCTAATTAATTAAGTGTTCCCGTGGTTTAGCTATGAGTTCGTGGTTCGACAATCGGTAGTAAGGGGGAGGACGGGTGCAATTTCCATCCCGGGCTACACCTATCCTAGATAGTTAGTTTAGTGTTTATTGCTTTTCTTTATTTCTCCAATTACAACCAAAAAAACCCAAAACCCCTAATTTAAATTGAAGTGGAGTTCCACCACACGGAGTAATCAAATGGCTGAGCGAAGAGTATATGCTGCCTACGGAGACAACAGATGGAACTCTCTCCGACCAAACCCCCTCCGACTCCAACGAACGGACTCTTGCGACAAGGAAGCTATACCACAGACAGACTGCGGAGGAGTAATCGCCTCCAACGCAAAGCAAAGATCCTCTCCGAAGAACTAAGAGTCATTCGCCTCCGAAGCAAAGCAAAACCCCCTCCGAAGGGTTGGGAGTAATTATTCAAAAAGAAGGGTGAAGTTACATAAAAAGCCTTGTATAACTGAGAATATTCTAGAATGATGTAGGCCCACAGAAATGGTTATACACTGTAGAAGAGCCTATAAATAGGAACCATAAGTTATGTAATAATGTACGCTTTTTATGAATACAATACTTGGAGCTCTCTTTGCAATCTGAGTCTGAGTGCGAGTTTGATACGATCTCATTTGGCGCCGTCTGTGGGAAACGAACGATAACCACGATTCAATCCACAAGAGTCACGGTTCTTGTCTTTTGTTCAAACATGGCACCACGATCAAGCAAAGGGAAGGGGAAGATGGCTGCGACCGGGGAGAGCTCATTCTCAAAGGAAGACCTCACTGATCTGATGAGGAGTTTTGCGCAGAAGTCAATGAGAAGATGGCTGAAAGCAATGAGCGGTTTCAGCAGGAACTGGCGGATAGAGATCTGGAGCACCAGAAGAAGATCGATGAGATGGCGAATGTAATCGAGGATCTAAAAGCGAAAAGCGGATCAAAAGCGACGAAAGCCGGAAAGAGAAGTCACCACCGAAAGGTGCAGAGGAAGACCTCGTCGACATGTCGCTGTATCCCTTCACCGAAAACATTCGGAAGGCGAAGCTTCCACCGTTCTTTGTCGCTCCAGCAATAGAGAAGTACGACGGAACTGGAGATCCCGCTCAACATATCAAGAAGTTCATCTTTGCGATGAACACTCAGGGGATCAGTTCCCAGGCACTCGCAATCTGTTTCCGGGAACACTTACCAAAGAGCTCTAAATTGGATCTCTTCTCGGAAACCTCAATCCATCTCAAGTTTCAAACAACTTACAGAGGAATTCCAACTTTACTTCGCAGCAAGTAAAAAGATCCAGAAGGATACGATTGAGTTGATGGACGTTAGGCAAAGAAGGGGAGAGACGGTGAAGGAATACAGCGAACGCTTCCACAAACAGGTGGCTGAAATAGACGATGGATGAGAATATACTGGTGAAAGCTTTCGGAAATGGATTGGCGAATCCAAGGCTGGCAGGGAAAATTGCTACCAAAGCACCGCAAACTCACGGAGAGTTAGCGGAAATGCTGCACGATTTCTTGAAATCGGAGATTGCGGAGAATAAGGTGAAAGAACTGGCTAATAGCTTCAGGCCGCCTAATGAGAAGAGACAGGGAGGAGCGTCGTCTGTTGGCGCGAATTATGGGGAGACATCCACTCCGAAACCTTGGGGAGCTAGGTACAAGCCCTACGGGAAGGATTCTGGTCACACCTACCCATTCTGGGGGTAGGACGACGTACGGAGCAAAGGTGTTTCTATCGCTCCAGGAAGGTACGCAGATGCGGTAAGGGAAGGCTATCTTCCGCCTCCGAAGAAGCCTACCTCAGGTGAGAGCACATTGGCGTTTTGTGAATTCCACGGGCACTACAGCCACAGAACGACCAATTGTGTAACATTATCAAGAGAACTGACAAAAATCGATGAGCAAAGAAAGAAACAAGAAAAGCAGAAACAGGAAGCTCCCAAACAGCAAAAGAATAACAGCGACTATCAAAACCGATCTCGTTACGGGCATAACGGGGGTGACATGAGGAATGAAGATCACCCTGAGCTAGACCATAGCAAATCATTCGATTTTGGGGTCATAACTGGTTTATTCTCAGAAAAGGGGCCGTTCACGGCAAAAGAAAAGAAAAGGCACGTACACGAAGTCCATGAGAAGCCACCAGAGAAGAAAGTTCAGAAAAGAGAGCCTTTACCACCTATCTACTTCACGGAAGAAGATGAAGAGGGAGTCTACTACCCCCCACAATGACCCCCTCGTCATTCGAGCTCAAATCAATGATAGGATGGTGGGAAACATCCTTGTCGACAGCGGAGCGGGAGCAAAACGTGATTTCCCTAGCGGCGTTCCGGAAGCTGGAAATCCCGGATGAAAAGGTCAAGCCGTTTACTGCTACTTTCGGAGGATTCATTGGGGGAATACGGCTCAGGCCAGCGGCAGCTCGATGTCACAATGACGTTAGGCCAAAAGGAGATCGGAGAACAGAAAGGATAATTTATAATCATTCGAGACGTGATCTGTCCGATACAACGTCTATTGGGTTGGGCGGATCTGGGTTCAGCTGCTGCGCTATTCTGCATCTCTTATCTCAAGCTTAAATACTTGACAAGGGCGGAAGGCTGGTGTCCATTCCTGGAAGCCCAAAGAGAAAAAAACAGCAAGGGTGTGCGAGTCCGGATTACTGAGGATTTTCCAGGAGGAAGACGTAGTCAAAGAGGTCTGGCTCCAGTCGAGTCGAGAGTACGAAGAGGAGAAGCCAGGACACGGATGTCTGGAGAAACCTCCGAAAAAAGGTGGTGGTACCGGCGGAACAGCCAAGAGAGTACCCTGAACTCCGATCCTTTCTAAATATTAATTTGAAATTGGAATGCTTTTCTCCACGATGAGCAGATTCGCTTAATGAGATTTTGGAAAAAGAAGAAAAACATTCGCCTGGAGCCCAAAGGACATGCCCGGAGTGGACGCCAGCGTATCCAGCATAACTTGAACGTCGATCCAAAGTTTCCCGCCATCCGGCAGAGGAAGAGGATTATAGGAAGGGAAAGGGACGAGGCTGCGCGGACGGAGGTCGAAAGGTTACTGGAGGCCGGCTTTATAGGAAAGTCTTTTATCCAAAATGGCTATCAATGTAGTTTGGTTAAAAAAAGCAAACGGAAAATGGAGGATGTGCGTGGATTTCACGGATTTGAATAAAGCTTGTCCGAAAGATTTTTATCCTTTACCTTCCATAGATAAGCTTGTAGCGGCAACGGCGCAGAGTAGTGTGATGAGTTTTCTGGATGCGTTTTCTGGGTATAACCAAATAATGATGAACAAAAATGACCAAGAGAAAACATCTTTTATCACCTCAACTGGTATTTTTTGTTACAAGGTTATGCCGTTTGGACTGAAAAATGCAGGAGCGACCTTCCACAGCGAATGATTGACGAGGTATTTCGGGGGCAGTTGTCTCGAAATGTGGAGGCATATATGGATGATATAGTAGTGAGAAGCGATTCTATAGCTCAGCACATGGAAGACCTTGAGGAAAACCTTCAATACCCTGGATAAATACAAAATCAAGTTAAGCGGGAAACGGATTTCCTCGGTGATAGCCCCAGTCCAATTTCGGAGAAGGACCGTAGACCGACGGATCGGCCCGCAGTGGAGGAGAAGATCTGTCCTCCGCATGCTTGCTCCTGGCTCCGGACGGAGGAGCCCCCAGAGAAGGGCCGTCGGATGAGTCCGAGGAAGACTTTTCCTCCGCACCAACCTCGGCAATACCCTTGCCTTTACCGGGCGGAGCTTCGCGAGTCTTTTTTGCCTTGGGGCTCCGCCTTCCCTTATTGTAACACCGCGCACGGGTCGGCGCTCCCTTTCGGGCTCAGGATCTGTGGAGGGCGGAGCAGGGGCTGCAAAAAACAAAGTCATAAGTAATCAAACGGAAAACAAGAAATAAGCGAAGGGAAGGACAAAAGAGGCTGTGGAAAGGTATACCGGTGGAAAAAATGGAATCGGTATTTTGAGTTAAAGCTTCGTCTACGCAAAAAAGCCATGCAGGTCAGGAAAGAGGGACGATATGGGAGTTAAATCCACATCTTTCTTAACTCTGCCGGGACTACAGGAAGGAGTAGATACGGAAGTACCTGTTTCGAAGGAACAGTAGCAGGGGGGTCGGCTGACCCGTTTCGGTAACATGCTTTTCCTTTCGTACTAATTTAATTTACGCTGATCAACTTTTTCGGGCCCCTCGGGGGCTTTCCTCTTAGTGCCAGCAGTCTTGCTACCAGTGGGACTCCTACCAGAAGGAGCAGGCGGGCTCTTTTTTCTCTTCGGTAGCTCTATAATCAACAAGCTCCCAGTTGTAGCGGAGGGAAAATTCCCCCCCCCCCCCCATTTGAGCAAAAGCTGTGGTAAAAAAAGAAGTAAGAAAACTAGCCGGAAACTAGTAAAGGAAAGAGAAACACAAGGAGAATACGTACGATCGATCTTCGCCCGAGTTTTGTTCAATCTCTCTTCGGAAAGAAAGAAGGTGATGGGGTGGAGTGCCGAAGAGCTCAACTTCTTGAGTATGTCTCCAACCGGAGACGGGTTTACGGAAGAAGGTAGCGGAGAGGCAAGCTGCCCCTTAGCTACGTCTCCAATGTGGGAGACTCCGATAAAAGTACCCCTCGGAGGGTAGAAAACAAACCAATTGGAGGACCAGCCACTCTCCGGGCTCACGCGTTTAAAAAAGGAGTACCCGGAAACAGCCAAGACAGAGATGTCCTCCTCCGTAGTAGTAGTATTCACCCTGGTGGTGAAGAAGTTAACAAACTCCCGCGCATCAGGAGTAATATCGTTCTCAGCACAAACAAGAGGAAGGCGTGCAAGCAAACCCAGAGCATTAGGGTTCAGGTGGGCAAGAGTGCACTGCCGGCGGGAGAGGAAACCAAGGACAAAGGGGTGCGGGGGAAAGCGCAGACCGCGGTGAAGGTGCTCCCGATACACCACGAAACCATCCCCCAAAGTAGTTGAAAGGGTGCGCCGTCGGCTCCGGCACACGAATCTTCGACCCCAGTGGGACTTGTATGCCTTTCATGAGCTTCTTCAAGTCTGTCACGGTGAGGCTGGAAGCCGGTTCCCTGGCGAGGGTAGTCCCCACAGATATCTTCAGAAGGAACGGCAGGATCTTCGACGACGCACTTTTCCCCGTCGGTAAA
The DNA here is from genome assembly GCA_023374045.1 of Limonium bicolor. Classification (NCBI taxonomy): domain Eukaryota; kingdom Viridiplantae; phylum Streptophyta; class Magnoliopsida; order Caryophyllales; family Plumbaginaceae; genus Limonium; species Limonium bicolor. Next base: position 28,169,000 of record CM041777.1, on the reverse strand, counting down.
AAGTGTCGACCCCGCCGGTGCTGGGACAGAGAGCTTGGGTTTGACAGAGCCATTACAAGCAAGGGAGGTGACAGAGTATGGACGATCGAATAGAGGGAAAAAGTGCAAAGGGAAAAGGAGCGCAAAAAACAAGAATCGGGAAGTTAAAGGGCAGGGAAGAAGAAGGAGGACGGTTGCTGTGTAGAAAAAACGCAAGAGGATAAAGACACGAAGCAGGAACAAGACAGGGAAGTCAAAAAAGTTTGAGAGGATAGAAGCAGAGAAGTTCGAAAGTTTAAAGAATAGGAAAAAGGGTAGAGGGAAGAGAATGAGTTTAAATAGGCGAAATTGGGCGTGCTCTACCAAAAGTAATCATGGCCTACTCTGCCAAATGTGTCAGGGAAATAGCTACAGAAGATGAGGAGGCGGCGGTGCAGAGGGCACGTTGCTAGGCCTCCGCAAAGTCCCTCAAGCGGTAGGATAATCTACAAAAGCAAAAGCACAACTCCGAAGACCCCTTCCCTTTTTTCCGAAAAAAAAAGAGGTCTTGTGGGACTAGGGGGAACGGAACGGAGCGGACCACCAAAATTTAAAAACGAAGAAAAGAGCAACAACGAAAAGATCTTTCCTTGCAGAACAAGAAAAGATCTTGTGGGACTGATGAAGTGGAGTTCCACACACGGAGAATCACAAATGCTGAGCGAAGAGTATATGCTGCCTACGGAGACAAAGATGGAACTCTCTCCGACCAAACCCCTTCCGACTCCAACGAACGGACTCTTGCGACAAGGAAGCTATACCACAGACAGACTGCGGAGGAGTAATCGCCTCCAACGCAAAGCAAAGATCCTCTCCGAAGAACTAAGAGTCATTCGCCTCCGAAGCAAAGCAAAACCCCCTCCGAAGGGTTGGGAGTAATTATTCAAAAAGAAGGGTGAAGTTACATAAAAAGCCTTGTATAACTGAGAATATTCTAGAATGATGTAGGCCCACAGAAATGGTTATACACTGTAGAAGAGCCTATAAATAGGAACCATAAGTTATGTAATAAGGTACGCTTTTTATGATACAATACTTGGAGCTCTCTTTGCAATCTGAGTCTGAGTGCGAGTTCGATACGATCTCATACATTTATGCACTTTTGTATATATCCTCTTGCACATTTACTAGCTTATAATTAGCCTAGACAGTTACGAAGTCCCTGTGGATACGACCTTGTTGTACTACAATGATTGGGTTACTGCCCATAGTTAGCAATCTAGTTTCACCACTATTTTGCCCAACAGTAACAGCAATTACAATCGAGGCCCCAACAGCAGTATAATTCCTCTTATAAGAAGCAGCCACTGCAGAATCAGCAAGCATAAAATCAGGTGCTGGAGCGTCTTCTAGTATGGATGCAGTTCTGGCCAGAATGAATGATTTCATCACGGTTAACACCAAGAAATTTAATGAGCTGGAAGCCTTCAATCAGGAGCAGAGAACTTTCAATAGTGATCAAAGGACTTTCAATAGAAACATCGAGAATCAACTTTCTCAGATATCTTAGTAGTTAGCTCAGCGTCCTTTGGGTTCCTTGCCTAGTCAATCAGAGCAGAATCCAAGTGAAATACCCCAAACTTAATGCGTTAATTAATTTTGTAATTATAATTTCTAAGGCTAATTAAGTCCTTAAGATCATTGGTGAAGAAATGAAAACCAAAAAGAAAAAGGAAATGCGTAAAAATCACAAAACGTGAAAATACGTATTTAATTATTTTAGGAGGTACATAACTTCATTAGGGCTATAAATATTTTTTATACCTTAATTACACATTAGGAATGTGTGGGAAAAATCCCGAAGGAACGGATCCAAACAATGCGTTTAAAACGCTAACGGAGTCTTAGAGCGGTGTTTTTCGAGAAAACCCAAAAATGTGACTTTAAACAGTTTAAATGACCCCGTAAAAATAATAGTTGATTATGTAACTATAATTAAACATTAATGGGAGTTTAATAACCATTAAATTAAAGGAATGAGAAAAATCCGGAAAACGGTCCCCCGTTAGTGAATAGTGCTAAACCGGGTAAATAAACAAGCGTTTTCTGTTAAAAGACGAAAAAAGCTCCAGTATGTTTATTTAGTGGGCCGTTTTATTAATGTAGACAGCCCACCACACATGACTAGTTAGCTAATTTATTAAGTCAAGAGAGAGCCAAATAACAAAGGGCACAAATACCCCCCTCACTCTCTCTCTCTCCTTCCTTACTTTTCTTTTCCCCTCTCTTTCCTTTTCTCTTTCCTCTCTTTCCTTTCCCAGCCGGCTCCTTCCTCCCTCTCTGCCGATGGAGTTCTCCTCCACAAGCCAACAATGGCTTCCTCACTTCTTCTTCATCTCCAAGCTCCATTTGAGCTCCAAATCAAAAATAAATCACATATTCTTCTTCCTCTCATCTTCCTCTATCATCCTCTCTTTTCAAAATTCCAAAGGATGAAGTTGACCTCCATGGGTTTTCCCCCCCATTGAAGAGAAAATGGCACCAATGAGAAGCTTGGAGTCTCCTCTTCCTTCTAAGGTAAAAATTTCCAGAGAAAGTCATTTTTCCTTCAACTCTTGGTGTAATCAATTTTTCCCACATTTTTGATACTTGTTTTCTCCTTGTTCTTGAGCTCCAAATTGATCCTTCAATGGTGGAGAAGTTCCCCTCTTGATTCAAGGGTGAAAATCCCTCTTGAAAGCTTCACAAAGGTAAACCCTAACCTTGTGCTCTAGCCCTTTGATTGAATTGAAATATTGCAAGGGTTTAGATAATTAATGAGTGTGTTTTTTGTTCTTGAATGTTGGGATGGAGTTTGGAAACTTCATGCCCTCTTAACGATTTTGGAGAAGATATGGAGCAAGAGGAGAATTAAGGAAACTTGTGAAATTAAGGTAAGGAATCCACCTTAAACCTTGTTATAATTGTTTAAGTGTTTGGGATGGGTAAACAAATTAATGAACCCAAATTGTGGATTGAAATATATGTTGGAATGTGTTCAATTGATGTTAGAAGAGGTTTGTGAATTAATGTTGAATGGAGGGCCTTTAGAGCCAAATGTTTTTGAGTTTGTGATTGATATTGTGGTTATGGAGTTTATGGTGATTGTATTGTTGTTGATGAATTTGAGGATTGTGTAAGTGCTGTTAGGACCCTTGAAAGGGTGTGGCTAGATTAGGATGAAAATGATGGAAATTGATGAGGATGAATGTGTAGAGTTTATGGGGAGGTTATGGCGAAATTTTGTAGAAAATGAGTGTTTTTTGACTCTTGATTTGGTGATGTTTTTGGTTGATTTTAATGTGTGTATGATGCGTTAAAACCCCGTGGAAATGTGTTTTCGATGGGCCTATTTTTGCTACTATAAGTTATGTATGGTTTGTGGGGGGGGATTTGTGGCTTGGTTCTAGTTGTTTTCCGTAATGGATTTTGCAGTTTTCGGTATGTCCTAACATGTGTCCGAACATTGAAGTTCGGACATCATACGACGGAAAATTTTCAGAACTCTCGACTTATGTCCGAACATGCAAGGTCGGGACGCATGTTCGGACCAACCTTTGTTTTTGCATAACTTTTTCGTTTGAACTCCGTTTTGAGTGCCGTTTGCGGCGTTGGATTCCTCTTTTCGAGTACTATCTGTTTTGACATGTTTTGGCATATGTTTAGTATATTTTGATTTTAAAATGACCGATAATCTTTTGAACTCCATTTTTGTGTGCTTCAGCCTTCTAATGATAGGGGATTGGATGGTAATGGTTTTGGATGATGTTTAGGCCTTGTTTGGTGACATGTAAAGGCCTTAAAATGTGTAAACAAGTGTTAGGTTTGATGTGAGAGTTGTGAACTTAAGATCACAAGAGTAAAATTAAGTATAACGGGATAACGGGGTTAACTATGGGCGCACTAGTCGTTTAACAATTGTATTGCCCCGATTAATGGAAACAAATGTAATGTTACCAGTTGTTCAAAGATTTTTCAAGGAACTAAGAGAACGCAATAGAGTGGACCTTGGTGACAGGTATGGTTTTCTTGCAACCTGTGTCCTACCGGATTACACCGGCTTGTATGCCAATGTGTTTTCTGTGTGTTTGCCACCTTGCAAGATAAAGCATGAAATGAGTTTATAGTAATTCATTATTGTGGCGTAATTAATTCCGATACCGCTTAACCTAATTATGTGTTAAATAATAGTTAACCGACCTTAGGTTCACATAAGAGATCGGTATTCGGAATAAACGTCCCAACCCATGGGAACGTTCTAACTACGGCTATCCGTGCGTTGTGTATGTTGTGACTATGTGTGATGTATGTGACTTGTTTAATTGTTGTTGTTGGATACTGTTATCCGTTTGTTGAAATGGGATATGATTTCCCTTATGTGTCTAACCGAGTTAGTAACACTATGTGATGTATGTATGTGATAAGTTCCATAAGGGAACCTCTAACTAATAAGTATATGTTATGTATGGAGAGGAATCCGGGTGTCCCGGTCGCGCGTATTGTTTGGGAGTTAATATATATATGTGAATTAACTCCCATCCTGTTATGTTAGGGTTGTTTTCCTTCATTGGATTTCGACCTCCCACTAGCTTAGCCAAAGCTTACCTACCCGACCTCCACATCGGGCTAGGAGGGAAATTATGTATAATGTTGGTAGGGTGTTGAAGCCTAAGTTCGCTTCGACTCCTCTTTGTTATGTTACGGTTGTTCTTCCTCCTTGAATTACAACCACCCACAAGCTTAACCAAGGCTTACCTACCTCATCACTATTGGGCTAGGGGGGGGAAAGTGTATGTTGTGTCGGTCCTATATGAGGCCGCCACTCAAGTAAAGAAAATGTATGTATGTTGTGCTCGGGCTTATATCACCCGGCACTCCCTAAGTGAAGTTCATGTACTCTAAGAAGAGTGAAATTAGGTTGTGTATGTTATAAAGTGAAGTGTGTTGTTATGTTGAGTGTGCTAACCTTGTGTCTGTATTCTATTAATGGATGTTTGCTTATAAGCATGATATGTGTGTGAGTTTGTGCATGTTTGAAATAAATCAACCGCATGCTAAGACGACAAATAGTTGTGGTGGCCCGGTAGCATGCGGGCTGCGGGATTACCATACCAGCAAAGGTGCTGACCCCCTTTGGGGGCTCCCATACTTTTCAGGTACAAGGAACTGGAAGCCGTTCGAGAGTAGGGGGGTAGTGTTTGTATGTGGTAGTCATGAGAATTGTGGATGTATTATAGGTGTAGTAAGACCGAAAATGTATCGGCGTTAGTTGGTAATTACTCGGTACAGTTGTAATGTAAGTGTATAATGAATGTTGGACATGGAACGGATTATGTGTAGTTGCTCGGGAGTTTAGTCCATCAGACCGGTACAATGTATGTATGTTAGCCTTGTTAGCCACGTGGGTGGCTAACGGCGTGTAACACCAAGGAGTTAAGTTATGTTGTGAGTTGTGATTTCCGCTGCAAGTGTTGTTAAGTGTGTTGTTAGTAGTTGGGGTGTTACAAAAAGTGGTATCAGAGCGAAGTATCGCTCTGATGACTGAATTACCGAGCTTAGGAAGTACCGAGTTAGGAGTTTAGTACTTTGGGTTAAGGGTTGAGTGATAGCGTGAGAAGTACGCTAGTTAGGAATACCAGTGTGTACTGGATACCTACAATATCCATCCCGCCCTCCACAAACCCTATTTATAACTCGGGAAAGAACGCCAGAGAGATGGAAGTCCTCTCTTACTCGGGAATACCCGATCTGGCTGTTATAAATGTCCTAATAAGTACGGAGAACCTGTCAACGGTAGATCCCGAAAGGTGTGAATCCCGAAGACGGTCTCCATTTTAACAATTTGCCGCATGAGTGTTAGCGAAAAGTGAAGAATTTATGCATAAGAGAATGGAATTTCCAGCACCCTGGGTCGACATGCGAAGCAGTCGAGGACAACCAGCTTGCAAGCACTAACCGTGCAACAGTGGAGAAGGAGAGTGAAGTAGTAGAACCCGAGACGAGTGTCTACGGGACTACAATGTTGACTAAACACCAACGGTACACCAACCGAGAAGAACTACGACGTAGTACGAGGAGGATACGATACTAAGTAAAAAGGGGTCTCCCAGAATGGGAAACACCCTAGTTAATGGTTATCAGGTGAAGACAGAGAGAAGTACCCAAGGAATTGTGTTAAGACTGTAAGATCAAGTAAGGGCCAGCAAGGCCACTGATGTTAGAGCGGGTCAAAGCAATACCGCAACCGATGTGTATTGAACAGTACCAGTCAGCATGGCGCACTTGCCATGGCAAGTGCTGCTACAACAAGGCTGGCGGGAAATTTTAACAACTATAAAGTACTTAGTAAAGTACCATGAAGTAAAGTGAGATCATCATAACTGTGGAAGGCTTAGCAGCCTGACCTCTGTAATTGGAAATACACCAGTCAGCAAGAAGCTAGACTTGGTTAAGGCGAGAAAATGTTGTGAAACCACGAGAATTTTCTTTCAAACTTAAATTCATTTTCAAAACCAAATTTCTTTCAAACCCAATTTATTTTAAATTCTTCTCTTTTAAAACAAACCAGAAGACCTACACCGGCCTCAGTGCCACATGGTAGGTAAGTTTTACCCAGTTACTTTAAATAACCGGATGGAAACCGGTAAACCAAGGGTAACAACCCGAGGAATGGATTGAGTTCATAATAATACAACGTGGATAAACTTTCCCTTGATTAAGTTCGGGAAGCACGGAATGCATATTATCACGGGATAATATAAGGGAGTTAACAACAGAATACTTCACCTAGGCGGTGTGACGGACACTACGAGTGTACCAACAGTAATGTGGGACGACCGCACTCCGATAGGAGCTTGTGGGCCTGACAAACCTTCTTATGGGGTAGTCGGGTAAGTAGCAATGTATCAGTAGGATACCCCATGTATGTATACGAGTGGAGTCTGGAACACGGGAAGTAGTCGACTCCATACTACGGTCCGAAGTAAAAGTCAAGCAAGAGCAATGGATTACATCGAATGGTTGAAGTAAAGGAACCCAGTAAGTTAAGGAAGACTAAAGGAATTAGTAAGTTTATTTTAAGGAATGTTTAAAGGTGAACAAGTGCGAAGTGCACTGGTTAGTAAGTAAAGACATGCATATGTCTTAAGGATCCTGAAGGATGAACATATAGCTGGAGTAAGTACCCAGCCTACATATGGTGAGGGCAGATGCCTACTATGGATACGTTAATGTGCAATGATCGGGATGAGACTCCCGAGTGATCACTTACTAAGGAATATCAATCTCACTGGAAAGGATATTAACCCAGCAAAGAACGCAGGGCGAAGTAGTAATTAAACTACCATAAGTGCAAGCCAGATGTATGGCATAACCTAGTAACACCCAGGAACTATCCTTAAAAGGGTGTTTGGGTCAACAATGGTTGAACGAATAACGTGACAGAAACGCAAGGGTTGAAACTAACACCCAGTTTAAGCATAAGTCGTCAGAGGAAGTCTGACATCCTTGAAGGGGCATCCCATGAAAGGAATAAATCTGGATGGAGCCCAATACAACCTATAAACCATGTAATATGTACAGGAAGTAAATGTGTGTGAACAGCCTACAATGAGCAGAGCTCGAGGCAATAAGGCTTATAAGCCACAAGTAAAATGTGTAAGGAAATTTATTGATCACGAAGTTTATGTTATATAAGTAAAGGGATAACGAACCACTGCTTAAGAGTGGGGGGATACCTCTTGATATTGTGAGACCGCAACAGCGGTAGTTATGTGAACCAAGTAAGAGACATGTTAGGAGTTGACCTGTTGTGTTACCCATGAATGATGTGAGTAGAACTACGAAAAGAGAGTTTGTACCAGTTGTGGAGACCGAAAGAGTAATAAGTCTAATAGCAACCACCATAGGTGTGTGATGCTAATGTGTAATGAACAACGCTCAAGGAGCATAAAGACTCGAAGAATAGCGTTCAGCAATCAGCCAAATAAGTGGCGAAACACAGTGTAATGGCGGAAGCTAATATAATAGCGGATGCAGTGTAAGTTAAGTTATACAATGAGTAAGAGCACGGGCGCAGTAAGCGACCGTTGCATAAGTATTGTTAAATAATAATGTGGCAAATAAGACCAGTTATGAGTGAAACTCAATGGACATACAAGTAAGTGATGTGAAACGCAGACTGGGCAATAAGCCAGTAGTCGGTACTATGTGATAAGGAAACAGTGTGAATTCCTATTGCTATCGCATAAGAGATTTACTGTCAAGAGTTTACGCCTCTGCACTCTGTATGACTGAGTGTTTTGGTATTGCGCTTGCGCGGTAATGATCGAGTGAGATAGCTAGGAAATTGGGAAATGTCAATGTGATAGGAAGAAAGAGTATTATGTGTGATAAAACCGATGCATAAGAAAAGCACGGTCGTACCAATCAAAGGTACTCAGTTGGCATAAGTGACTACAGTAACACGATTATTAAATATCGGTATGGAATATACCTCAAGTGTTGGAAATAACCGACAGAGTACTACACATTAGGTAGTAGCTCAATCAACCGACAATAAGTCGGAAGAAATCAAGTAAATCATTGTGGAATACAGTAAATTATCATGGAAGTGAATAGAAAGTTTGTAACTCACCGAATTCGCTCACGGTAAGAAATACCACGCGTCGGTTGAGAAACCGTTATTACCAAGATGAAGGTGATAATCGAAGATGTACAATACAGTAAGAATAATGTATGGGGCAAACTAAGCTCTAAGTTATCAAGAGTTGCGCAGCAGAAACTAGTGAGCCAGCATTCAAGTGTTAATGTGTGTAGTGAACATGAGTGAATGGCAAATTAATGATGCCTAAAGCCTCACAGGCCAGAATCGAACCAGTTAGAGTTAAAATAAACTCTAGTGAGAATTCTTGGTTAGGGACTAAACCGCCAATATGGCTAAGATCCTCAAACCAGAACACATTGTGTAATAAACCGCGTGGAGATAAAAACATTCACGACGGTAGGACGTTATAAACCAGTGATTAAGTGATTGATTACGTGGGCGTAATCCCTTTTAAGGGGGGTAGAGCGCAAAACGTTTAGTGTGTTTTACCGTACAAGTGTACGTGAACTATGGTGTGCATAGCACAAAATAATTGTTTTGATGATTGGTGCGTGTGTTACATAAACATACGCATTCATTCATGGTTAATTGTGGTAATTGCGCACAGAAGATGCGAATACCATTGTGATAAGTGTGTATTTGTTAATAAATGTGTGTGAAAGTATAAGTATAAGGGAGTAAAAACTCCCGGGGAACTAAAACCCCGACTGTGTATGTTCATATAATACTAAATGTAAAACCGTGTATGTATTTTGATAAAATATATATGACAGTATTATAATTTATGAAGAGGGATATGAAACCGATATAAAACCTAGTGAGAATTAAATTCCCTAGGTAACTGGATTAAGTTGAATTTGGATGATGATTGATAGACGGAGTTCTATCCCTTGGAGATGTATGATTATGACTAGATGGATTAAAAGATAGAAAATGGTATATGCTTGAATTAGTTGTTGTTGAAATTGAAGTGGGAGGTGAAACTTGATTATCATGAGATCAAGGGAAGCCGAACACAAATTGGGGTGGAAAGATAGTTCAACACTGATGCTGATCACATTAGGGTTGGATGATTCTTGAAACTCCCTATAAGTGGTCACAAATAATCACATCAAGAATAAGATGCAGTTAACAATAATTGGACTTGGAGTTGTATTGTGTTTTCAAAAGAATTTTAAATTGTGGTTTCAATTTTCAATTGGTATTTTCAAGACTTCAATTAATATTTTAAGATTCTTAAGTGGTATTTTCAAAGGAAGGACTACCTTTATGTGACCTTGTAAAGGATTTTCAACTAGTATCCTTCCAATAAAGGATTTCATTATACTTAACCTCATATAGAGTATTTTCCTATTACTTGCTCACGAGCTGAGGACGTAGGAGCCTTTGTCTTCGGACCGGTGACATGAGAAGTATATTTTAAAGATGTATGCAATTGTTTTGATCTCCCAAAGGAACGGGGACCAGAGTGTCCATCGCGACCGGTTCTGCGGGATCACAGTGTATATGTACTCGACATGGGTCTCGAACCCATGAAGAGATGGAAAAGGAATTTCTGGTTGATATACATGCTAAGACATGTTGTGTGGTATGTGTAATAATTATTATTTTGACCTTGAGTCCTAATGTGATTGAATTCCGAAAGTGTTATGTTACCTAGACCATGTGTCTAAAGGTTGTTATGTTATCAAGACCTAAGTGTCTAAATGTTGTTATGTTACCCAGACTAAGAGTCTAAGGGTTGTTATGTATGTACAAAGTTGTTAAGGTACCCGGACCATGAGTCCGAGGTTACATGTAAGTATGTTATGTTATGTATGTATGATGTGATGTGTTACCCGGACCGTTAAGTCCGAGGTTGTGATGTAAAGTATGTTGGTTATGGAAGTTTATGTTACAAGTAATCCCTGTGTTCTAATTCAAATGATGCTAGGGAAGTGTGAACTTCGAGGACGAAGTTCTTTTAAGGGGGGTAGATTGAAATACCCCAAACCTTAATGCGTTAATTAATTATGTAATTATAATTTTCTAAGGCTAATTAAGTCCTTAAGATCATTGGTGAAGAAATGAAAACCAAAAAGAAAAAGGAAATGCGTAAAAATCACAAAACGTGAAAATACGTATTTAATTATTTTAGGAGGTACATAACCTTCATTAGGGCTATAAATATATTTTTATACCTTAATTACACATTAGGAACGTGGGGAAAATCCGGAAGGAAACGGATCCAAACAATGCGTTTAAACGCTAACGGAGTCTTAGAGCGCGTTTTTCGAGAAAACCCGAAAACGTGACTTTAAACAGTTTAAATGACCCCGTAAAAATAATAGTTGATTATGTAACTATAATTAAACATTAATGGGGAGTATAATAACCATTAAAATTAAAGGAATGAGAAAATTCCGGAAAACGGTCCCCGTTAGTGAATAGTGCTAAACCGGGTAAATAAACAAGCGTTTTCTGTTAAAAGACGAAAAACGCTCCAGTATGTTTATATTAGTGGGCCGGTTTTATTAATGTAGACAGCCCACCCACACATGACTAGTTAGCTAAATTATTAAGTCAAGAGAGAGCAAAATAACAAAGGGCACAAATACCCCTCACTCTCTCTCTCCTTTACTTTCTTTTCCCCTCTCTTCCTTTTCTCTTTCCTCTCTTTCCTTCCCAGCCGGCTCCTCCTCCCTCTCTGCCGATGGAGTTCTCCTCCACAAGCCAACAATGGCTTCCTCACTTCTCTTCATCTCCAAGCTCCATTTGAGCTCCAAATCAAAAATAAATCACATATTCTTCTTCCTCTCATCTCTCCTCTATCATCCTCTCTTTTCAAAATTCCAAAAGGATGAAGTTGACCTCCATGGGTTTTCCCCATTTGAAGAGAAAATGGCACCAATGAGAAGCTTGGAGTCTCCTCTTCCTTCTAAGGTAAAAATTTCCAAGAGAAAGTCATTTTTCCTTCAACTCTTGGTGTAATCAATTTTTCACCATTTTTGATACCTTGTTTTCTCCTTGTTCTTGAGCTCCAAATTGATCCTTCAATGGTGGAGAAGTTCCCTCTTGATTCAAGGGTGAAAATCCCTCTTGAAAGCTTCACAAAGGTAAACCCTAACCTTGTGCTCTAGCCCTTTGATTGAATTGAAATATTGCAAGGGTTTAGATAATTAATTGAGTGTGTTTTGTGTTCTTGAATGTTGGGATGGAGTTTGGAAACTCCATGCCCTCTTAACCGATTTTGGAGAAGATATGGAGCAAGAGGAGAATTAAGGAAACTTGTGAAATTAAGGTAAGGAATCCACCTTAAACCTTGTTATAATTGTTTAAGTGTTTGGGATGGGTAAACAAATTAATGAACCCAAATTGTGGATTGAAATATATGTTGGAATGTGTTCAATTGATGTTAGAAGAGGTTTGTGAATTAATGTTGAATGGAGGGCCTTTAGAGCCAAATGTTTTGAGTTTGTGATTGATATTGTGGTTATGGAGTTTATGGTGATTGTATTGTTGTTGATGAATTTGAGGATTGTGTTAAGTGCTGTTAGGACCCTTGAAAGGGTGTGGCTAGATTAGGGATGAAAATGATGGAAATTGATGAGGATGAATGTGTAGAGTTTATGGGGAGGTTATGGCGAAATTTTGGTAGAAAATGAGTGTTTTGACTCTTTGATTTGGTGATGTTTTTGGTTGATTTTAATGTGTGTATGATGCGTTAAAACCCCGTGGAAATGTGTTTTCGATGGGCTATTTTGCTACTATAAGTTATGTATGTTTGTGGGGGATTTGTGGCTTGGTTCTAGTTGTTTTCCGTAATGGATTTTGCAGTTTTCGGTATGTCCTAACATGTGTCCGAACATTGAAGTTCGGACATCATACGACGGAAAATTTTCAGAACTCTCGACTTATGTCCGAACATGCAAGGTCGGACGCATGTTCGGACCAACCTTTGTTTTGCATAACTTTTTTTTTGAACTCCGTTTTGAGTGCCGTTTGCGGCGTTGGATTCCTCTTTTCGAGTACTATCTGTTTGACATGTTTTGGCATATGTTTATGTATATTTTGATTTTAAAATGACCGATAATCTTTTGAACTCCATTTTTGTGTGCTTCAGCCTTCTAATGATAGGGGATTGGATGGTAATGGTTTTGGATGATGTTTAGGCCTTGTTTGGTGACATTTAAAGGCCTTAAAATGTGTAAACAAGTGTTAGGTTTGATGTGAGAGTTGTGAACTTAAGATCACAGAGAGTAAAATTAAGTATAACGGGATAACGGGGTTAACTATGGGCGCACTAGTCGTTTAACTTGTATTGCCCCGATTTAATGGAAACAAATGTAATGTTACCAGTTGTTCAAAGATTATTCAAGGAACTAAGAGAACGCAATAGAGTGACCTTGGTGACAGGTATGGTTTTCTTGCAACCTGTGTCCTACCGGATTACACCGGCTTGTATGCCAATGTGTTTTCTGTGTGTTTGCCACCTTGCAAGATAAAGCATGAAATGAGTTTATAGTAATTCATTATTGTGGCGTAATTAATTCCGATACCGCTTAACCTTAATTATGTGTTAAATAATAGTTAACCGACCTTAGGTTCACATAAGAGATCGGTATTCGGAATAAACGTCCCAACCCATGGGAACGTTCTAACTACGGCTATCCGTGCGTTGTGTATGTTGTGACTAGTGTGATGTATGTGACTTGTTTATATGTTGTTGTTATTGGATACAGTTATCCATGTTGTTAAAAATGGGATTGATTTCCCTTATGTGTCTAACCGAGTTAGTAACACTATGTGATGTATGTATGTGATAAGTTCCATAAGGGAACCTCTAACTAATAAGTATATGTTATGTATGGAGAGGAATCCGGGTGTCCCGGTCGCGCGTATTGTTTGGGAGTTAATATATATATGTGAATTAACTCCCATCCTGTTATGTTAGGGTTGTTTCCTTCATTGGATTTCGACCTCCCACTAGCTTAGCCAAAGCTTACCTACCCGACCTCCCATCGGGCTAGGAGGGAAATTATGTATAATGTTGGTAGGGTGTTGAAGCCTAAGTTCGCTTCGACTCCCTCTTTGTTATGTTACGGTTGTTCTTCCTCCTTGAATTACAACCACCCACAAGCTTAACCAAGGCTTACCTACCTCATCACTATTGGAGCTAGGGGAAATTGTGTATGTTGTGTACGGTCCTATATGAGGCCGCCACTCAAGTAAAGAAAATGTATGTATGTTGTGCTCGGGCTTATATCACCCCGGCACTCCCTAAGTGAAGTTCATGTACTCTAAGAAGAGTGAAATTAGGTTGTGTATGTTATAAGTGAAGTGTGTTGTTATGTTGAGTGTGCTAACCTTGTGTCTGTATTCTATTAATGGATGTTTGCTTATAAGCATGATATGTGTGTGAGTTTGTGCATGTTTGAAATAAATCAACCGCATGCTAAGACGACAAATAGTTGTGCGTGGCCCGGTAGCATGCGGGCTGCGGGATTACCATACCAGCAAAGGTGCTGACCCCTTTGGGGGCTCCCATACTTTTCAGGTACAAGGAACTGGAAGCCGTTCGAGAGTAGGACGGGGTAGTGTTTGTATGTGGTAGTCATGAGAATTGTGGATGTATTATAGGTGTAGTAAGACCGAAAATGTATCGGCGTTAGTTGGTAATTACTCGGTACAGCTGTAATGTAAGTGTATAATGATTGTTGGACATGGAACGGAAATTATGTGTAGTTGCTCGGGAGTTTAGTCCATCAGACCGGTACAATGTATGTATGTTAGCCTTGTTAGCCACGTAGGTGGCTAACGGCGTGTAACACCAAGGAGTTAAGTTATGTTGTGAGTTGTGATTTCCGCTGCAAGGTGTTGTTAAGTGTATTGTTAGTAGTTGGGGTGTTACACCATGGCGATCACCTACAAAGAAGAGACAAAGTTAGTGCAAAATCAAGTTAGTAAATTCAAAGAAAAGATAGCACCCCATATTGTCTGTCATCTTCCATAACAAATCAACAAAGGCTTAATTATTCATGTTAATCAACCGTAAGAGTAGTCAAGATAAGAACCATTGTGGTCAATTTTGGAATCAAAATAATCTAAAATATGTCATAAAATAATGACATGTGACCAACCAATAATTCCATTTTGATTCAGCCTTGTTTTCCTTAAGACCTCACGTAGCCACACTCATTTCCTTGCCCTCATCACCGAATTGGTAAGTCCATTGCTAAGCTCTCTTTCTTCTTCCTTGTCATGTTAATTTCTTAAAGCTTTAAAGCTCCATTAATGGTGGTCTAAGTTCTAACACATTTTAATGTAATTTCCTAGTTAAATCTCCTAAGTCTTGAAGCAAGAAATCATCCTAGCAACTCCTACAATTTTCGCCAAGCATAATTGTCCCAAGGAGGTTTCTAATTCAACAACACACAAGGAACAACAAGATCAAGTTAAGGTATATTTTTATGTTGAAAAGCCTAAGTAAATTCCTTAAAGCATTTTGAAAATTATGAACTTCTAAACCAAGGTTCTCTTCATTATTTCATGAAGGAAATCTAGATCTGCAATCATCTCAAGGTCTACCGAAATTTCCTTGAAAAATTCCTAAGGTAAACTCTTGTAAAACTACTCCAAATCTTATTTATAAATCCTTGTTAGAAGTCTAACAAATGGATCTCCTAAATATGTACAAGGAGTCCGAATTCTTTTCATCAGGTAGCATTTGGAGAGCTTGGAATTCAAGGAGAAATCAAGTACAAGAATTGTCTTGATTTAAGGAGTAAGTATATATAATTAAGGTTTATTAAGTTTAAGCTTGATTTAAGCTTCAAACTTTGGTATAAAAATTATATATAACCTCTAAATAAATTAAGGCCGAAATTCTATGGGTTATAATACCAAGAAAATAATTTATAACATATAAGGTAAGGTTATTACCTTAAGGTATAAATATGTGTCACAAAAATTAATTATGATACATAAATGGTCAAACCGAATGGTCTAGGGATTTAATGTTCTATTTTGAGTTTATAACCATTTTAAGTCATTAGCATAATTTTTAGAAGTGTTATATGGCTTATATACATTTATATATACATATTATAAAGTTTAAATCAAGTTTTAAAACCATATGTTAAAATTAAATTGGGGCCGAGAGCAATATATGAGATTTGGTGAATTTTGAAATATATATAAGTGTATTAACTTATTTTATAAATTTTGGGAATATTAAAAGTAGCTACAAGTATTAAAATGGCTAGTTAAATAAGTTATGTGGCAAAAATATAAATTTTGAGAAGTTTGGTGTACAAAATATGAAAGCCGAGAGTACAAAGTTATTGGTAAATTTATGTTATAATATAAGGTAGGAATTAATATTATGAATTTTGGTGAATTTAAATAAGTGGTTAAGTGTTTAAAATAACAATTTATAATGTTTGGGAGTATTTGTAATTATTGGAAAGACAAGAGGTGAAACCGAATTAATTATGATTATGGGTTTATTAAAGTATTAATTATGAATTAAGTCTTGGTCAAAGTGTTGACCAAAAACTTTGAGTTTAAAATGATTTATGACCTAAAATATTTAGTTTATAAAAGTCTTGGGGTGAATATGTAATTTATGGAAGATTCTATGTAAAACCGAATTGGTTTGGGGGCGAAATCATAATTTAAGAAAATATATGGGTTACTTCGGTTATTTAAAGAAATAAAATATTTAAACTATAGTTTATAAGTTAATATGTAACTTATATAAAGTTTTGGGGTTAAAAGTGAATAAAGGAAAATATAAGTGAAAACCAAAAATTAAGGGGTTTATTTGTAATTTTAAAAGTTGGTATAATGAGATTGTAATTTACGAAAATTAAGGTGGACATTTGGTTAATAATTTCAAAGGTTAATGTGAGTAATTAGTGAATTATAAAAGTTATAAGGTTATTTGGCAATTTATAGAAGTTAATATAATTGTTTTACAATTTCCGAAGATTAATATGGGTATTTAGTAGATTATAAAAGTATATGGTTGTTTGGAAAATTGTAAAAGTTAATGGGGTCAAATTATGGTTACCAGAAATTATATGTGGTTATCTAGTAATTTATAAAGTTGTTGGGTATAAAATATAAATACCGAAATAATAAGATTGATTTTGTAATTTAATAAGGAAAGGAAGTAAAATTAGGTAATATACTGTATTATGGTATATTATGGAGTATAATATAAAGTTTATAAAATAATGTGGTTATAATAAAAATGACCAAGAGATATATATAAAGAATAAGTGGAGACAATTATGAGTATATAATTAAGGAAGTAGAATATACTACAAGGTGAAAATTCATTATCACATGTGAATATCACATAAAATAACGAACTGTTGAACTATCTAGAGTCACTGTAAAATAACAGGGGGGAAATAAAGACTTACAGGATTAATATATTACAAGTATTAGTTCTACAGTGGCAGTACTGTAATGTTTAATGGATAGTTATATTAATATTACCCGGTATTGCTTGTAAATATAACAGCGTACGGGGAAGGACTGTTAAAGCGTGAATTGTCAAGCTAGCTGTTACCACGGTGAAGGTTGTATATGTTAATTGTGTGGTCTGAATGTCCTAAGGATTATCCTAAGGTCCAGACATTATGTGCTAATTGTTTAAGAGCGATATCTGTGATTTTATGTGTATGATATGGTATATTGTGTAGCTCAACATTGTTGCGTTGTATTTTTCGCGAACGTCTTATGACTGAAAGTTTATACATCTAAACTGGAACAAGACTAAATGACCTTTAGGTATTATTGAACCTAACTGATGGTCAACTATTTAGTCTTAATTCAAATATTGGTTATTGTGTCACTGACTAAAGGGTTAACTTATAAGAGAGGAATCCAGATCGTTCGACTTTCTGGTTGCGCATAGTGATCACTACGAGAGACTTCATTGGGGAGTCACTCAAAGGAAATCCATCAGCCACATTCGGGGATGGCGGAAGGCACTGCCGTTGGTGCACAGGTTCGACCGGATCGGTCAATATATATATTTGTCCAGGGCCATAAGGTCAGCTGGTAACGGTCCATTGGAACCCAGGGGACTAATGTCCATTAATAAGTTATTAAGGATTGTCTTGACATGACGCCTGAGGTGGAATTTAATTGGAAAGGTTAAGTGAATGGTTTAAAAGGATAAAAGCCAGGTGGCCAACTAACAAGTAAAGTTTAATTCGCGTATCTTGTTTGGTTATTGATGTGTGATTATTGGTTATTGTTATTGATGTGTGGTTATTGGTGTTGTGTACTATTGTACGTTGGTGTTTACAGGTGAGTTATTATGTGAATGTTTAATGTATACAGTTATCACTGTTGTTATTGTAAACCGGTATTTCATGTAAAGAATCTAATATCAAGATGGCTAAAAAAACTTAAGGAATCTTGATGATTTAAGACTACATTTAGCATACCAGCATTTCGATTGCTGAGCCCTTCATTAGGCCAAACATTCCAGGTTATTGAAGAAGACTCAAGCCGGAGTGCGGGACACGGGGTTAGCTGTTGTGTTTGTCAACCAACACCTTTGGTTTTAATTGTATTATATTAAAAAAGTTGTGGTATTCAGTTAGTTGCTCATTTAGTTGGATTTGGTTTGTAATAATTAGAAGTGCTCGGTATTTGTTCATCACAGCGTGAGGGTTGTATGTTGGGAAGAGTAAGGATGCCTTATTACTCACAAGGGTGAGTAACGGCGTTGTAACACCAAGGTTAGATAGTTTTATTTTCCGCTGACGAATTGCTATTTGTTATGCTACGAATTGTGACGTCATTACAGGTTTAAGATTAGGGGTGTTACAATTATGGTCGGGAAACAATAAATAATGGTGGTGGTTATTACATAAAAATAGTTACAAACTATAAGTTATAAGTTTTTAATGGAAATATAGTTTACTAAAGATAATGGATTATATAATACAATGTATTATATGGATGGTGGAAAAATAATACTATATATACGTAATGCATGCATACATGCAACTATAGGGTATATACCTAAATTAAATGAAAGATAAGATTAAAGAAATATAACGAATTAAACTTAACAGTCGAAACATTTCGACATACGAGTTTTAGTAACAAAGCCGACCGGTTTTAGAGAAACTTGTAACAATTAACTGTAGAAATCCGGGGATGAATTGTCGAGGTTACTTGTTATTCGGAAATACCGGATTTAGTTAGTCATGGAGACTGACTTATAGTTTATTACCGTTTAGATCATACTTCAGACGAAGGCGTATGACGAGCTAGTGGTCTACACTGCACATCCTTGGTCTTAGGTGTACGGTATGTAAAGGGGTTGATCCGGGTTGTCCTAAGGAATTCCTTGGGCTCGGATTTGGTTGATATAACTTGTGTGTTATGTGTGTGGATTCGTGTATGTGATTATGTGTTACTGCATTAATTATTATGCACGATCGTCCTACGGGACTAACACTATGTCGACTATAGATCGACTTATATAAACATACATATACGTTATTGTGATGACAAGACGGTTACTTGATATAATACCATAGTATTAATATTAAGTATATGGCAACCTAAGTAAAACACTTAGGAACGAGTCACGACATTGTCGGTCTCTAGAGCATGGATCTCGAACATGAATATAACCTAGATTACTTCTAGGTATGTGTGACCCATTGGGCAGCTAATTAATAAATTATATTCTCCATAAGACTAAGAGCATATCTTAAAACATTATGAGAGAGAGAGATGGTGTGAGTTGAGGTGAGGAATCCAGTGTAGGTTACGAACTACCTGGTTGCGCAATTGTGATCACTGAGGGGTTCCCGATCGGGTTTCCGCTCCAGGTTTATACCCAACGAGCCTATTTGGATCGTGGGTCAAGTGGCTACGGCCTTTATATGGACGCCTTACGAGGCAAAGAGAATAGTCAGGGGCCTCCGGACCTCTGGCGAAATGAGCACCTTTGTGTGTACGGGGGGACTACTGTCCATGGTGAGGTTATTGGGTTGTCCTAACTTGACGCCCAACTGGTAAATAAATAATTAAACATGGTTTGGATGGATGGGGCCTTGAAGGCCAAGGTAAATTAAATATGGAAACCGTTCGCTACGGCGATTGTACATTGTACATTGTACATTATACTGCAATTATCGATATGTTCAATTATATAACTGTTGTTGTGATATGAAATGAATGTTTGGATTGGATGGATGGTTATGTATTTATGAATGTTGGATTGGATGGATGGTTATGCATTTAAGCATGTTTCTACAGTATTAATTATAACTGTAAAATGGTAAAGCATGAAACCAATCTATAATAAGATGGTTAAAATGACTAAGTGACCATAGGGTCCAGGCCTGGCATACTCAGCGTTTATCGCTGATACTACACTCATTGCAGGTTGATGATCATTGCGAAGCCGAAGTGCGGGAACAGGGAGTTAGGGATTACTTTAATTACCGCACATAGAGTTTGTTTGTATAACAATGTTGTACTGGAATTGTATTATGGTACGGGTATATTTATTCGGGATTGGGTAGATGCTCACTTGTCGACGTTTATGATTATGGACTTAGTATGATGTATAGGAGTTATCTCGTTATCACAGTGGTTAGCAGTTTGTTTATGTTGGTTGTTGGATACACTTTGGCTTCGTTACTCGCATGGGCGAGTAATGGCCGGTGACACCCGAGTGAGTATTATTTTGTTATTGTTTCTTCCGCTGTAAGACGTTTTATTTATTGCTACGAGAGAGATTATCACGTGTTCAAGGAGAGGAGTGTTACAAAAGTGGTATCAGAGCGGAGAGTACCGCTCTGATGACGAGAAAATAGGTTAAGACAGTGAGCTTAGGACTTGGGAAATTACGGGAAACGGTTGTGAGGTACGAGACGACTCGTCTTAAAAGGTGTGTGTTTGGTAACGAAATTGCATGATATATTAGCTTTAAGGCAATTCAATATCTACTGGGTGTACGGTAAATTACCGAGTATTTATGTGACATACTGTACTACAGATGTCTAGGGGAACTAGAGGGCGTGGTACCGGTAGAGGTGGAGGCGGTGACCCGTGATTCCAGGAATTGCAGAGACGATTGTTGCCGTTCTCGCACAGCTTGGTACTCAGATTAGAGGAACATCAGCCCACCCGCCAAGCCCAGGGAGACGAACTGGCTGAAGTCAGTTACCGAGACCCGACCACCTACATATTCTGGGGTGCAAGACCCCGTAGCCTTAGAGCGTTTCATAGTTGAACATGAGAAGGCCTACGAAGCTTGCAAAGTACCTGCCGACAAGAAGGTCGTCATTGCTGCTTTCCATCTGAAGGATGCAGCCAACACTTGGGGGAGGTTGGTCAAGGACCATCACTAGGCTACGCCCGACTTTTCGTGGGCTTCTTTGTCGAGTTGCTGAGGGGAAGTACTATCCGGCACATCTCAAGCAGAAGAAGCGCCGAGAGTTTGAGACATTATCCCAGGGAGGTCTGACAGTGGATGAGTACTACGCTCGATTCATTGGTCAGCTGGACTTCATCCCCGGTGTTGATTACTCAGAGACCGTGAAGGTCGAGAAGTTCGGGGGGGGATTGTTGTTTCGCATCCAGATGGCGATGGTGCTACCCTCTTACTACCATCCAGGTATTAACTAAAAGCCTAAATTCTTTACTTACTACATTACCAATAACCTTGTGAGAACTTACTAATGAGATTCCAGGAGTGTTATGACGCTGCCTCGAGGACGGAGCTAATGCTCAGGACTAGGGAAGAGACTCTCGGGACCAAGAAGAGAAAGAACCCTGAGGGAGAGTCTGAGGGTGGAGGAGCATCTCCAGGCGATAGCAAGAAGAAGGGAAAGTAAGGACTATCCCTTCTAAATTGTTACCATAGTAATACCTTATGAATGCTGACCGAAACCTTGAAACAGGAAATTCTTTCAGAAGAAAGGGCAGCAGGGTCACCAGGGAGCGAAGGGGAAGAGCCCGTCCTTCGGTTGACCGGCCCAGTTATAGATGCTCAGCCTCTGAGATCTGCGCCTCCTAAGGGTGAGAACACCTACCTCTTAAATTAATTGCAACCTTAACCTTTATATCAACAAATTTTAACTTAAACTAAATACTACCATCAGGCACCGGACAGCCCCAGCGCCATTTCTATTGCAAGCGTTGTGGGAAGGACTATCCTGGGGTTGACTGCAGCGGCCGCAAAGTCGAGTGTCGGTGCTGCAAGAAAGAGGGCCACCGGGAGTTCGGGTGTTGGATGAACCCTAAGAGCCGTAACTATAGGCCACCAAGGAATACTCAGAAGACCTCAGTTGGAGGATCTGAAGTACCACGGGGCGGTCAGGATGGCCAGACATCTACTGATGCTGGAGCCCAGAGAGGCAAGGGAGTGGATAGGGCATGAGTACCCTGAACTCCGTGAGACCGCTGGTGGAAGACTTTTGTTTACTTTGTTATTTACCTACCTTGGATGTTAGACAAAGATATGTTGTAAATGTGGGAGTGTGTCATTGACCACTCGCCTTTTTGTGTATGACTTTAGGGACTAGTTATGTGGACTCGATACGAGTGACCTTGGAACTTGACAGATTATATATATATGAACAGAATGTTAATGCTTACATATCATGTAGCCCATACTCAACGACGCAGAGTCAATGAGACCGGTAATTGTTGAAACCAATTTTTCCACCTGCATGGCGCACTTGCTATTGCAAGCGCTATTGACAATCAACCACTGAAATTTCCATCTACCTTGCGCACTTGCCACAGCAAGTGCTGCAACTGCAACTGCAACTACAACTACCACTAAATTTTAATCTCTTATTTTATACCAAATTTTCATATCGACTTTTTCCATACAAACCTTAAGATTAGAAATCTGTGAACTTCAGGAAGACATTTAGTCCAACCACTACAACTGAAGAAATTGTACAACCACTGTGATTGTAAACCACACCAGTTTAATTGTTCGAGAATTTTTAGACATGGCTTATTAGCCAAATACCATCAGTGTATACTCCGCATTTAATGCTAATCACTACTAGTGATGAATGTTTAGTCCTTATGGACAAGCATACCCTTTGTAGATGCACCACCGTCAGTGAGGATGGTTGGGAAGTGGAGAGCCAAGTTGCTCAAGCTATTATGCAATCTGCAATATCCAATTAACGGATGAGGGAACGAATATGAATTATAGACCAGAGGTGATCATGATAAATAGGGAGGAAAGGAATATGTGTGCACTCAATGAGATCGAGATAGGAGAACCAATTTTACTGAATATAGCATGAATTTTACTTACATGCGAGCTGAATAACGCCGGCTTATGGCATGAATTACCATCGATGCCACTAGGGCAATAGCATTTATAACAAGATAACCGATAACAGAGCTAATAAACAACTAAAAGGATATCCATCAAAAGGGAGATTGACAACAGAATACTTCACAATACCCGTGTGACAGACATTACCAGTTTACTAAATGAGACATGGGATGACCGCACTCCGATAGGAGCATGTGGGCCTGACAGACTTATTTATGAGTTAGTCGGGTAAGTAGTAATGTATCAGTACGGTACCCCATGTAAGTAGACAAGTAGTGTTAGGAACACGAGAAGTAGTCAACTCCATACTAAGGACAGTGATGCAGATTACCTCGAAGATGGACGAGAAGAGCCGCAGTTAAACCAACGGGCTAGAGAAATAAAGAACCTTCAACGCAGAGTAGTAGACAGTATACAGTGAAGACAAGGAAACCGTGCAAGGACGTGAAACCGAAGGAAAGAATGAAAACCATTATGGACGAATAATATGTAGAACCCTCATAAGGATCGAGCAATTCTTGCAATCCAGAGAAATCTACCAGATAATGTGAGCCTAAACGCGTGACTACGCAATGATGAGAGACAAAGCTAATATATTAGCAGATACCTTAAGCAAGATACAATAGACTTGGAATGTACCACTCACATGATAGTTCATTCATCTATCTGTTTGACTCATTAGATATTAGCTGCTGAGAGTTTACGCCTCTGCACTCTGTAGGACTGAGTGTTTTGGTATTGCACTTGTGCAGTTATTAATCTAGTGGGAATACTGGAAGATGTAATGGATATCAACACGAGTGTGTATCAAAGAACTACAACAGTGTTACTCCGGAACAAAACCACCAGGAGACACGGATGACAAGCATGATCTCCGTGGACATGAAGGCTGGTACGTCTTAGTATTACAAAAACAGTCCAAAGAGCACTGAGTACTAACAATAGCCAATGTCTTATTATACCTCAAGCTGAATATCAGTGAGAGAAGACACGCATGTACGCTAGTGATCCAAATGAGAGGATACACAACAATAGAAAGAGGCAAACTAGCCTATGTTCATGGGTCTGCACCTCATACGGAGCGAGTGGGCCCATTAGAATGAACTTGGGAGAGAGCACAAATAGTTCAGTGCCTCACCCTTTATGTATTGTGGAGCCCAAAGGGCTAGAGTCATACCCGTCTCTCTGATATGAGGATAATCCACGAGTTGGAGAACTCTATGAGAGCCAAGTATCCACGCTCCTTGTTGAGTGGCTGTTGTATACTTGTGGGGTACGGGGGCGTAACCCTTTTTAAGGGGGTAGAGCCTTTGGCTGTGCACGTTGTGTGCACTAAGTTTTGTTGTTTCGTATGCGGGCATACAGTAGTTTTGTGGTATGCGGGGCATACGAGGTTTGTTTATTTGTTGTTTCGTATGCACGGCATACAGTGAATTGGTGGTATGCGGGGCATACGAGGTTTTGTTGGTTATGTTTGGTACGCGGGCGTACGTTGTTGGTTTGTTTGTGTGTGATGTGCACTTGTATGTGTGTATCTTACGAGATACCTGTTGAATGATGTATATACACCCATGTGTGTAGTACTTTTCTTATGCTACTTGTGATATATATTTATATTGCTTTGTAGAATGATTACATATGGTATCGCCTAGATACGAAATGAATCATTAGATATGGAATGTGGAAGGATGGTATGTTATGGACACCTCGGGGAGGTTGTCAGGGTTTGTAGAATTGATAGGAATAATGGGTGCTGATGGATCACCTATATCCATATATGGTTGAATTAACGCCACAAAGTGATGGCTATGTGTTGTATAAGCCAATACGATGTGTGTAAATGATATATCACATAGATATACATTATGGGAATAATGGGTATTTATCTATTTATATACATACCTATTTGATTAAGCGACTTCGGGACGAAGTCTTTTTAAGGGGGGTAGATTGAAATACCCAAACAATTAAACATGGATTAAACATCTAATCACATTAATTAAGGCCTAAACATGCCTTAAAAGTCAATTGAGAACAATGATGGTCAACACAAAGCAAGATATTGCACCCTTTGACTGTTTAGGGTAAATACATACCCAAATGAACTTCTTAGGACCTAAAACTTTGTCCTAAGCATATTAACACATAACTAAACATACTACAATCTTGGACAACACTCCAACACAAAGAACAAGCATTTACATGCTTCAAGGTCAAGTAGGGCAAAATGTGCTCTAAGAAACCTTAAAGGTCTTATGACCTCTAAATGATATAAAATTGGATTCCTATGATCATTATCATGTAAGGAACACAACAAACTGTTCTCAAAGAAACTAAGCTCAGAAACACCTTGTGACACAAAATGTGCGCTAAAACACCTTAAAGCACGTTTTTTGTGTATGAGCTCTAAGATAATGACTTTTTGTCACTTTAAAGACTAGATTACATTCTTTATATCATTTATGTGACATGATAGACTATATTATAAAGTCTAAATCAAAGTTTAAAAATAAAATCAAAATGGGTGATTTTGGATGAATAGTACCCAAAAATAACATTTAATTACTTAGTTTAACCATGGTCAAATGTCATCCATTGACTTGATCACCATTGCCTCCTTATATTAGCTGTCATACCCACCCATTAGAAACCTAATATCTAGCCATTCTAATGAATCATCATTACTATTACATAAAGTAACATTAATTAACTTAAAGGAAAAACTAGTTTTTCTTTCTCATTTGCCTTGCTTCCCAGCCGACACCAACAGCTCATTCATCCTCTCTTTTGCATCTCCAAACCGTAGTAACTCACCAATTTCAGAAGAGAACAACAATTGACATAGGTACGCTTATTAAGCCATTTTATGTTCATTCTCTTCACATTTCTTTCCTCTTTCCATGGAGCTAAGCAACAACCATTTCCATCCATGTTTCTAGCTTGTTTGGAGGTTAAAAGGAGGGTGATTCTCTGCTGTACAAGGGAAGGAGGTGGATAATTTCTAATCTTGTTCTTAAGGTATAAAAATGTGCTTTAGCACTTATATCTTTATTCCTATCATTACCGGTTGTAAAGCTTTGTTTCTTAGGCTTATAATCTTTCATCTTAACATACTTATTCAGTTGGTATATCAAGAGCTTCAGCAATAGCCAATCCATGCCAAAAACACCATTTTAGGCATTTTAATCAAGGTAAAAATTAGCCATCTTCTAATCTAAGTTATACCGGTTTTTAAGCTTGGTTTTAGTAGCTCTTTTGATGCTCTTTATCTTCTGTAAATAGGCCAAAGACAACCTTTGCTTGCCTTGGTATTTAAGGTAAAATTTTACCTTGTAAATGTACATAAACACTACTATGGTTAGCTCTTGCTTGGAGACTAATCATGCCTTAATTACTGTTTGAAAACATGTAAATAATGCTGTGGAAAATTTATCTCCAAACAGCCGTGGCCAAACAAGGCCTAAACTTGGCAAAATAAGGTATAAATCACTTAAACCTACACTTGGTATATTATCATGTGTTTATACATATGTGTATATATATGCCATGAGTGAATATGGTTATTAAGGTCTTAATTTTGACCTTAGGTGATTAAGGAATGGTTTAGTAAATTTATATAAGTAATTAACTAACATAATTGTCAAATTTAAGACTTATGTGGAAAATTGTAAGTATGGAAAAGATATGGGTAAGGCCGAGAGTTTAAAGTATTTTTGGGCATTTATGTGTAATTATTTTATAAGCTAATGTTTGTAATAGGCCATGTACTTTAGGCCATTTTATTTATGTATTTTTATAGGTTTGAATTAAGTTTAGGTAATATATATGTATTACCGTAAAGTATTAGGGTCTAAACCATAATTAATTAAATTTGGGGGCTATAATAATAAAGCTGAAAATTGAGTTTAAATGAGTTTAAATGAAAATTATAAGATTTTATAAAGTTTTGGGGTTAAATGGTAATTTCTGAAAATATGGGTACAACCGTAATATATGGAAGTTGATGGTCAGGAATATTAAGGAGGTCGACTTGACCATATGTAGGTTTTTGACCAAATTAGATAAGTTAAATAACTTATTTAAGGTTTTATAATAAGATAAGTATTAATTGTAACAATTTTATAACATATGTGGTAAATATGTTATTACCGAAAATAAAGGGTGTAAAATGGTATTATAAACACCCATGGGCTATTAGGAATTTTTAGGAATTTATTTGGTTGATTTTGGAATTAAAATAAACTATATATGTATAATATATAGTTATTATGTCATTATGACACTTTAGGTAAATATATGGGGTGGAAACGTGAAATACCGAAAGTATAAGGTTAGTAAGGGTAATTATAACCCTTGGGTAAAATTTGGTGATTTTTAGAATTATATAAGAGTATTTAATAAGATATATGTATAATATATAGTTTTAATGATATTATGAAACTATATGTTATAAATTGGGCCAAATGGCAATTATAGAAGGTGTAAGGGTTGAAAAATAATATGGAACAGCATAGGGGTCTGTTCGCATATTGAGGAAAATATATAACCATAGGTTATATTTATATTAAGGTTTAAAATGTTATAATATATGATATATATTACATAACATTATATATGTGGTCAATTTGTAAATTTGGAAAGTTAAAGGGGTTGGAAATTAAATTATAAACAGACATGGTCTGTTCGGAAATATTACAAAATAAAACCATAGGTTATACCATTTTAAAAGTTAAAAATGTTATATTATATGATATATATAACATGGTATAAATAATGGGGTGAATTTGTAAATGAAGGAAACTATGGATTATGGAAAAGAATAAGGTATAAATGTATATGCCTATGCGGCAATATAAATAGTTTTGTATAAAAACTATAGGTTATAAAGTAAAGGAAATAAAAATATCATATTATATGATATTAGTATATGGTATAACATTACATAATGTTATGTGGTCAAAATGAAATTAAAATAAAGATTAGGGTTGTACCGAATTAAAAAGATTGGAAAATGAATTTTAGACTATGGTCTATAATGTTATAAATGTTATAACAATTATATGGTATTAAGGTGGTTTAGATGGAATTAATATAAGTAAGGATAGTCACATTAAATAATGTGACAAACTATAAATAAATAAGATTTATAAACTAAGGTATATATTGAATAAACCTTAGGAGTTGTAATTATACAACATAAATTGTTACATAATATTAGGATAATAATCTTAATATAAGTTGTATGATATAATACAACTAAAGGAAATAATCATCTAATATAAGATGATAAAATGTAACATATAATATAAGAGTTTTATAACTCATGGAACTTACCTATATTGGTAAATACATACATATACAAGAATAATGTATATAAGGATGGATATATATATTATGGTCGGAAACCATATAATATAATGGTGGTGGTTATTACATAAAAATAGTTACAAACTATAAGTTATAAGTTTTTTAATGGAAATATAGTTTACTAAAGATAATGGATTATATAATACAATGTATTATAATGGATGGTGGAAAAATAATACTATATAATAAGTAATGCATGCATACATGCAACTATAGGTTATATACCTAAATTAAATGAAAGATAAGATTAAAGAAATATAACGAATTAAACTTAACAGTCGAAACATTTCGACATACGAGTTTTAGTAACAAAGCCGACCGGTTTAGAGAAACCCGTAACAATTAACTGTAGAAATCCGGGGATGAATTGTCGGGGTTACTTGTTATTCAGAAATACCGGATTTAGTTAGTCATGGAGACTGACTTATAGTTTATTACCGTTTAGATCATACTTCAGACGAAGGCGCTTGACGAGCTAGTGGTTTACACTGCACATCCTTGGTCTTAGGTGTACGGTATGTAAAGGGGTTTGATCCGGGTTGTCCTAAGGAATTCCTTGGGCTCGGATTTGGTTGATATAACTTGTGTGTTATGTGTGTGGATTCGTGTATGTGATTATGTGTTACTGCATTAAATTATGCACGATCGTCCTACGGGACTAACACTATGTCGACTATAGATCGACTTATATAAACATACATATACGTTATTGTGATGACAAGACGGTTACTTGATATAATACCATAGTATTAATATTAAGTATATGGCAACCTAAGTAAAACACTTAGGAACGAGTCACGACATTGTCGGTCTCTAGAGCATGGATCTCGAACATGAATATAACCTAGATTACTTCTAGGTATGCGTGACCCATTGGGCAGCTAATTAATATATTATATTCTCTGTAAGACTAAGAGCATATCTTAAACATTATGAGAGAGAGATGGTGTGAGTTGAGGTGAGGAATCCAATGTAGTTTACGAACTACCTGGTTGCGCATTTGTGATCACTGAGGGGTTCCCGATCGAGTTCCGCTCCAGGTTTATACCCAACGAGCCCTATTTGGATCGTGGGTCAGGTGGCTACAGCCTTTATATGGACGCCTTACGAGGCAAAGAGAATAGTCAGGGGCCTCCGGACCTCTGGCGAAATGAGCACTTTTGTGTGTACGGGAGGACTACTGTCCATGGTGAGGTTATTGGGTTGTCCTAACTTGACGCCCAACTGGTAAATAAATAATTAAACATGGTTTGGATGGATGGGGCCTTGAAGGCCAAGGTAAATTAAATATGGAAACCGTTCGCTACGGCGATTGTACATTGTACATTATACTGCAATTATTTCAATATGTTCGATTATATAACTGTTGTTGTGATATGAAATGAATGTTTGGATTGGATGGATGGTTATGTATTTATGAATGTTGGATTGGATGGATGGTTATGCATTTAAGCATGTTTCTACAGTATTAATTATAACTGTAAAATGGTAAAGCATGAAACCAATCTAATAATAAGATGGTTAAAATGACTAAGTGACCAATAGGGTCCAGGCCCGGCATACTCAGCGTTTATCGCTGATACTACACTCATTGCAGGTTGATGATCATTGTCGAAGCCGAAGTGCGGGAACAGGGTAGTTAGGGATTACTTTAATTACCGCACATAAAGTTTGTTTGTATAACAATGTTGTACTGGAATTGTATTATGGTACGGTTATGTTTATTCGGGATTGGGTAGATGCTCACTTGTCGACGTTTATGATTATGGACTTAGTATGATGTATAGGAGTTATCTCGTTATCACAGTGGTTAGCAGTTTGTTTATGTTGGTTGTTGGATATACTTTGGCTTCGTTACTCGCATGGGCGAGTAATGGCCGGTGACACCCGAGTGAGTATTATTTTGTTATTGTTTCTTCCACTGTAAGACGTTTTATTTATTGCTACGAGAGAGATTATCACGTGTTTAAGGAGAGGGGTGTTACACCCCTGATTCGCCCACACGTCACAGGAACACTAACCGGTCTTGTGCTGGCATGGAGTGGTACTTCGCGGGGCATCGCACCAAAGTGTAACACCCCAACCGCTAATCCTATGCTTACCGTCTAATCGTCCTATTAATCCTACGAGTTCGCAGCGGAATTAATACATACTTACTACGGCGGGTGAAACAATGCCGCTAACCGCCCATACGGCTAGCTAGGCTACTAATACTTACAGTCACGGTCTGATGAACATAACGTACCGAGCTACTAATATAATGCATACTGATATAACATAACTACTTACATTCCTGGATCACCGAGAGTAGTTAAAGATTACTTTACATCCTTTACCACACTTCCAAAAGAATGAGTTTCTAGACTACTCATCTATACCAACTCCATTCTATCAAAATCCAAAAAGGTGTACCCGTGGTACACCGGCTAATCAAAAGTTACAGCCATGTACTACTTAGTACACCCATCACAATTCAATGTTTATCCCAAAAAGAAGACAAGAAAATAAATAGTCTTCAGCAGCTTCATCAATCTCTAGTACCTGCGTGTAGTAAAAATGGTCCCCCGAGGGGGTCAGCTTACGCTGCGCATGAACTCCGCATATACCGATTGCTAGCAAGGGTACGCCGACTAATTGGCGACCGCTAAACATGCTTGTTCATTACTCATACATACATGCTTTACATACAATCATACACACATTACAATACATCATTCACTTCAAGGATACAACACAATAGAGTTCACAATACTTACCTTCACAAGGTTAGCCAAATTGTGCATCCGGGTTAATCGGAATGCATATTACTCTTTTACTCATTACTTACTTACTTCTTACTTACAATTACTTACTTCCTTTTTACTTTACTTACTCATTCTTACTTACTTACTTATACTCAAGTCAAGTCGTCGGGACCTCCGGCCTTGGGGACTACTCCGTCCCACATCCGGGATTTACTTGACTCACTAATCCGGGATGCTACCCACTTAAGGGATTTGGGCCGCGGACCAGTTTAAGAGTCAGGAATTGGAGCCAACCTCTCGTGACTCCGCATCCTCACGCGTGGCCGAAACTATATCGGACTTCTACTCATTCCAATTTATTACCAATTTAAGTTAGATGGTTAGCTTGTTAGGAACAAGTTAGAAGTCCAATCACAAATAAATCGGTCACAGTACATTGCAACATTCATACAAGCATTCATATCATCCATACTTTCATGAATTATACAAACTAAGATTAAGAAATATACACATCATACAACACTACATTCACAAGTAAGCATATTAACTCCGATTCGTGCATTTATCTTAATTGGTGATCAATTAGCACACAACACACAAATCAGAGTAGCCATGATAGCATTCGGGGCATGAGGAATCCATACCGTTCACCGTCGTACGTAATTCCAAACGTCCTTCGATGTCACAAACCAAGTCCTATTACATACATACAATTGAATGATAATATACCTATCATCAACTTAACTCCTACTTACTATGTCCTCACATTTCTTACACTTATACTTTACTTACTTACTTTTCCTTTACTTAAGTTTTCATCTCCTTACTTAAGGTTTGCATGCTTACACACATATACATATACATATATGTATGGGTATACATATACATATATATACAATTATTATTTAAATTAAAATAATTTTTTTTTTTTTTTTTTTTGTCAGGACCGGACTTGCGACCGACCTTGCAAGTCCGGTCCATTCCAGTAGCTACCGGTACCGAAAATTCCTGGCCCGACCGAACTTGCAAGTCCGGTCGCAAGTTCGGTCGCTTCCAGTAGCTCAGGTTGCGGAAATTCTTCTGGCCGACCGAACTTGCAAGTCCGGTCGCAAGTTCGGTCGATTCCAGTAGCTATCCTCGGGAAATTTTCTGGGCCGACCGAACTTGCATGTCCGGTCGCAAGTCCGGTCGATTCCAGTAGGTTACAGGATGGAAATTTTTCTGGCCGACCGAACTTGCAGTCCGGTCGCAAGTTCGGTCGATTCCAGTAGGTTACAGACGGGGAAAATTCTGGTCCGACCGAACTTGCATGTCCGGTCGCAAGTCCGGTCGATTCCAGTAGCTCACCCGTCTTTGTAAGTCTGGGCTCGACCGAACTTGCAAGTCCGGTCGCAAGTTCGGTCCGGCCCAGTATTTGCATTTTAAATTCTGTTTTCAGTCCTCTCTTTAACCCATACTTCCCCATTGTTCCTACACTAATTACACATTTTAACACCATTTAAACCTCCTAATACACCTTTTCATTAATTAATTCCTTACCCAATTTTATACTCATTCACTCATCTAATTTTCCAAGTTTCACTCAACACTCAACTAGTTTCTTCTCTAGTTACCTTATGCTACAGATTTTAACACTTACACTTCTCCTCTACATCTCCCTCTTCTAATGTCATTTCTAGCACCACTAATACATTACAACTTCATTAACTATCTCTCCCCATCTTCCCTCTATCTATCTATATCCAAATCTGTTACACTTATATCATTCACCTACTTAAAATTCACTAAGTGTTCTAATTCTAAGTAAATTTTGCCATAGTCTCCCTTGTATTTTTATACACTCACCACATTCTAGTTCACATTTCAACACTTGTTTCACCTGTTACAATAACCAAACTATACAGCTCCCATATACAAATATCAACACCAAAACAACACTAAAATTCCCTGCACTCAACACTCAATTCCCAATCTGTTTTATAACAGTTTTTACAATGTTTCAAGGGTTTCAAAATGCTTAGTTTCTCTTACCCATTATACCATTAATGCATTATTATTTTACAATACCCATTTCCATTCTTAAAATCTGTTACATATACATTTATAAAGCTACACAAAGGTGAACATTCCTTACCTTGCTTTACTTCTAGATTTCCTTTCTTCTTCTTTCTCCTTCCTTCTCCCTCTACCGGTTTTGGTATTCAACAAATCTAACATTATCACCCATATATACACACACATTCAATACCAAAACTACTCTTAATATTATTTAAGCTTTCAATGTAGATTTCTAGGGTTTAGAATTCATATTACCTCTCAAGAGTGCAAATGAAGCTTGGAGTGGTTCAAGAACAAGGTTTCCAACTCCTTCAACAAGCCAAAATCGGCTAGAACACAAGAGACCAAACAAGGGTTTAGTCTAGATTTTCGTTTTGCCCACAAGAGCTAGAAAAAGATGGAGTTTTCAAGATATTTTTACCTTAGAAGAACAAGGAGAAGGGGCCTTCTAATGGTGGTGTTGAAACTCCAAATGGGATATACCCTCAAAATCGAAAATGGTTATTTTGGATTTTGGAAAGATGAAAATGTAGCTCTTGAGGAGGGATTACAATGGTGTAATTTTTGTAATTTTTGGAGAAGTGTGGAGGGAGTTACAAAGGAGAGAAGGTGAGTTTTGTGTTGTTTTCTTAAGCAGCCATGGAAATCGCATGGAGGTAGAAGAAGAGAGGAAAAGAGAGAGTGAGGGTGCTGGTCCACGTGAGGAAAGAGAGAATGGGTTAGGAGAGAGAAAAATGTGAGAGTAAATGTTACTTTATTGTTTTGTTTGTTTTGAGTAAAAGAGAAGAGGGTGAGTGTGTGTGAGTGAAGAAAATCGGACACACACAGAGACCAAGGGGGTTTTAAATTCTTTTTACATTCTTGGACACATAAGTTTGTGTTATTATATTCTACCCCACAATTCCCGTTTTTGACAGTTTTTACTAATTCTCGTTTTATTGATTTTATTGGTCCTAAGCTTCACTAATATTTATTAATGATTATTGTTGACCAAAATTGTTACGAGTCTATTTGACCCGCTTAAAGACACGTTTTCCCGGTTACCTCGAAAAACGCGCTTTAAGGTTCGGTAATGTTTTTAAACCGTTTTAAGGATCCGTTTTCTTCGGGATTTGTTCCCTAATAATTATTTACACTTAATTAAGCTTCTAAATTACTTATTAGCCTAATTAATCACTATTTTTAAATACGGGGTATTTCAATCTACCCCCCTTAAGAAACTTTGCCCTCAAAGTTGCTCAAGGTTAATAGTTTATTATTCTACTCATTAGGCAAACCAATTGTCCTAATGTGTCTTACTACACCTATGAGGTGTTTACTTCATTCCCATTGCAAGCATACACAATTCAAGTACATACACAATTCATACACATCCATCATTCTCATTCATACCATACCACAATACAAATACATCATTACCATCCACAATACATTACACATACACATCATTCATATACACATTACACTACATACACATCCATACTAATTCACTTGCACTACATGTGCCATACAAAATGCAATGCTTACCCCGAAGCAATGCAAAGCAAAGGGTTCTACCCCCCTTAAAAGGGGTACGACCCGTACCCGTATATTACATGCTAGACTAACTAGTCTATGAATAACTGTGGGTACTTAGCCTTCATGGCATCTTCCAACTCCCATGTCGCTTCTTCGACATCATGGTTAGACCATAGGACCTTCACCATTCGTATCGACTTATGGCGAGTGTCTCTGGTCTTCCTATCAAGGATTCTCACTGGGGTTTCCACATATCTCATGTTTGGCTCAATGGATAAGTCTCGGGCTCCAACATGAGAAGGATCAGCCATGTACTTCTTGAGTTGTGACACATGAAATACATCATGGACACGTCCCAAGTCCTCAGGTAATGCTAACCTGTAGGCTACTGAACCAACTCTTTCGGTGATAGTGTACGGCCCTACAAACTTTGGGCTTAGCTTGCCCTTCTGACCAAAACGGAAGACACCCTTCATAGGTGAAACTCGCAAGAACACTTGGTCGCCCACGGCGAACTCAAGGTCGCGTCGTCTCACATCCGCATAGGATTTCTGTCTATCTTGGGCTGCCTTCATATTAGCTCGGATTTGTTGCACTTCGGCTTGTACTTGCTCAAGGTATTCCGGTCCTATTATGACCGCTTCGCTTGACTCATCCCAACACAAGGGTGTACGGCAAGGTCTACCGTATAGAGCTTGGAAAGGCGACATCTTAATCGAGGCGTGATAACTATTATTATAAGAACTCGATAAGATGAAGCTTATCTAACCAACTCCCCTGAAAGTCCAAGGCACATGCCCGAAGCATGTCCTCCAGTGTCTGGATGGTCCTTTCTGTCTGACCGTCGGTCTGAGGATGGAAGGCGGTACTCAACTTCAATTCTGTACCCAACGCTTCCCTTGTAGCTCTCCAGTATCTCGAAAGAAATCTGGTGTCGCGGTCAGATACTATGGTCTTAGGGACTCCGTGGTGTCTGATAATCTCCTTATCAAAAGCTCAGCTAGCTTTACTACCTTCCAGGTGTCCTTCATCGGTATGAATCGGCAACCTTGGTAAGGCGATCTACTACAACCCAGATCATGTTGAGTCCTCCCCTAGCAGGTGGGAGTCCTACAACAAAATCCATGGAGATATCATGAAATTTCCACTCCGGAATTGGCATTGATTGTACCATTCCGCCCGGTCTACGATGTTCAAATTTCACCTTCTGACATGTTAAGCATCTTAGCACAAATTCTGTCACATCTGACTTCATTCCAGACCACCAGAAGTACCTCTTCATGTCTTTGTACATCTTGGAGGCTCCCGGATGGACTGATAATGTAGAACTATGTGACTCTCGCAGGATGCGATCCCTTAGCTCAGCATTGCTTCGGGGGACGCATAGCCTGCCATTCAACCGAATCAAACCATCTTCATGTACTTGAAGTCATACTTTTTCTTTTCAAATGTACCATTTTCGATCTTTTGTCTGATTTCGGTTAGGTAAGGGTCGCTCAACTGAGCATCTCGCACCTCGTCAACCAAGCTAGAAGAAGCGAGTAGCGAATGGAGCGAGTGTGCTCGACGGCTCAGGGCGTCGGCTACCACGTTAGCCTTCCCTTCCTTATACTGCAGATTATGTCATCAGTGAGAAACTCCATCCATCTTCTCTGTCTCAAGTTGAGTTCTTTCTGAGTGAATACATACTGTAAGCTCTTATGATCGGAGTAGATGGTGATGCTTACCCCATAGAGATAGTGTCGCCATATCTTCAAGGCGAAGACAATGGCTCCTAACTCTAAGTCGTGAGTCGGGTAATTCTCCTCATGTTTCTTCAGCTGGCGGGAGGCATAAGCAACAACCTTGCCATGCTGCATGAGTACGCATCCCATTCCTTTGCCTGATGCATCACAGTATACCTCAAATCCCTCTGTGCCCTCTGGAAGAGTAAGGATGGGCGCTGAGGTCAATGAGTCCTTAAGGCTCTGAAATGATACTTCGCACTCGTCTGTCCATACAAACGGTGCATCCTTTTTCATCAATGTAGTCATGGGCTTAGCGACTTTTGAGAAGTCCTTTACGAATCTCCGGTAGTAACCGGCTAGACCAAGAAAGCTCCGAATGTCGGTAACAGTCTTAGGTCTAGGCCATGATCGTACAGCTTCTATCTTAGAAGGGTCAACTGAGATACCTGCGCTCGAGATGACATGTCCGAGGAATGATACCTGATCAAGCCAAAACTCGCATTTGGAGAACTTCGCATACAGCTGGTTCTCGCGCAGTGTCTCTAGCACTTTCCTCAAGTGAATTTCATGTTCCTCTGGTGACTGAGAATATACAAGGATGTCGTCGATGAAGACCACAACCGAAGTGTCCAACTGCTCACTGAATAAACGATTCATGAGGTCCATGAATTTTGCCGGTGCGTTTGACAAACCGAATGGCATCACTGTGAATTCGTAGTGGCCATATCTGGTACGGAATGCCGTTTTCTCGATGTCTTGCTCTTTGATTGCAATCTGATGATACCCAGAACGGAGGTCAATCTTGGAAAAGACCGATGCTCCTTTCAACTGGTCAAATAGGTCGTCGATGCGTGGCAATGGGTATTTGTTTTTGACTGTGACCGCATTCAGCTCGCGGTAGTCACAACAAAGGCGGAGACTACCGTCCTTCTTCTTCACGAAGAGGACCGGTGCTCCCCAGGGTGATACGCTCGGGCGTATAAACCCTTTGTCTAGAAGATCTCTCAATTGTTCTTTCATTCAGTCATTTCAGCAGGTGCCATGCGGTACGGTGCCCTAGCAATGGGACCGGTACCTGGCAATAGATCAATTAATTCAACTGCTCTCGGTGGTGGCATGCCGGGTAGCTCCTTAGGGAATACATCGGGATACTCAGATACAACGGTACCATCACTGAACTCTGGATCTCTCTCCAGGTCTTGTACATAACAGATACACTTCTTGGCCCTTTCTGAGCTCCCGGTACATAGCCATAGCAGATATAAGGTGGTCGAAGGCTCTCTCGGTCTCTGGCGGTAAGATACGGTAACCCCAGAAGGACTCTTGAGCAGCAGTCGATGCTCGGCGCAGAGGATTCTACCCTTGTGCCGCTCCAACCAATTCATTCCAATGATAAGGTCGAATCCCAATCCATTGAATTCGATGAAGGAAATGGGAAACGCCTCGTTTTTAATTTCGATGGTGGCTGATTGGTAGTATTTGGTACACTTTACTCGCTCCTTCGATGGGAGAGTAACCATGAAGTTCGGTATCTCATCCGCATCTAGCTTCAACCTCTTCACAAAGGACGGTGATACGAAGGTGTGAGAGGCGCCGGAGTCGAATAACACATTGGCATCAATGCCATTTACTGGGAAGGTTCCCGTTAGAATGGTGCCGCTTCTGCCGGCTTGTGCTTCGGTGAGGATGCTCAGGTTACCTTCGGTACCGAGTCCACAACCTATTGGATTCACAATTGGATAAGTATTGATGGTGGACACAAGTGGAATTAAATCAACACTGCTCTTTATTGATAAACCAACCATCATACACGTCGTGTCTCTAATACACGTTACTAATAGATTACATGATACTAGGAATTTAATATTTTCTAAAGGTAAGGTTCAGGCGTCCTGGTTTCATGTGTGTGGCATTGATTATTGCCGGCGGTGCCGTATTCAACTTGATCTTGTTGATCCCGTGATACAGCATCCTAGAGTTTCCACCCATGATTAGGACATCTCCTGATCTCAATACCATTTCTCTGCGAGGTCCACACGCTTCTGCTCGCTATACAGGAATACGGCGTCATCACCAATGGACCAAGACACTACGGGCACTCCTTGTTCAAGAGATTCCGCTGTCTCGTCCTTGTCTTGGTGTAACCCAAGTCGTCCTTCTTTTTCATAGAAGTTGACGATACAAAGGTCCGCTTCAAGTGCGGGGATTGGTTCAGGTTCACATTGCTGTGCAAGTTCAACTGCTTGAGTGATGAGGGTCTGAAACTCTGGTGGTATGGTCGGTGGCGTCGCTCCGTCATGTGTCGTGTTCTGGTATCTTGGTATAAGGATTCCATCCTTTCCCAAGCACATCATCTTCAGCTTCATCTTCGCTCCACCGGGGAATTCGGGTGTGTAAAATCCTCCTTGACCCGTTCCTAGCTCGTTGCATCGTCGATGATTGAGATTTGTGCTTCGGGTGTCAGGTATCCCCTTAATAAGATCATACCTGGGCGGATGACCTGACACTGTTGTTGGTGTAGTAGTGTTGTGATGTCGATCTCTTCTTGATTCAAGGTTACCGGTATTGGGTAACAGATACTAAAGTTTCCTATGGTTACAAATTCATCTACGGTGAGTACTAGTTTCAACTACTTCATTTCATGCTCAATATACACTTCATTCATTTACTCATGCATTCATCATACAATTTTTACTACTAGGCATGCTATTTCAAGGATTAAAGGTTTAGGTGATTACCTTGGCCGGATTTCGAACCGGGCCCATCGCGGTCAATCACATGCAGAACAGGCTGCCTCTGAGGTGCGCCTCTCTGAGGGCCCCGGGATCCCTGTCCCTGAGGTGCCTGCTGGGCCGGTGCATCGCCAGATGCCACCTCCTTGCCCTCTCGCTGCTTATAGTTCTGGAAGTTTCCTTTGGGCTTCCCATTCTCCGGGCATCGATTAGCAGTGTGCCCCAACTTCTGACAGTTGTAACACTTGATCTCCCTCCCGTAGCAATCCTTACCAGGATGGTCCTGGTTGCACTTCCTGCACACATAGGTGCGGCCGTCGGAGAAGGTTTTGGCGGCTCCGGAGCTAGAACCTGAGGTTAGAGGGTTAGCACATGTGTGCGTGGATATACTAGAAATGATGTTTATATGAATACGAATTGGAAGTAGAATTTACCCTTAGGAGGGTGTGATCTCAGTGGCTTAGCTGCCACCGGTGCAGAATAACCAAGCTGAAGGATCTCAGCTGGTTTGCCCTGCTCAGCATGGGCACTGCTCTCACTTGGGGACTTCTTCTGAGAAAAGAAGTTCCCTTTCTTCTTCTTCCAGCTTTTACCCTGGTTCTGCTCCTCGGTGCTGGTGTTTTTGTTGTTAGCCTTGCGCTTCAGCGCGGTTTCCTCATCCCTAACTGGCAAGTGATCTCAACGCGAGGCCGCGTGATAACACTCCTGAATTTCAGGTATTAGCCGGGATATTTAAGAAAGATAAGGAAAAGATTCAAGGAATTCAAGGAATTTAAGGAATTGACATGATACTAAGGGTCAACCGATATTTACCTGAAGGGAGGTAAATCTGGTATAGCCCATACCGTACCGAAGGCGATGGCTCAGACCGCCATAGAAGCGATCGACCAACACCTGGCCGGTGTATCCAAGATCGGGGAGGAGACGGAGGATGGAGGTGAAGGTGCGGTAGTACTCATCCACAGACATCTTGTCTGTCATCTTTAAGGCGTCTAGCTCTAGCCTTTTCTTCGTTTTTACATGCTCCGGATAGTACTTGGATCGGAGGAGAGATGCGAAGGAATCCCAATCGAAGGTGGGGTCGCTTACATGCTCGTGCTTCACCAATTTCCACCAATCCATGGCCGCATCCTTCAAGTAGTAGGCGGCTACTCTGACTCGAACTCCAGCAGGAGCTTCGAGTGTCTCAAAAGCGGTCTCCATTTCGGAGATGTACGCTTCTAGCTTAGCCGGATCACTCTCGCCCCTAAAGCAAGGAGGGCGGAGTTCCGCTACAGCTTTACCCAGTTAGCTTCTCTGGGTGGAGGGGGAGGGGTTGGTCCCGTTTGAGTTGGTTTGCTGAGATTGTTGTACAGCTTGTATAACTTGTGGTAGCATCTGTGCTACCGTGGCGGCGACGATCTCAGCTATCGTCTGCGCGCCGGTTCCATCTGAGGCTTCGCCTCTAGGTCGGCCTCGGCCTCGTCCTGACATCTGAATGTTTAACAGTTTCATTAGGCTCCGCAAGAAATGACTCAAAGGTCTTGGAATTAAACAGGTATCGTTCAAGAACGTCAAGGGTATCCGTTGTTAACAACGGTAGTTCCTAGTTAGGTTTCTAGATATCCGTCTTAAGACGGTTGAAATCCTAACTCGGTAATCTCCTATGCTCGGTACTTTAGGACATCAGAGCGTAACTACGCTCTGATACCACTTTTTGTAACACCCCAACCGTTAATCCTATGCTTACCGTCTAATCGTCCTATTAATCCTACGAGTTCGCAGCGGAATTAATACATACTTACTACGGGGGTGAAACAATGCCGCTAACCGCCCATACGGCTAGCTAGGCTACTAATACTTACAGTCACGGTCTGATGAACATAGTACCGAGCTACTAATAAACATACAATATAACATAACCTACTTACATTCCTGGATACCGAGTATTAAAGATTACTTTACATCCTTCCAACTTCCCAAAAGAATGAGTTTCTAGACTACTCATCTATACCAACTCCATTCTATCAAATCCAAAAAGGTGTACCCCATGGTACACCGGCTAATCAAAATTACAGCCATGTACTACTTAGTACACCCATCAAATTCAATGTTTATAACCAAAAAGAAGACAAGAAAATAAACTAGTCTTCAGCAGCTTCATCAATCTCTAGTACCTGCGTGTAGTAAAAATGGTCCCCCGAGGGGGTCAGCTTACGCTGCGCATGAACTCCGCATATACCGATTGCTAGCAAGGGTACGCCGACTAATTGGCGACCGCTAAACATGCTTGTTCATTACTCATGCATACATGCTTTACATACAATCATACATACATTACAATACATCACTCACTTCAAGGCAACAATACAATAGAGTTCACAATACTTACCTTCACAAGGTTAGCCAAATTGTGCATCCGGGTTAATCGGAATGCATATTACTCTTTTACTCATTACTTACTTCTTCTTACTTACAATTACTTACTTCCTTTTTACTTTACTTACTCATTCTTACTTACTTACTTATACTCAAGTCAAGTCGTCGGGACCTCCGGCCTTGGGGACTACTCCGTCCCACATCCGGGATTTACTTGACTCACTAATCCGGGATGCTACCCACTTAAGGGATTTGGGCCGCGGACCAGTTTAAGAGTCAGGAATTGGAGCCAACCTCTCGTGACTCCGCATCCTCACGCGTGGCCGAAACTATATCGGACTTCTACTCATTCCAATTTAATTACCAATTTAAGTTAGAGTGGTTAGCTTGTTAGGAACAAGTTAGAAGTCCAATCAAATAAATCGGTCACAGTACATACAACATCATACAACATTCATATCATCCATACTTTCATGAATTATACAAACTAAGATTAAGAAATATACATCATACACACTACATATTCACAAGTAAGCATATTAACTCCGATTCGTGCATTTATCTTTATTGGTGATCAATTAGCACACAACACACAAATCAGAGTAGCCATGATAGCATTCGGGGCATGAGGAATTCATACCGTTCACCGTCGTACGTAATTCCAAACGTCCTTCGATGTCACAAACCAAGTCCTATTACATACATACAATTGAATGATTAATATACTATCATAACTTAACTCCTACTTACTATGTCCTTACATTTCTTACACTTATACTTTACTTACTTATTTTCCTTTACTTAAGTTTCATCTTTACTTAAGGTTTGCATGCTTACCACATATACATATACATATATGTATGGGTATACATATACATATATATATACAATTATTATTTAAATTAAAATAATTTTTTTTTTTTTTTTTTTGTCAGGACCGGACTTGCGACCGACCTTGCAAGTCCGGTCCATTCCAGTAGCTACCGGTACCGAAAATTCCTGGCCCGACCGAACTTGCAAGTCCGGTCGCAAGTTCGGTCGCTTCCAGTAGCTCAGGTTGCGGAAATTCTTCTGGCCGACCGAACTTGCAAGTCCGGTCGCAAGTTCGGTCGATTCCAGTAGCTATCCTCGGGAAATTTTCTGGGCCGACCGAACTTGCATGTCCGGTCGCAAGTCCGGTCGATTCCAGTAGGTTACAGATGGAAATTTTTCTGGCCGACCGAACTTGCAGTCCGGTCGCAAGTCGGTCGATTCCAGTAGGTTACAGACGGGGAAAATTCTGGTCCGACCGAACTTGCATGTCCGGTCGCAAGTCCGGTCGATTCCAGTAGCTCACCCGTCTTTGTAAGTCTGGGCTCGACCGAACTTGCAAGTCCGGTCGCAAGTTCGGTCCGGCCCAGTATTTGCATTTTAAATTCTGTTTTCAGTCCTCTCTTTAACCCAATACTTCCCCATTGTTCCTACACTAATCCTACATTTTTAACACCATTTAAACCTCCTAATACACCTTAGTTCATTAATTAATTCCTTACCCAATTTTATACTCATTCACTCATAATTTCCCAAGTTTCACTCAACACTCAACTAGTTTCTTCTCTAGTTACCTTATGCTACAGATTTTAACACTTACACTTCTCCTCTACATCTCCCTCTTCTAATGTCATTTCTAGCACCACTAATACATTACAACTTCATTAACTATCTCTCCCCATCTTCCCTCTATCTATCTATATCAAATCTGTTACACTATATCATTCACCTACTTAAAATTCACTAAGTGTTCTAATTCTAAGTAAATTTTGCCATAGTCTCCCTTGTATTTTATACACTCACACATTCTAGTTCACATTTCAACACTGTTTCACCTGTTACAATAACCAAACTATACGAGCTCCCATATACAAATATCAACACCAAAACAACACTAAAATTCCCTGCACTCAACACTCAATTCCCAATCTGTTTTATAACAGTTTTTACAATGTTTCAAGGGTTTCAAAATGCTCAGTTTCTCTTACCCATTATACCATTAATGCATTATTATTTTACAATACCCATTTCCATTCTTAAAATCTGTTACATATACATTTATAAAGCTACACAAAGGTGAACATTCCTTACCTTGCTTTACTTCTAGATTTCCTTTCTTCTTCTTTCTCCTTCCTTCTCCCTCTACCGGTTTTGGTATTCAACAAATCTAACATTATCACCCATATATACACACACATTCAATACCAAAACTACTCTTAATATTATTTAAGCTTTCAATGTAGATTTCTAGGGTTTAGAATTCATATTACCTCTCAAGAGTGCAAATGAAGCTTGGAGTGGTTCAAGAACAAGGTTTCCAACTCCTTCAACAAGCCAAAATCGGCTAGAACACAAGAGACCAAACAAGGGTTTAGTCTAGATTTTCGTTTTGCCCACAAGAGCTAGAAAAAGATGGAGTTTTCAAAATATTTTTACCTTAGAAGAACAAGGAGAAGGAGGGCCTTCTAATGGTGGTGTTGAAACTCCAAATGGGATATACCCTCAAAATCGAAAATGGTTATTTTTGGATTTTGGAAAGATGAAAATGTAGCTCTTGAGGAGGGGATTACAATGGTGTAATTTTTGTAATTTTTGGAGAAGTGTGGAGGGAGTTACAAAGGAGAGAAGGTGAGTTTTGTGTTGTTTTTCTTAAGCAGCCATGGAAATCGCATGGAGGTAGAAGAAGAGAGGAAAAAGAGAGAGTGAGGGTGCTGGTCCACGTGAGGAAAAGAGAGAATGGGTTAGGAGAGAGAAAAATGTGAGAGTAAATGTTACTTTATTGTTTTGTTTGTTTGTGAGTAAAAGAGAAGAGGGTGAGTGTGTGTGAGTGAAGAAAATCGGACACACACAGAGACCAAGGGGGGTTTTAAATTCTTTTTACATTCTTGGACACATAAGTTTGTGTTAATTATATTCCTACCCCACAATTTCCCGTTTTTGACAGTTTTTACTAATTTCTCGTTTTATTGATTTTATTGGTCCTAAAGCCTCACTAATATTTATTAGTGATTATTTAGTTGACTAAAATTGTTACGAGTCTATTTGACCCGCTTAAAGACACGTTTTCCCGGTTACCTCGAAAAACGCGCTTTAAGGTTCGGTAATGTTTTTAAACCGTTTTAAAGATCCGTTTTCTTCGGGATTTGTTCCCTCATAATTATTTACACTTAATTAAGCTTCCAAAATTATTTATTAGCCTAATTAATCACTATTTTTAAATACGGGGTATTTCAAAAGGCCTTAGGCCTAGAGGGGAGGGTATATACCGTAGGCACACGGAGCAGACGCGTCATCATGCGGATGATGGTGGGCTCGGTGATGATACGAGAGGACGTGGTGATGGGAGGGGAGGACGTGGTGATGGTGGTTCTGGGTATGGTGTGGGTTAGTATGGTGGAGGTGGATATGGTGGAGGTGGGTATAGTGGTGGTGGGTCTGGATATTTTTAGACTTATTAGTTGATGTTATTTTTGAACGTTTTGTACTAATGCTTAAACTGGTGTGGTTATTGTATTTTTAATATATG
Source organism: Limonium bicolor (assembly GCA_023374045.1). NCBI lineage: Eukaryota > Viridiplantae > Streptophyta > Magnoliopsida > Caryophyllales > Plumbaginaceae > Limonium > Limonium bicolor. Next base: position 28,124,003 of record CM041777.1, on the reverse strand, counting down.
TTTATTTGCTTTTTAAATAATTCATTCTTGTTTATGTCATTAGGATGTCAATTCTCTTTGCAATTCACGTGAACCATTACACCGCACTCAATGAATATGGGGCACGGTTCCAACGTGGTCCGGGTTGGGCAGTGATCGATACAGAAATTAGAACTCCAAGAAGTGTTAACCATCTAACATCGTCATTAAATCAAATTTCAGATCACATTTTGACAATCATCAGCTCCACGTCTTTTCCATTGTCTATCTTAGGGTGGACCAAGATCTGTACAATGACTCTATCGTCGATATACTAACTGATGCAGACGTACGCATGATGTTGCAGAATTACTTAGACCTTGGAGAAATAATGGAAAGGGTTAGGATTCTTGTGAAGTATGAACATGATTCAGACTTTGAAAACCCCGATGTAATATGAAGTAGGGCTGAGGCGGACCGTAGAGAATACAATGCACGCTACAAGGCTAATACGAGGAGACGACGTCCCCCGACTTGATTAGTACAACCACTTTTGGATGTCATGTACTGGTGGTCAACAGACTTGTTATTTGTTCTACGTTTTTAAATGATGCGTGCGTCGACCAAATTGTAACATTATGACAAATGACGTGTGAATAATGTTGTTTAAAAATGAAACTCCGAAGTAGAATTGCTTTTGAAGTCCTGAAAATATGTTTCAAAGATGTGTACTGTTTGTTTAAAAAATACATTTTTTGAACAATCTCTGACGACAAACTGATCTCATTGTGTCTAAAAAGAATTCGCTAAATTATATCGTTGTTATACATTCGTACGTGAGACATGGAATGCGTGAGGATTGTGGAATGCATTTCGGGCATTTGTTGTTTAAAAATGAAACTCTGAAGTAGAATCGCTTTTGAAGTCCTGAAAATATGTTTCAAAGATGTGTACAGTTTGTTTAAAAAATACATTTTTGAGCAATCTCCGACGACAAACCAATCTCATTGTGTCTAAAAAGAATTCACTAAATTATATCACTGTTATACTTTCGTACGTGAGACATGGACTGCTTGAAGATTGTGGAATGCATTTTGGGCATTTGTTGTTTAAAATTGAAACTCCAAAGTAGAATCGCTTTTGAAGTCCTGAAATTATGTTTCAAAGATGTGTACTGTTTGTTTAAAAAATACATTTTTTGAGCAATCTCTAAGACAAACCGATCTCCTTGTGTCTAAAAAGAATTTGCTAAATTATATCGTTGTTATACTTTCGTATGTGAGACATGGAATGCTTGAGGATTGTGGAATGCATTTCGGGCATTTGTTGTTTAAAAATGAAACTCCGAAGTGGAATCGCTTTTGAAGTCCTGAAAATATGTTTCAAAGATGTGTACTGTTTGTTTAAAAAATACATTTTTTGAGCAATCTCTGACGACAAACCAATCTCCTTGTATCTAAAAAGAATTAGCTAAATTATATCATTGTTATACTTTCGTACGTGAGACATGGAATGCTTGAGGATTGTGGAATGCATTTCGGGCATTTGTTGTTTAAAAATGAAACTCCGAAGTAGAATCGCTTTTCAAGTCCTGAAAATATGTTTCAAAGATGTGTACTGTTTGTTTAAAAAATACATTTTTTGAGCAATCTCCGACGACAAACCGATCTCATTGTGTCTAAAAAGAATTCGCTAAATTATATCGTTGTTATACTTTCGTATGTGAGATATGGACTGCTTGAGGATTGTGGAATGCATTTCAGGCATTTGTTGTTTAAAAATGAAACTGCGAAGTAAAATCGATTTTGAAGTCCTGAAAATATGTTTCAATGATGTGTACTGTTTGTTTAAAAAATACATTTTTTGAGCAATCTCCGACAACAAAACGATCTCATTGTGTCTAAAAAGAATTAGCTAAATTATATCGTTGTTATACTTTCGTACGTGAGACATGGGCTGCTTGAGGATTGTGGAATGCATTTCGGGCATTTGTTGTTTAAAAATGAAACTCCAAAGTAGAATCGCTTTTGAAGTCCTGAAATTATGTTTCAAAGATGTACTATTAGTCTTTCCTCATCACTCTTGCAGTCTAGTAGAAGATCGTCAAGATAAAGCAGTTCATGTTTGTCGTCATCATCTACTGCACACTTTGAAGTCTTGATCTTCTTTAGTATTTCCTCATCACTCTTGCAGTCTAGTAGAAGATCGTCAAGATAAAGCAGTTCATGTTTGTCGTCGTCATCTACTGCGCACTTTGAAGTCTTAATCTTCTTTAGTCTTTCCTCATCACTCTTGCAGTCTAGTAGAAGATTGTCAAGATAAAGCAGTTAATGTTTGTCGTCGTCATCTACTGCACACTTTGAAGTCTTGATCTTATTTAGTCTTTCCTCATCACTCTTGCAGTCGAGTAGAAGATCGTCAAGATAAAGCAGTTCATGTTTGTCGTCGTCATCTGCTGCGTACTTTGAAGTCTTGATCTTCTTTAGTCTTTTCTCATCACTCTTGCAGTCTAGTAGAAGATCGTCAAGATAAAGCAGTTCATGTTTGCCGTCATCATCTACTGCACACTTTGAAGTCTTGATCTTCTTTAGTCTTTCCTGATCACTCTTGCAGTCTAGTAGAAGATCGTCAAGATAAAACAGTTCATGTTTGTCGTCGTCATCTACTGCGCACTTTGAAGTCTTGATCTTCTTTATATGACAAGAACATTCAACGGGAGTAAATCGGTGGAAATGATAGACAATTGTTGTGAAGAAGGAAAGACTATGATGTCTACAAATAAGAAAAGACATTTGTAGTCAATTTGGGCGGAGCAAAATCAGCTTCCAACTCGAAATGAGACGGTACGTCCGTATGTGTCTACATCATCAACAGGATAGCCCTTAACTTTAGACCATCTAGTATCTCTATAGATCTTTTGCTAAGCAAGCATTATCGCACTAGCTTTGGAACAGACTATATGAACGTTGAATTTTTTTATTAGATAAAGTATATTGCACATCCACGGCTTCTGATTAATGTGTGTGTTGGCTACGTTGTAAAATTATGATGACTGACAAATGAGCTGAAGCATGAATTCAGTTGATGAATGGCTTTCGATTGTTTTAATAATTATTACAAATGAAAAGAGAAGTTAAAACACTATACTATTCAAATATTTATCTAATCTTCTAAAACCATTGATATTGGTGCATCAACTGAGGGAAACAATGTTACCCAGTGTTCGTAGCGCGCCATGTACGAATCCGCATAATGTGTAACCACGGGTTCATGCCAGTGTCGCCACATGGGATTCATGCATGGGACCGGACAATCTTCGACTGTTTGCACTCTAATGAAATGAGATAGCCCACTGACACATGCAATATACACCTCTGCTTCTGGATGACCCAACCCCCGATCATCACGTAGCGGTATTGCGACCAAGCCTCCTTCCTTACTATGTATACCTCTTGCAAAACTTATAAGCACAATGTTGTAAACAGTCAACAAGATGATACCAAGATCAAGAACTTCAATCCAATGTCGCGTTGGTGCAAATGAGTCTGCGAACCAATTCAGTCGTGTATACTGTATTTCATACCAGTATCGTTCACATGGACCCAACCACCAATCTCTTCTAATCTCCAAGTCATCGAGGCATGCACGTCTAACCGTTTTCCATTGGTTTTCATCATTGTACACGAAATCGACAATAGCTCCAAAACCACAGTTTCCATCACCTACTATTTCCCTGTAACGTGTAATATAATCAAGTAATTTCTCATCAAATTCATTCCAATACGGAGAGGAGTTCCAGGGGCTCCAGTATGTCGGTGGTGGTGAATGTTGTTGCAGTGGATTTTCTTGCATCGTCGGACCTTCTGCAGTTTGACTCATTCGCTCAGATGACCATCGCATTGATTGGCTGTGTTCCATTGTCGGACCATGATCATTTTGACTTTCGGGTGCTGTAGAGCGTCGCTGAGACTGTGAACGTCGTAGGGGCGGACCACTTTTTCCAAGACCTAAATGCTCATGCTCGGACTTGTCCCTAGTGTTTGGCCTCTTCTTTTTATTGTTAGTGGGCCTACCCTTAGGCACCTTCACCTCTGGGGGTTGTAAACCAGTGTGATCATCCTGGGGCTCCCATATTGGCTTCCACGCGTTGAACGCTTGTTCATTGATCGTAGGATTAAACCGCCCAGACAGATCCTCATACCAAAGACCTACACACGAGAGCTATTCCTCTGTGGTGTACGACTCATCGCATGTTTGACGTTGTGCTTCAAACTCTTGCTGTTGGTCATATCTGAGTGTTCGCCAGAAGATATGCACTTCTTCAACTGGTATATTCAAACCAGCTTGAATGTACTGATACATACGATACGCGCATGGTAATCCCATTGTTGAAGTAAACGCACAAACATCTTCGTACGACGTTGTGTGATCTATATCGCAAAGACCATTTCTTAGTTGATTCTGGAGTATTTCCAAGCATTTAAGGCTCACTTGATTGACCAGAAACAAAAATGGGACTTGCTGGTCTTCCGAAACCCTTCTATCAATTGAAAACTCGAAGTCTTGTTTAATGTGGAAGTGTTGCCCTTCGATGAATCTATGTATGCTGTCGAAGCATGTGTCTAGAAATCCAGTGGATGTATGAAGCCAACACTTTAGAGCTGAGTGGGCGCTCTCCACCCTATAGATTGAAAGACAATTAGTTACAGATAAATGGGAAACCTAACAATACAAACGACAAAACATGTTGACAGTTTAAGTTAAGCTAACTTGTTGGTAGATGTGTTGCCGAAATGCATGAATCTTTTAACCCATGCCTCAAAAAATTTCTCACGCTGACTTAGTCATGTCGTATTTAAGTACATAACGAATGGATTGTTGGAGCCGTAAGAGTATAATAATTTTCCGCACTCTTCATCGTACTCCGTGATAGTGGAGGCGTAAACTATTCGCTTCCACCTATACACTATTATCTCGGCTCTCTTAGCGTCAACATTCATTATCTTGATTGCTTTGGCAGCCACGTTCCTGCATATATGCCATCGGCATAGAATATGTGGTAGAGAAGGATATACCACTGAAAGGGCTTTCACTAGCGCCTTCTCATTGTGAGTGACAAACACATATGAAGGATAGGTCAACACCTTCATCAGCTGATTAAGCATCCATGTGTATACAGAGGCATCTTGTACATGTTCGTCTTGTAAGGATAGGTCAACACCTTCACTAGCGCATGACGTCACTCCGATGAACTCCACTAGAGGCATCTTGTACATGTTCGTCTTGTAAGTGCTATCAATGAGCACTACATAAGGAAACATCTTAACGAGCTTCAGCGAAAAAGGGTGCGCAAACAAGACAAGACCAAGCCTAGATGCATTCCCTGCAAAATGGTCATTTAATTAGAACAAACATTTAAAGTGATTAACATCCAAATAAACCGACACTAAACATATGTGCTAACACTTACTTGCATCTTTCTCGGACCACCAACTATAATTACGTTCATCTAGCGAGTGCATGAAGGACGTTACATCTGTACGTCCGCCACGATCCTCTCTTCTGAATTTCGTAACTAGGTTATGAATCGATGTCTTGTCTGCAGTACTTTTGGGGTTATTGTCATGCAAATGGGCCCACATCTGCCTAGGCGCAACACCACTCATGTGCAAACTTTTCATGCTCGCTCTTTCGTTGACACTAAAGTGAGGCCGGACGAAGTGAGATTGCGAGTTACTAGCTAACTCGTGGTTGTATGTCGGAACCATCACCAGGATAGACCAACCCGTAAGTTCCCCACCCCTGATGCTTAGGCGGAACAGGCCATTTCTTCGTGGCATGCCGCAGCCTTTTACTATACGACGACGATTCTCCTGTGCTAACTCGTGGCTTATGCTTGTCGTACCTCTCACACGTTAGTACTAATTTTCCATCATCTCTCTTAGTCTGTCTGATTAGATAAATATTATTATTCTGTCCGACGCGAAGCGCATGACTAACCGCCTCCTCTTTATCGGCAAAGATTATGTTAGTACTAAACACATGACCAGTGTCTACCTTCACGTCCTCGAATTCATCATCGTTCTCACCCTAAGCAGCAAAAACGTCGTTTATCATGAAGTGCTACTTGCAAACCCTAATACTATGTACTTTAGAGTAAATCACACATAAGGCATGCAAATAATCAACAAAGTATATCATCGCAAAGTACACGAAAAGACAAACGCAACGGCGTAAATAGATCGAAAAACGGAGCAATAACAAAGAAGATACAGCGATTTGAAGAAACGGGCACCGGCGCAGGCGCCAACAGAAAGCGGCCGGCGCCAGCGCCCATGGAACCAGGCACGCGCTGGCGCGCGTAACAGAGGGGCAGCGGGCACGGATAGACCGGGGGCGGCGCTGGCGCCGGTTATAAATTGCGCCCAGTGTGCATGACGTCGTTTTTTGCTTTTTTTCATTCATTTTTGTATAGATTCTTGCTATGTTTGTACATAAATTGCTAAAATAACAACAGAAAGTACCTCAGAATGGGCCCCTCGTGAGTACTCCTCGTTGTTAACCTCATCTGCGTAATCGTCATGCATTTCTGGAACACCACCTTCGGCATTTCCTTCATCTTTTTTACTCTTTTTACCAAAGAGTTTTTTCTTCAAACTTTCGAAAGAAACCATTTCCTCTCTTTATCTCTCTAACTTTAGGATTTCTGAATTTGAATATGATTTCATAACGTATCCACTTCCTTTATATAATGAAATTTGGGGTCACCTTGTAATATGTCACAAATTATGGGTAAATATAGTAATTTTTCAAGATTAATAAATCAGGGGCAAAATGGTCATTTTTTTACTGTGCAAAGTGAAAACCCGACTGAGCTTATCGACCATTCTAAGCATAACAACTAATAATTTTGTAGGATTGTTTTAACATATTATTTTATATAGTTAATTATTTAGTGTAAAGAAATTTTATATTACTATATATCTCTCTCGTGCTTCATTATTTTTGGTTAATAGTAGAACTTTAATAACATTTTGGTTTTGTAAATGTCTATGTATTAATAAAAAAACAAAACTCTAAAAACATCAGTTGTAAATTGTTTGCAAGGGTTTTAGTTTTTTTTATCACGCATAAAATGGAGTTTGCTGGGCTCGGTGAAATTAAGTCAGAGTTGAGTGAAAATCAGATCATACCAAAAACTACTGGTCTTAATATGGGACAAGTTAGTTATGTTTACGATCTTTTTTGTAACCAATGTCCAACTCATAACCAGAGATCCTTGGACCAAACAAATTCATTGTTCCGGGTAAAGAGGTTTTAACTCAAGATTAGTGTATGTTGATCGACCTGATCCGTCTATGACCCTAGCTGCACTTCTCTTCTAGAATGCTTACTTTTATGATTATTATATTTTAAATACAATAAACTACTACAATTGTGACTCTTTTTATATTCATATAATGACATTTAGCAGTGTCATTAATTACAAGTGTCACAATTACAAGTTTCCTCCCTGGAGATACTACTCCCAAGTGATGTCGACCCTATCCTACATGGTGACATCTCTTATGTCATCTAGCCGGCTAGGAGATAGGTGTCATGCAGCAGGAACAAGCCAGGTGCCAGAATGAGACCTTGTTATAAAAAGAGCTAGAGGCCACAACAAAAGCGGGACTACACATTATCACATAGCGATGAACACATATAACAATATACAACGACACAAGAATTCTCTCATCGCCTATACTCGCTCAATTCAACTAAAAACATCTATCAACCCCTGGACTAGGTCGTTCAAGATTGAACCTCGTAAACCTTTGCATCTCATTTATTATTGTTGATCATCGCATCTAGACCACAAAACATCATACCTCTAAGTAGTTAGCACTAAACCAATCTATGGTTATCGGGAATCTAGAGATTACCATTCTTAACATTTTGGCGTCATTTGTGGGAATCGCTCTCACTATAAAGCTTTCTTCACCCTACCTACCACCATGAACAACTCCAAATGACACCACCTCGAGGTAGAAGAACCAGGAGAACCACCACTCAGCAAAGAATACCTCTCAGCAACACTCCTCCGAGTCAGGAAAGGTTTCAAGAGATGAAAACCATCACAACCGTCATGATGACTGCGGAGAGTGGCGACTACCTATCACACATATCTCGTCAGGTGAACTCAATGCTCGACTTCGGCGGTTGAGCCGCTAAGCCTCCACTGGCCTCATGCATACAGGCTAATCTGAACATTTTAATCCTTCATATACAATGCATTATTGATGTTACTTTGAATGAAAATAACTCACACACATTTACAACCTGCCTTCATTATACAATATACTACACTTTTCCATCTGGTCCTCAGTTGACGACGCGGTTTCTACGACAACCCACTTCTTGGCCCTCGGCCATGACTCCCGAGGAAGTTCACGCAGTCTACAATCAGGTTATCACATCATGAAAATGTTGTACACCAGGGTTCATACTCAGTCCTGGACAAGGCTCTGCGCTATCCAATGATATCTTATGCTCTCAGTCCTGGATAATGCTTTGCGCTATCCAATGACATCTTATGCTCTAGTTCTGGACAAGGCTCTGCGCTATGTAGTGACATCTTATGCTCCTAGTTCTGGACAATGCTCTGCCCTATCCAGTGACACTTTATGCTCTCAGTCCTAGACAATGTTCCGCGCTATCCAGTGACATCTTATGCTCTTAGTCCTGGACAAGGCTTCGCACTATCTAGTGACATCTTATGTTCTCATTTCTGAATAATGCTCAGCATTATTTAGTGGTTCCTTGTGTTCCCAGTCTTAGACAAAGATCCATGTTATTCATACCCCCATAAGCATCCGCGTTTTTATGGCCCCTAAGAAAGCTCTACACTATCTGGTAATATACGATCGCGCAATCGAAGTCCCTGGGTTAGACCTAAAAAATCATTCGGCTGGCCAGGGAACCACATTTTCTGAAGGAAAAATACTCCTAACGGGAGGCCCACATCATAGCCCTAGAGTGTTTCCCTACAAGCCAAGTCCGTGGACAAGCACATGCACTATTCGGCTTGTCAGGTGGGCACGCTCCTTGAAAGGCTTAGTACTTTAGCCGATTAGTGGATCTAAAGTGGGCCTTAAAAAGAAATCAAGTCCTCTAACAAAGAATTTGAGCTATCTGTATGCCCAGGTGGCCACACTTTCTGAAGGGAGTACTCCTGCCACACACTGGCTCAAGGAAGGTACATCCCCGAAAATCAAGCTCCCAGACAACGTCGTGCGTTATTCAGTCGACTTGTTTCCTCTATTTCACTACACAACGGCTCAAATGGCTACTTTGCAAGAGCATAAGTAAAACAGGGACACAAAGAATTCAGCTCCCTCTCTAGCGGTCAAACCAATGAAGTCGGGTCACAAAAGAGCAAACTCTTTTTCCCCGTGTAACAACGGTTTGACATGAGCCCGAGGACACACAACAAACTTCAAACAAGGTAACCATTTGCTTTTTATTAATCAAACAGTTAATATGCTACCACTTTGCCCATGATATAGATAGGTACCGTTACAACTAAAATACTTCTAAAAGAGGGGCAACCCCCATAAAAGAAAGGGAAAGTACTATGCTACACCTTGTTCGACTCCTACTCTGCAAGCTCTTCCTGGTCCGGCCTCCGCTATGTCTTTTTTATAGAAGCCACAAACGCCTCAGGTAAAGCTTCATGAACAAGGTTGAAATCCAAGTTCGGCTTTCACTTCAGACTCCTCATCCACCCGCCTCGGATCCATCAACGATAATTTGAGACTCACCTTGGCTTCCCTTGAAAGCTTATCTACTTGATCCTGGGCAAAGCGAATGGCTTGGAGGATTTGGGGCCTAGCCACGGCTTATAGCTCGCCCAACCTCTCTTCTAGCCCTGTATCCTTATCCTCTAACTCTGCAATCTTCCACTGTAAGCCTACAATGATTTGCTTGGGACGATTCCTTTGGTCTTGTAGCGATCTTATGTTGGACTCCGATTCAAATCCCTACGTACGCCTCCTTCGGTCATCCCTTCTCGATCGCATCCTTGAGCTTGCTGCGCAACGTCTCTGTGAGCCCGGGTTTTCAAATCTTATCCTATGTTATTAAAAGTCTAGGATCTGGTGAATTTCTAGGTCCGCTTATAACCTAAGCTTGAGAACTATGTTATAAAATAAAATTCATTATAACCTATGGGTAAGGACCACCCTCATACGGTTTTAAGTTGATTTTGGTGGATTTTTCTACTCAAATTTTATGGGTTTGTTCCTTATATGATTCTAAGTTTGTTGGTGGTGAAAAGTTTTCAATTTGATATTGAATTAATGATGAAACTTAGCACACAAGTTACAGGACAGAGAGCACAAAAAACATAAAAATATTGCACTTTGAAACCAAATTTTGATAGAAAACAAACTTAGAAGGCTAGTGGAGATTATAGGTTTGAGAATTTGGAGTTTCTTGTAACACTCCATTTTTATAAACACATGACTAACCTCTTAAACCATCTGAAGTTGCAGCGGAAATAAAAATCTTTTGGGTGCTACCACCACATTCCTCCCAAGGGAATGTTAAGTCTAAATCTCTTCTTCAAGTCGAATGTAATCTTTCAAAAACTTTGGACGTGATCTACCAAGACCCATCTTCAAATCTATATACACTTTTATGCATAGAAACATGCTTACTAACATAACCACATGGTCATGACCAACTAGTGGCTCCCGAAAGGTAGTACCTACAAGTTCACAAGGTAGTCTAGACCATGTGTCCTTACACTTGGTCATCATCTAATGCATTGTTCCAATTAAAGTGAGAAAAGGTTGATTAAACTTGATAGATAAACCTACATCAAGAGAGTTACTTACTCTCAACAAAATGTCGGGACTAATATCCAAAAGAATAGTATCAAGGGGAATTATAACTTATACATTTCAAATCTAAAAACAAAAGCAGTACAAGTAGTAAATTCCCCTAGGACCCACGCTCTTAGTGTTCTTCTAAACCTGCGAGAAAGCATTCAAGCACATAGGCATACAAACACAAACCGTTAGTATTCAACTGAGTAAACATTAAGCTACCCTAAGGTTAGTTACATTAATCCTTTATTATTAAGTTAAAGAACCATAACATTCTTTTTGCTTTCTCTTTATCAAATCCTCTTGAAATACCCCAAAATTTAAAACAGTGATTAATTAGGCTAATTAAGATTTTATAAGCTTAATTACACCTAAATAATCATGAGGGAACAAATCCCGAAGAAAACGGATCCTTAAAACGGACTAAAAACACAAACGAACCTTAAAACGCGTTTTTCGAGGAAACCGGGAAAACGTGACTTTAAGCGGGTTAAATAGACCCGTAATAATTTTGGTCAACCAATAGTCATTAGTACATTATAATGAAGTTCTAGAACCAATAAAATTAATTAAACGAGAAAATTTCAGAAAACGGGTCCCGGGAGTGAATAGTGCAAAAAAACGAAAGTTGTGGGGTAAAGGCGTAAATAAGCTAAACTAGTGTGTCCACTTTGCAAATAAAAATCAAAACACACTTGTGTGTGTGTGTGTGTGTGTGTGTGTGTGTGTGTGTGTGTGTGTGTGTGTGTGTGTGTGTGTGTGTGTGTGTGTGTGTGTGTGTGTGTGTGTGTGTGTGTGTGTGTGTGTGTGTGTGTGTGTGTGTGTGTGTGTGTGTGTGTGTGTGTGTGTGTGTGTGTGTGTGTGGTAACCGTCCAGCACATGCCCCCCCTCTCTTTTTATTTCTTCCTAATTTGCTAAAGAACAAAAAAATAAAAGAAGAAAGTACTAAAAGCAAAAGAAGCTCTCTCTCTCCTAAAACACCCCCTCTCTCACGTTTTTCCCTCCTTACTGGCTTCATCTTCTTCCTTGTTCCAACCATGGCGATTTTGCACCCCTTCTCCAGCTCCTCTCTTCTTCTCCATATTTGAGGGTCCAAACCAACTCCAAATTCAACAAAAATTACACCACTGCACTCCTCTCTTCTTGAGCTTTCTTTTCCACCCTTCAAAAACTGAAAAGCTCACAACTCTTCACCATGGCTGTAGCACCTTTTGGAGCTTGTAGACCCCCATTGCAACCCCCTTCATCTCCTCTTGGTTCTAAGGTAAAAATAGTCTTCAAAGTTCAATTTTTCCAGCTTTTTAAGGCAAAATGAAAATCTGAATTTAGCATTGTTCTTCTCCCTCTTCTAGACGGTTTTGGTGTCTCATTTTGGAGCTGGAAACCTCCTTTCTTTGCTGTCAAAAGCCTCTATAAGAGCTTAAGGTAATATCCTCTTGTAAACCCTAAATTGTATTAAGTGTAAGATTAGTTAAGGAATGATTTTTATAAGTGGTATGGTGTGGGGTGATTGGCTGTAGCTTGTCGATTTTGGTGATGGGAGAACAAGGGTAATAATTCAAGAAACAAAGAAGAAGGAAGAAGGAGAGAGAAGGAAGGAAAGAGGAAGCTAGAAATCCAAGGTAAATGTGCTTGCCTTGTATTAATTTTGAGAAGCTTAGTGTAACAGATTTTAGTGTTTAAAAAGAAGGAATTTGAGTGGTTTGAATGATGGTTAGTGTTGTGGTATATTGAGGAAGAGTATTAGGCTGTTTTAGAATGGTTTAGATAATGTTTAAGAACTTGGAAACCAAGGAGTAATAATGGGTGTTGTGCAGGAAAATAATTGTGCATTTATTGAACTTATGTGTTGTTAGAATCCCTTGAGGGATTTGGTTAGTTTTGATGATTAGGAACAGAAAAATTATGTTGTGGAAATGTCTAGAAATGTAGGGAAGTTATGGCAATTTTTTGTAGCAAAGTAAAGGACTTAGTTGTTTAATTGGGTAAAAACAGTTTATGAAGATTAGTTGTGTTCTAGGTGAAACTTGGGTAGTTAATGACTTAGGAAATTAATTTAAGAAGGAGTGTATATGTGGGTAGGTTGTAGAAGAGTAAAAATGTAAATGGTGGAGGTAGAACGACACTAGGAGTGAACCATTGGGTTAGGGAACAAACAAGAAGCAAAAACTGCACTTAGTGTTCTAGGAAATTTAAGTGAAATTGTGTATTTTACCTAGATTTAATTAGGTGACTTAGTAAATGATTTAGGTTGGGTTAGAGTGTTTAAATGATGCTAAAACATGTTTAGATACTTAGGAAAAGATTAGGGAAGAAATGGGTGAAAGATTGAGCTTAAAACCAAAACTGATTTTTGAAATCTGTTTAAAACTTACAGTGGTCCGGGACTTGGTTCCATGACAAGGACCCGGACCACCCCTTAATTACTAGTTGAGAGTTGAAGTTCACCCTGGTCCGGGACTTAGTCCCAGTGTAAGGACCCGGACCACCCCCTGTTTTGCGCCCGAGAGTTGAAACTCGCTCTGGTTCGGGACTTAGTCCCAGCATAAGGACCCGCACCATGTGCAGAAAATTGTCGAGAGTTTGAATCATGTCTGGTCCGGGACTATAGTCCCGTACCAAGTCCCGGACCAACCTAAAAGTGACTTTAAACTTATAAAACTTGCATTATAAGATGGGGATTTGTTAGGTAATGGATTTATAAGATGATTAGGACTTAATTAATGATGTATAAAGGTGATTAAGGGCTTGAACAAGTTTAAGAAAGAATGTAAGTTAAATAACCTAAGTGTGGAAGTTAAAATACCTTGTCTTAGGTAATATAAGTCGGTAACCGTAAAAGATGAAGTAAACTAGGTTAATTGTAGATCATTAACCGTACGACTTCGTGATATGTTATAGGACCCGAATAGTCGAATCGAAGGGAAACGAAATGAAATACCCCTAACATTTAAATAATTAAATATAAGTAAATAAATATTGCTTGAGGAATTATAAATATTATTTGGGGAATTATGAACCCTAAGAAGTATATAAACACTCAGGCGTTAAGAACGCACCTGAACTCCTTAAGGTCAAAAACGTGCGTTAAAGCCCGACCTTAAGTAAACAAATTATATAAGCTATGAACATCAGATAAAGTCAACTAAGAATCATTATATGACCTTTGAAACGTAAGTCCTCAGTTGGAACTGAGTAAAAATACGAAATACCCGGGAATTCTCTTAAAGGCCCCTTAAGGCCGAAAGTCCCGGAAATACCATATTAAATAAAGTAAAGCATTACACCTCATTAAAAATGCATAATAATACCTTAATGAACATATAAGACAAATTTCTCAAGATAAATTCTCAGTTAAAGACAAAATACTCGGGGGAGTTTCTTGACGCTCCTTTTGCCCGGGTAGCCCGAAAATTGTGTTATGAGTTTATATAACCCCATATAACTCAATATAACACCTTAACATATTATTATTGACTATAAACAATGTCAATAAACACTTGAAACACACAGCGACTAATTATTTCTTAGAAAATCCTTAAAGCACAAAAACGCACCTTCGGGTGTCACGAAAATGCATTTTACGCATTTGCCTTGAAGTTTTTGAGGGGCCACGAGTTGATAAACTTAAAAGTGGATAAAAGGACCATCTAAATCAATTGATGGCAGTAATAAACTCATAGTATAAATGGGGGCGATTTTTAGGTCAAAAAGGTACCTAAAATCAGCATTTTTACCTTAAAACTTTCATCCTTTACCATAATAAAAATGTACCAATTAAATGCTGGAACCTATTACACATATTAGTATGGTCTTAGTACAATATAGTGTAACAAAAATCAAATGAAAAATAAGTCTCATTTGGCCACCAATTTGGGCGAGATTTCTAGTCTATTTTGGCTAGTTTTATTACAAATTATATCATATGCTAAGATGACTCATCCTAGCAAGTTGTTTATGATAATGGAGAAACTAATGGCATTTTAATAAAATTGCTCCACCGTAATACCTGAAAATCAACAAGAGAACATTAGGATTAGTTTAAGGGAGGAGAATGTAAATCTAGTCATATCTTCACTAGACAAGTAAATAACTAAACAAGTTGATACTTGGCATATAATTGCCGATTGAAATCAGTAGTGGGGAGATTGATTACCGATTGATTAAGCAAATAAAACCATGACCTAACTTCCATGATTGCCATATTGTAAATAAACAAAAGCATAGACTAATCTCCTAGCTATACCACTACCGTAAGCTACATGGGTGGAGCTGCTGTTGTACTCCATTGCAGCCGATCAAACCTGCACAAATAAATAAGATTAGTGTTGTAAATTAATGAAAGAAAGACAAGTACCTAACTTCTTAATAGTCTTGCTATAATTAACAAAATCAAAAGTAGTAACCTAGCATACCATTATCGTAAAGATTGCATGGTATGGAGCTGCTTGAGTGCTCCATGATTGCCGAACACCTCCTGCAAGAAAGACAAGTTAGAGCAATAAATAAGTTCATTTAATGACTAGTTAATTACCTTGTCTAGTCACCCTTTCATTAGCAAATAACAAGACATCCACTAATTGCTTCCTATCTACCGTAGCTTTACAATTATGAGATGCCAAATTCATTATGGCCACCAGCCGCATGCCTAGCTAATCTAAAGGATATTAGTAGCTAATTAAGAAATCAAAGTGGTAATAATAATGACATAAGATAATGAGACATAATTCAGCTCAATCCTAAGTCTTAATAACTTACGAGACTACCTCCATTTCCTTGTCCATGCCTCAGCCGAATAGGTAAGTCTTTTCTCTTGTCCTCTCTTCTCTCCATTGTTAAGTTATCTCCTAAGTGTTCATAACTCCATTAATGGTGTATTAGTTCCTAACACCATTTTAATGTAATTTCCTAGTTAATTCTATCAAGTCTTGAAGCAAGAAATCATCCTAGCAAACCTACAAGAAATCGCCAAACATATATGCTCCAAGGTGGTTCCTAAATTCAACTACAACACAAGGAACAACAAGATCAAGTTAAGGTATATTTTCATGTTGAAAAACCTAAGTTATTCCTTATAGTGTTTTCGAAAATTTAGGAACTTCTAAATCCATATTCTCTTCATTATTTCATGAAGGGAACTTGGATCTACAATCATCCCAAGGTGTATCAAAAAAATACCTTGTTAAATCCCTAAGGTAAACTCTTGTGAAATTACTACAAATATTATTTATAAACTCTTGTTAGAAGTCTAACAAATGGATCTCCTAAATATATTTAAGGAGCCGAAAATTACTCATCAAGATAGCATTTGGAGAGCTTGGAAATTCAAGGAAAAATCAAGTACAAGAATTGTCTTGAATTAAAGGTAAGTTTATATAAGGTTTATTAAGTTTAAGTTTAAATTAAGCTTCAAAATTTGGTATAAAAATTATGTATAACCATTACATAAATTAAGGCCGAAATATATGGGTTATAATGTCAAGAAAATAATTTATAACATATAAGGTAAGATTATTACCTTAAGGTATAAATAGGTGTCACAAAAATTAATTAGGATGCATATAAATGTAAACCGAATTATCTAGGGTTTATTTGTTCTATTTTTAGTTTATAATCATTCTAAGTCATTAGCATAATTTTTAGAAGTGTTATATGGCTTATATGCATTTATATGTATTTATTATAAGGTTTAAATCAAGTTTTAAAACTATATAGTAAAGGTATATAAAAGCCGAGAGTTAAATATATTATTTGGTGAATTTTCGAAATATATATAAGTGTATTAGCTTATATTATAAATTTTGGGAATATTAAAATAGCTACAAGTATTTAAATGGCTAGTTTATAAAGTTATGTGGCTAATATGTAAATTTTGAAAAGTTTGGAGTACAAATAATGAATACCGAGAACAAAGGGGTTGATTTGGTATATTTATGTAATAATATAAGGTAGGAATTAATATTATGAATTTTGGTGAATTTAAATAAGTGGTTAAGTGTTGAAATAACAAATTATAAAGTTTTGGGACTATTTTTGTAATTATTGGAAAGTATAGAGTATGGCCGAGAATAACTTATGATTTTATGGGTTTATTAAAGTATTAATTATGAAATTAAGTCTTGGTCAAAGTGTTGACCAAAAACTTTGGGTTAAAATGATTTATGACATAAAATATTAAGTTTATAAAAGTTTTGGGGTGAATATGTAATTTATGAAAGTATATACGAAAAGTAGAAGTTAAATGGGGCGGAAATGTAATTTAAGAAAATATATGGGCTATTTCGGTTATTTAAAGAAATAAAATATTTAAACTATAGTTTATAAGTTAATATGTAACTTATATAAAGTTTTGGGGTTAAAAGTGTAAATATAGAAAACTATATGTTGAAACCGAAAGGTTATGAACTTAATTGGTAATTTATAAAGTTGGTGAGGTTAAATTGTAATTTACGAAAATTAAGGTGGACATTTGGTAAATTAAAAAGGTAATGTAGTTAATTAATAAATATAAAGGTTAATGTGGGTAATTAGTGAATTATAAAAGTTATAAGGTTACTTGGCAATTTATAGAAGCTAATATAATTGTTTTACAATTTCCGAAAATTAATATGGGTATTTAATAAATTATAAAAGTATATGGTTGTTTGGTAAATTGTAAAAGTTAATGGGTTCAAATTATGATTACCGGAAAATTATATGTGGTTATCTAGTAAATTATAAAGTTGTTGGGTATAAAATATAAATACCGAAATAATAAGATTGGTTTTGTAATTTAATAAGGAAAGGAAGTAAAACTAGGTAATATAATGTATTATGGTATATTATGAAATATAATATAAAGTTTATGAAATAAAGGTGGTTATAACATAAATAACTAAATGTTATGATATAAATGATAAGTGGAAATAATTATGAGTATATAATTACTGAGGTAAAGATATACCGTATAATGATAATTCATTATCACATGTGAGCTTCACATAAAATAATGAACTGGTAGGTTATCTAGAACCACTGTTAAAATAACAGGGGAAAATAAATAACATACGAAGTTATTATACAACGAGTATAAACATTACAGTGACAGTACCATAATATTTAATGAATAGTTATATTAATATTACCCGGTATTGCATGTTTATATAACAGCGTACGGGGAGGGACTACTGAACAGGGGTTTGTCAAGCTAGCAGTTACTTGGTGAACGGTATGTTAATTGTGTGGTCTGAATGTCCTAAGGATTATCCGAAGGTCCGACATTGTGTTAAATGTTAAAGAGTGATCTATGATTTTATGTGAATGATTTGTATACTGTATTGCTCAAACTGTTGCGTTATATTTTACGCGAACGTCTTGACTGAAAGTTTATACATCTAAACTGGGGAAAACTAACTGACCTTTAGGTATTATTGAACCTAACAATGTCAACTGTGAAGGTCTTAATTCAAATATTGGTTAGACTGACAAAAAAAGGGCTAACTTATAAAGAGAGGAATCCAGATCGTTTCGACTTTCTAGTTACGCATTGTGATCACTACGAGAGACTTCAATGGAGAGCCACTCAAAGAAATCCATCAGCCACATTCGGGGATGGCGGAAGGCACTGCCGTTGGTGCACAGGTTCGACCGGATCGGTCAATTAACCAGGGCCATAGGGTCAGCTGGTAAACAGTTCCAATGGAACACAGGGGACAATCGTCCATTAATAAGTTATTAAGGTTTGACTTGACATGACACTTGAGGTGGAAATTAATTGGAAAAGGTTAAATGATTGGTTTAAAGGTTAAGGGTCAGGTGGCTAACTAACAAGTACAGTTTAATACGCGTATCTTGTTTGGTGATCGTTATGGATTATTAATATGTGATTATTGGTTATTGTTATGGATTATTAATGTGTGGCTATAGAATATTTCTATGAGTTATTGTTGTGTGATTATTGGTGTCGTGTACTATTGTACACCGGTGTTTGCAGGTGAACTGTTTTGTGATTGTTTAATGTTTACAGTTATTACTGTTGTTATTGTAAACCGGTATTTCATGTAAAGAATCTAATATCAAGATGGCTAAAACGACTAAAGGAATCTAGATGACTTAAGATCACATTTAGCATACCAGCATTTCGATTGCTGAGCCCTTCAATGGGCCAAACATTCCAGGTTATTGAAGAAGACTCAAGCCGGAGTGCGGGACACGGGGGTAGCAGTTGTGTTTCAACAAACACCTTTGGATTTATTTTGTATTGTAATAAGGAGGTTGATGTATTCAGTTAGTTGCTCATTTAGTTGGTTTTGGTTTGTAATAATTAGAGTACTCAGTATCTGTTCATCACAGCGCAGAGAGTTGTATTGTTGGAAAGAGTAAGGATGCCTTGTTGCTCACAAGGGTGAGTAACGGCGTGTAACACCAAGGTAGATAGTTTTATTTTCCGCTGCGATTTGCTATTTATTATGCTACGAATTATGACGTCATTACAGATTTAGGATTAGGGGTGTTACTCGAAAGTCCAAGATCGACGGTGCACGGTATGATTTCTTCATGCCCTGTATCCTAACGGGGTTACCCCGGCTTGTTTGTTGTGTGTTTATTTGCCACCACCTAAACAAGATAAATGCATGTAATCTGTTTACCGCACTTTCATATAAATTTTGATATTGCTATGCCTTGGTCGGATGGTGATTGAGGCTGGAGCTATGTTGGCTTGCGGAAGCATTTGGTTGTTTGTTGTGGAATTTTGACTGATTGTTGTGACTTCTCACTAACTCCCTAACATCTAACATTCTAACTTTGAGAATTTGGTATTGGGAGAATTTGAGGAGTCCGATATAGTTTCGGCCACGCGTGAGGATGAGGTAACAAGAGAGATTGTTAACAGATTCCTGGCTATAATCTTTTCCATGGTCCTAACCCCTTAAATGGGTAGCAACCTGGTTAAGTGGGCCACCTTGAAGCCCGGTGGTGGTATAGCCTTATCCCTGCCCGGAGGCCATACCGGCTTAACTTTGAGATTTGATAAGAGAAGGAAAATTTGATGGGGAAAGACTTGGATTTGTTGAATTGTGGAACTTGAGTATTGAGATAATGACATCCGATTAACCCGAATGGTAATTGGGCTAACCCCCCCCCCCCCCCTTTGTAAAGTTTGTTGAGGTTGGACTTGGATTATTGATTGTGAGACTTGTGCTATGAATTATGTGTCTTGATTGTTTGTTGTCTTGCATGCCTATGTTTTCAATTATATAGCATGTTGTAAGTATAAAATGAACCGCATGTTGGCGACCAAATAGTTGGCGTACCCCCGCTAGTACGCGGGGTATGCGGAAGTCATATGCAGCTTTTGTTGAGCCCCTAGGGGCACTGTTTTTAATTGTAGGGACTCGAGACTGTTGACAGGTCGGGATTGACCGGGATGCTCTTTTGGTAGATTAATTATTTTGGTTGGTGTACCGAGTAGTACATGGTTAGGATTTGTAGCCGGTGTACCATGTGGTACACCTTTTTGGATTTTGAAAGTTGTAAACATTTGTGATACGGTTAGATGTAAACCGTTAATATTTTGTAGACTTGAAAGGTTGTAAATTGTGAGCTAAACTATTATACTCGGTGATCACTTTTGGATATTGTTATGGAGGAACAAGGAAGCATACTTTGTTGGGATTGTTAAGGATTGTTAAACTTGGTTGAAGTTGTAATTGTTAACTCAGTATTTCTTGCTATCAGACCGCACTGTTTTGTTTGGATTGAGGCCTAGTTAGTCGTATGGGCGTCTAATGGCGTGTATCACCCGCTACTTAGTTGGTAGTTTCGCTGTGATTAGATTAGAGACCGGATTGATTAGGCGATAATTAGGAGATTAGCAGTAGGGGTGTTACACCTCTAAGCTCCTTTCTCAAGCATTTCATCTTTCATCACCATCACAAGGCATCTACACATTAGCTTTTGGAACACTAGCTTCTGGAACAAGGATTACCGGGAGGATTCCATGCATCAACAACTTACATGACAATTTCATTTCTACTAGCTCATCATGGCTCATACACATACAGTAAAGTTCATGCTTATTTCATATATACATTTCAAAATTTATTGCTCATTTAGCCACCGGATATAAAGGGTCTGTCTCCCTTACATCATCGCAAGAATCAATGACACACATAGCCTCCGGATATCAAGGGTCTGTCTCCCTCTTCATTTTAATTATCAATTGCACACATAGCCACCGGATATCTAGGGTCCGTCTCCCTTTTCATTTCAACTATCAATGGAACACATAGCCACCGGATTTATAGGGTCCGTCTCCCTTTTCATTTCCACTATCAATGGCACACATAGCCTCTGGATATCAAGGGTCCATCTCCCTCTTCATTTTAATTTTCAATGGCACGCATAGCCACCGGATATCTAGGGTCCATCTCCCTTTTCATTTCAACTATCAATGGCACACATAGCCACTGAATATCCAGGGTCTATCTCCCTTTTCATTTCCACTATCAATGGCACACATAGCCTCCGAATATCAAGGGTCTGTCTCCCTTTTCATTTCCACCATCAATGGCACACATAGCCTCCGGATATCAATGGTCCATCTCCCTCTTCTAGCAATTCATTCATTGACATAGTATCATTCATAATAATCTCTCAAAGATCTTTCATCAACAACAGTTCATCAAGGATTATCATCCTTCATCATTCATCAATTGCATCATTAGGAGTAACCTAGATCTCACTAATTCCATACTTCCCTTCATTGACCACTTAAAGGTGCAACCTACACCTTCACATTATCTTGAACACAAGTGGTGGCTCAATTACTCACATCATCAATTAGAAACATGGACAATTTATATCACACATCCCCTTAGGGTACACACATGGATATTCTTAGATTACCTTTTTAGTGTTCAAGCTTGGGTCTAAGCTCCAAGTTTGCTTCTTCAATGCTATCAGCCTTCACCGGCGTCTAAAGTAATGTAACAACATACACATAATTATTACTAGTTCATTCAAGAACTTCACACCATTCATATCAATTTCACATCGCATATCTAAACCTTGGAGCTCACAAAATTCTCTTAACTCATTACTAATCCTTTTTATATACTACTTTGATGTCATTCAAGCTGTAAAACCACAATAATAACTACATAACCAGAAAACCCCAGTTTTCATTTTCAAATTCGTCCATATACAGCCATAGGAATAACTCAAAATTCAACTTTCACCAAAACCCACAATAAGTGGTTCAAACTCAAGGTTTTGACATAATATAAAGCTTTAATGAAGGCCTTAAGCCTAAACACGAGATTAAGAGTGTGAAATCAACAAAACCTTACGAGATATGAATAGTAACAATGGTGGAGAAGAAGATGGAGGTCTCTAGCTCCAAATGAAGCTTGAAGAAGAAGGAAGTCGTCTTTAGTTGTCAAAACCATTACTAATCAACTTTGGATGAAGATTTAGAGTGGAAAGATGAATAAAGCAAGGTTTCTCCTTGATGGTGGTGTTTTTGGTCGTGCTCAAATAGAGGGAAATGGTGGGAGCAAAACATGAAAGAAAAATAAAAAGGAGAAAGAGAAAGAAGGGTTTAAGTGATGGATAGGCATGAGACTTGCTCATGCCTTCAATTTATCTTTGGGTAATTAGAACAAGACCCCTCAACTCCTTAAAATACCATTTTAAACCATCTTTTAAAATTCTAGAATTTACCATAAATAGAACACACTGTTTTTGCCATTTTAGGTGAAAACATGCTTTAAGCCTTTAAATCTCCAAACTTAACCAAAACTTGACTTTTCTTCTAAACTATCTTCTCCATCATTAAAATAGCTTTAAAAGTATCTATTAGGGGGTTAAAATCATCTTTTAACCTCAAGGTATTTCAAACCACACAAAATTACTAAAAATGCCCTTTAAGGCCAAAATGGGTCTTAAGCAAATTCTTTCTCAATTTTTTGAGCTCTTGGCTCTATTAATACTCTTCAAAACTCTTATTAAACACATATGTGAGGTTTACCTCACTAATATAAATCTTATTAAATTGGGGTATTTCATTTATAATGTATTTTGAATGCTCTACGGGATCGTCCACACACATCGGGATTCATCAATCGGTTTGTCAAGTAGCTTCTAGTTGAGCAATGACTTCGAGCTTCTGGGTACCTCCTAGGTGTTATTATTCACTTTTGATGGTGTTTTATGGTTGATTTACGATTAGAACTTTGTTGGAAGGCAAGGATCGAGTTTCTTGTGGTTTTGGTGAGATTTTGGAGTGTTTTTATGGATATCGGCTTTGATTTTGTGGGAAAAGTTTGGGAGAGATTCTTTTGACCTTAGATAAAAATCTAGGTTGTTTAGGAGGCCTTATTATATAGGAAAAGGGAAAATCCAATAGATAAAAGAGAATCTCTATCGAGAATCTGAATTGACTGGCCGGCCTACTGGTCTAATTGTCTGTCAAAATTTTAACCATAGATAAATGAGTATTTCTAAGAATTTTGAGAGTTAAGATAACATCATTTGAATAAATGAGTGATTTTAAAAAAATCTTGCAAGCTCGAGCCTCTTATAATTTGTAAATAATTACTGTTGAAAATTCAAAATTCCAATGAGTTTATGCTCCATATCCATCGATCTTTTATCATGTGTTAAAATTTTAAGAAATTTCAAATTATTTTGAGCATTTTTTGGAGGAGAGATAACATTTCAAAAGTTGCTTGAATTTTCCCTCCAAAAATTTGAGTTTTGGCTCCATACTATTTTTTTCCAGGTTTATGACTGTTGGTGGACATGTTAAACATGTGGCAATTCTATTTTTAGTAAGTGGAGGGCCTTCTTTCTATTTTGGAAGTCTTGGGCATTTACAAGGAAATTAGCTTATAATGAAAATTAGAGTTGTATTTCTAGAATAAAAAAATGTCTTAACATTAGGAAAAATATCCTTTGTAATGATTATGATGTTGAAACCTAATTGAGGTGCTAATCATAACATATGGAAATAGGAAGTCCCAAAATACCCTTGAGAATTCTTGGCTTTGTGCCTTTTTTACCATTTTGCGCTTGTCCTTACCTTTGAGTGTTAGGACCTTCTCGACGGTCAAAATTGTAAGTATAACAGATTTCCTCCCATCAACTAGACTTTGTAATATAGATGAAAACTCTGGTTGATGCTCAAGTGACATCCAAATTAAATTTGCCAAACCTTGAAGTCTCTGTCTCCTGCTTTGAGTCCATGATGATTTTTGCCAAAGTATGCTTGATTGTACCGAGATATATTGAGATGTTGGCTACTGTGGGAGGATTATGAAAGTATTTGGGCTATCTGAAGGCGTCACCTTTCTACACGAGATGACTGTCAATGTTCCTAGGCACTTTTAGGGCCTGGAGCTGCCTGAGTGAAAGAAAACGTACTCAGGCCCTTCTAGGGGCCTGGACCTGTCTGTGTGAAAGAAATATATCCAACCACTTCTAGGGGCCTAGACTTGTCCGAGTGAAAGAAAATATATCTATTTTAGGAGTCATTTCCAGTGGGAGGTAGAACGGGAAGGACTTTGTAGTGATGGTGAGAAAGTTCACACAAACGATACTCCCTACTTTGAAACTGTCAAGGGTTTTAATTGGTAGCACTACCAAAAACTTGATATATAGTAACAAATTTTAGGTAACGAATTATAAACTTCTTACTATAAAATATTATTAATAACGACATACGTTGTTACTAAAATCAAGTCAGATAGTACTAGTGGGAGGATAGTTTTAATAACGAATGTCATTACCATAAATACTTTATATCATAAATAACAAATTAATTGTTATTATAAATCTGTTTTAACTTATATAATCTGAAAAGTACTAATCGCATTGTGTTATCCGTTCCTTTCTTTCTCATAGCTCCAAAGGTCGGAAGGAAAAGTGTTAGTTGCTTTGAATGGAAGCCGACTGCCCCGCTATCTTCTACATGGACCCGGTGAAATTGAATTCTCCGTGAAGATGCGGAGTACCAACAGCTAGATATCTCTCTCTCGACGCTTCATGTCGCCTTTCTCCTCACTGCTTCCTCTTCAGATTGAGAAGCACCATCACCGCACCACAACTCTACACTACTAATTCACATCAGATTCACAACCACCACTCTCAGATTCGCATCAACCGCCGCAGCCAGATTCTTCCCGTTCGCACCAAGCCGGTATACATCTGCACCTTCAAAATCTACAAACTCAGATTCGCATCACCGCTCTCGTCCTTCACGTCATCCGCCGTTTGCAGCGCCACAACCAGATCCGTTAATCCCCCTCCGACACCGGATGTTGACAAGGATTTAACTCTGTCAGGGTAATTACATATATTAATTGTGATTTATCTCTCCTTGACTGATGCAATATGTGTGATGATCATGATTCACGGTGATGGTGGTGGTTTTCTCTATCCAAGACCGCATTAAACATTTCTGTTGGTCTTGCAATTTCTTCCTCCTTTGTTATTTTCCCTGAATTTTGAGATTTAAGATGAGATGTTAAACAATTAAAATAGAAAGGTATACTAGGTCCCTGAATTTCGAGATTTAAGATGGGTAGCAACAGTGGAAAAATTTCTTGCTAACCAGCCGAAAAAATCAATTAGAAGTATTTGCACATAAGTTTTTGGTCACTGTACTTTTTAGGGCTGTTCTTTTTAGACGGGAAGAGAATTCACCAATTGTGGCTATTGTTTTTTTTTTGTTTTTGAGGTACGGCTATTGCTAGTTATACATAATAGCATCAGTACGTCTTGTAACCGATTTATAAGCCATGTTAGAAACCTTGCTACTTACCGGCATTGTATTAATTATTAGCTCAGTTCAGCTGATTATTGCTGCTGATATTTGAGAGAGACAAAAAAAACAGCTATGAACTTGGGAATACTTGCCCTTAATTATGTTAATTGTATTATATTTCCAAATTTGCTCGAATTCATTGGCCTTGAGTTGAGGGTAGCCAGATTGATAGAATTCTTCTCGATCGTCGACTCTGATACAAACCACATGCTGCTGCAATTCTGCTGTCTCTTGTTACTGTGTTTGTGTTGTGTGTGTGCTTTATCTGCCATGGCCAATGGATCATAATAGTAATATATAGATGGTTGTGATACATATACAACAGCTTCATCAAAAACCATGTACCCCCAACCACCACCACCACCATCATACGAACAAACAAACAAACTTGTATAGTATAGTAAATAGGAAAAATTCCCGTACGCGAGTATTCCCGAGAGTCAATTCCCAATCGCGGTTCAAATTGTTTGAATTGCCCGAGAACGGGTTTTTTTTTTACTTGTACAGATGCCGATAACAAGGATATCGGCATCCGTAAGCCGATATCCTTGTTATCGGCATCTGTACAAGTCAAAAAATGACTGTTGGAGACATTGTACATAAGCCGATAATACTATTATCGACTTTCAGATGCCGATAATAGTGTTATCGGCTTGTGTACAATGTCTCCAACGGTCGAATTCTAACGGCTAGTGTTGTCTTGGCTATAAATAAGTTATTTTGTCCCAACATTTGGTTCTTGCTTCCTATTTTCTTCTCTAGCAGAATCAAAATCTGTTGTTCAGTCCACACAATTTCACACTCTACACTCTTCCCTGTGTGCTATAGATATTTGAGATGGATATTCCATGTACTCTTTATCTAAATGCAGAGCTCAAATACAATCCAGATGGTATATATTTTCATATTCATCCTCATTGGTCTAGATTCATCGACACTCAAATTTCCGAGCATTCCACATTTCAATCCTTCAAAGATAGTGTCAAAAATCTTGTCGACTTGGAGTTTGGGGGAGATTATGTTATCACCGACATGGTTTGCAGGAAGTTGGAGAATAGATATCCATCTTGTTCCTTCCTTCCACTCAAAATTAATAGCGATGCTCGGGTGAAGCTGATGATATCAAACTTCATCAAGAATTCAGATTTGCTGAACAATGTGGCTGTGCTAGTTGAGTTCGAGCATGTAACTACACCTTCTCCGGAGGAAGACAACGAAACCGACGATGATTTTTCCGAACATCAGCAAGCCAAAGATGAAAATCTGCAGAGTTCAGATGATGATTCTGAGATGGAGCCTGAAGATTTACCGGATGACGATGACATAGTTGATGAAGCTGGGCCCTCCACACCGTACACTCCTTCAGCGCCGTTCTCATCGCAAGTGGATTTACAGGCCATAAGCCAGATACCATCAGACATTGATCGACGTGGGTTGCCATACTGGAGGCCAGGTCAAGAGTTCATCGTGGGGCAAGAATTTGCTGATAAAAATGTTCTTGTGACTGCAGTAAAACAGTATCACTTGGAGAGAAACGTTGATTTCGTTGCCCCCGAGAATAACAGGAGAATTTACACCCTAAGGTGCCGACAAGGGTGCAGTTTTAGATTTCGAGCCGCGCTGTTGAAGAATTCATTTGAATGGCGACTACGGAAATTCAGTCCTCACACATGCGCTCCAGTCCTAGATGAGGGTAATGATCGTTTTTTGACTTACAATTTCATTGCTGAAGTCATGATACCAAGGGTCAAAGAGAACCCCGCACTACAAGTGAAGACTGTGATTCAACTTATCCGTTCAGAATATAAAAGGAAGATCAGCTACAAGAAAGCTTGGTTAGGCCGTGCTGAAGCGATAAGAAGGGTCTACGGTGATTGGGAACAGTCATTTACTGAATTACCCAGGTATCTCATAAGTATCAAACATTTTATACCTAATTCGTATATCGACCTAGATTCGACTGTTGTGTTTCAAGATGAAACACAAACTACTCAAGTTAGGCAGTTTAAGCGATGTTTCTGGGCATTTGGGCCTTGCATTACTGCCTTCAAGTATATGAAGCCTCTACTACAAATAGATGCTACTCACCTGTACGGTAAGTACAAAGGTAAATTATTGGTTGATGTTGCCCAAGATGGTAACAACAAGATAATACCAATGGCCTTTGGTATCGTTGCTAGCGAGTCAAGGGATGACTGGAAATATTTTCTTGACCGTGTTCATACCGTAGTCATTGGAGCTAGGAATGATGTGGCAGTGATTACGGATCGGGCTGGAGCTATAATGTCGATCATGAGGGAAGAACAGTTCTGGCTTCCTCCATATGCCCAACATTTCTTGTGTATGCGTCATATTGCTTCAAACTTTCAGACAAGATTTGGAAACAAGGGGTGGAAAAAGTGCCTCATCAACATAGGTAACAACTAGAGATTTGTACGTATTCGTCTTTTATGATATTGGGTAGGTATCTAATCTGAAGTTATTACTTGTGCAGGTTACTATTTTAGAAGGGATAAAGTTCAAGAAAGATTAAATCACTTACTTGCTCTTCACCCCTCTATTGCTCCTTTTTTCAATGAGCTACCCCCAGAAATGGTCACGTGCGCATGATGATGGAAAGAGGTGGGGTCATATGACAACTAACCTGGTGGAGTGCATGAATGGTGTGCTGAAGAGGGTCCGTCTCCTACCGGTAACGGCTATTGTTGAAAGCACTTTGTATAAGTTAATTGACTACTTTCGAGATAACCTAGAAACTTATACTGCACAAAGGAATAGTGGGTTATTTTTTACCAAGCACCTCTTAGACAAAGCAGCTGAAAATCAAACCCTTGCCAACTACCACCATGTTGTTGTTATTGATGCTATGGATTTGGTGTTTGAGGTGGTTGATAATGGGGATGCAAACCTACGGCGAGACAAAGGTAAGTTTAATGTCCAAATCAACTCAAGGGAGTGTGAATGTGGTGAATGGAAGGCGTTTAAGTATCCATGCTCACATGTCATGGCCATGTGCTCTACTTGCACCCTAGATTGGAGGAATTATGTTCATCAGGTTTACAGACTTGAAACGATGATAACGGCTTATAGCGAGAACAAGTTTGTGCCATTAGGAAATCAAAGGAAGTGGCCTATATACGGTGGGCTTGCAATTGTTCCAGATCCAGCTATGATGTGCAATGTCAGAGGCCGGCCAACATTCTCCCGCATTCATAATGAGATGGATGAGAATTATGAGCGTGAAACAAGACATTGTGGGCTATGCCGGCAACACGGTCATGTTAGGACAAGATGCCCGAATGCAAGTTACAGTTAATTCCCTAGTGTAATTGTATGTTATTGCATTAGCCAATTATGCTCCTGCTCAGACAGGTCGTGCCTTTAGCCAGCACACCAAAAAAATGTAATTTATCCATTGTATGTTGTAATGAATTATCTTTAACTTGTATTTGTTAAATATGCAAGGTCTAAAGATTGAGTTGATACACCATTCTATTGGCAACGGAAATATTCCAAATACATATATCGATTCAATGACATCCATCATTGTTTTATTACATACCGACATAGTAATAATTAATCATCTTCTTGTACGTGCTTGCTGTATACAAGAACGTCTATCATTGGAGTAGCCACATATCACTTCTGTCGATACCTTACAATGGACGAGATATGCATCATCCACCTACATATTAACCTTCGCTTTCGCTGTCATCTGAACCGTAATCTTCATTATACTTTTAGTGTATGTTCCCCAACTTGCGCATACATTTTGAAATAGTAGTTGTTGTTCACCTTTCTTTTGTTCCTTTGTTTTAGAAAGATGGACAAAGTGGCGAATATAAACAACGTTTGATTGTGATATTAATCCTGTCTGCATATAATGCTTCAACAAGTGGTAAAGGGATTGGATAAAGGGAATATTAAACTGTTGTACGTGGAGCAGCGCATCACCACATGCTGTTGTAGAAAAATAAAATACAGCCCCCCGATTCAGATTGTTGTTACATAGTTACGTAAAACCTAATTGTTCCCTGACCTCTGCCTGTCAAGTTGTTGTGCTATTACGTTACGTCGCATCTCGTACATTGCCTCTTGCATCTGGAAATCATCATCGTCGGGTTCAATAGGATCGTAGATAACTAGTAATGGAATATGTTCCATGAAATCATTGTACTCCATGTTGTTTTCCATCATTCGTTGAACAGATGCATCATTGAGTACGTGTATAAAATTCCACTCGTAGTCGCCTTCCAACCCCAAATACACCATTGTTGCTATGTTTATTCTGCCAAGGACAGGCCGCAGAGCACGAAGTACTTGTCGATGTAGATCACGAAGATTATTAGGATACGATATATTTATTTCTACGCGTCTATGCCCCATCCTTCGATCGAACTGCGCACCATGACGGCCGAAAGTAGCAACATAATTAACGTGCAAACTGAAAGGAAACTCCATTTGATTTTTATAGAAGAGTGTGTTGAAAGTTAGGAACAATTGACTAGCGATATACAAAGCTTTGGTATAATGTTGTGTGGTATGAATGGGTTTGAAACCAATACCCTGTTTTATAATACTAGAGCATGGTTACTAAAACGGATAGTTCAACGGCTAGTTAAACGGCTAATTAAACGGCTAACTCAACGGATAGTTTAACGGCTACTTAAACGGCTAGTTCAACGGCTAGTTAAACGGCTAGGTAAATGTAATGTGCTACTTTGCGCTTACAGTTTGGACTACCAAACGATTCCCGTTGTGCTCCAAATTTGGTGTGTATGTATTATTACACACACACAGCGTTGTGTCAAAAAATGGTGGCCAACGGACAGCAGCAACCAATTCAAAAGAATTGTCAAAGTACCAACAGACGCAAAAAACTGCATACTAAAAAACTGCACTTGGATGCTACTTTGCGCTTACAGTTTGGACTACCAAACGATTCCCGTTGTGCTCCAAATTTGGTGTATATGTATTATTACACACATACAGTGTTGTGTCAAAAAATGGTGGCCAACGGACAGCAGCAACCAATTCAAAAGAATTGTCAAAGTACCAACATACGCAAAAAACTGCATACTAAAAAACTGCACTCGGATGCTACTTTGCGCTTACAGTTTGGACTACCAAACGATTCCCGTTGTGCTCCAAATTTGGTGTGTATGTAGTATTACACACACACAGCGTTGTGTCAAAAATTGGTGGCCAACGGACAGCAGCAACCAATTCAAACGAATTGTCAAAGTACCAACAGACGCAAAAAAACTGCACTCGGATGCTACTTTGCGCTTACAGTTTGGACTACCAAACGATTCCCGTTGTGCTCCAAATTTGGTGTGTATGTATTATTACACACACACAGCGTTGTGTCAAAAATTGGTGGCCAACGGACAGCAGCAACCAATTCAAAAGAATTGTCAAAGTACCAATAGACGCAAAAAACTGCATACTAAAAAACTGCACTCGGATGCTACGTTGCGCTTACAGTTTGGACTACCAAACGATTCCCGTTGTGCTCCAAATTTGGTGTGTATGTATTATTACACACACACAGCGTTGTGTCAAAAATTGGTGGCCAACGGACAGCAGAAACCAATTCAAAAGAATTGTCAAAGTACCAACAGACGCAAAAAACTGCATACCAAAAAATTGCCAAGTCACATCCATTGTCTATCAAAGTCCTTACCATAGAACAATAGTTCAACAACAAAATAAACATAACATAAATCCGACTACAGAAATATAACAATGGTTCACAAACTAATGACTGGTGAAATCCGAGTTGTAAATCCTACGGTTCCTAAATCTGGAGTTTGAGCCTCTCAACCATATACCCCTAACTTCCTCATTCTGTGGATCAGCAGCAGGTGTACTTGTATCCACTGGTGTAGATGGTGTGGGGGTAGCCTGCTGCAACAGAGCTGAAGGGGCAGCCTCGGTCAAAGATGATGGATCAAATGATGGGGCAGTAACCCTTTGTATTTCTTGTGAGGAGCTACCAGCTAGCGTTTCCCATGACACTCCCCCAAGGAGACCATCGTCGTATACTATTTGATTGCATAAATCGAGCAGCTCCTGATTATCCTGCTCAGTCAGTGATGTAGTAGGTGGAGCCTCGAAAGAAGGTCTATAAGGTGAAGGAGGTGCAGCATGTGAAGGAGCTGCAGCAGGTATAGGGTTTGAAGAACCAGAACCTACATCGAACTGTGCTCCAAAATCATGTGGTACCTGACCAAAGGTAGAGTGCTGGAACTCAGGAAATGAAGGAGGTGGTTGGCGACCATGCTGGTCAGCTGCAGCAACAGGAACCAGTGCAAGATTAGCTTGTGATGAAGGTTGATTTGTTTGGGGTGGTGGGGGTGGACAGTCACGTGGCCCTCTTCGTCTCTGACTGTACGGCCGGTTTCTGGCTGCTCTTGGAGCAGGGTTGTCGTTGATTACATACTCAGGGTACTACAACTCTACCCTTGGAGGCGTCTGCTGTGAAAAGTCTTGGGAGAAATGCCCAGTTCGATGGTAATCATCTGCAACGATCGTCTGAGATAGCTGTGTGGCATATTCTCTTACACCCTGATCAGCGGGAATCCGCTGAAGCTGCTCCAAACCTGACGCCTGATAAACCAAATAAAAAAAGAGATTAAATAAAGTAAGACAAATATTATATATCAAACAAATAGAGAAAACGAAATAAGAATGTGCTTACCACAATAACATTCCTCCTGCTCTGCTCGGTGAACCATGACACAGCATGTGCAGGTACCATACCATATATGCACTCATCCTGTCCAGGGAACCCTTCTTGGTAATTGTGAGATTTGGATCCGGTACAAGTGTCTGTTATTCCACATCTGGATGTGGTCACGAAAAATCTCACACCACGCTGCATCTGTCCTGCCTGTTCTTGTGACTACATGCAGCATGTCACAGTCGAGTGGTGGGACAGGAATGGGCTGATCCACCCCATACTGGCGAAGTACGCGGTCCGGTTGATGACCCTCGATCACGTTGAAGTGGATTATAAATACCACTACAACGAAGTGCTCAGGGTCTCCTGATCGATCACCATATGGTTGTCATACCCACTACACATAGTCCAAATAAATATTAAAATTTAGAATAAAAATTATGAAAAACGAAATTGTAATAAACTTTAGTGGCAACTTACCTCTCCATCAGTGGGAGAAATTCTAATTGAATCCAGCGTCTGTCGAGCCATGGTGGCAGAAATGGTATTCAGCTTACCATTGTATCTGTAACACAATTCATGTGAGGTTTGTACCGCAGTTCAACTAATTTTTAAATTATATACCATATTACGCATTATTGTTACCTGTGGGCAAGAGAAAGGTGGGGTGACAGATTTATTCGATCGGGGGAGAGTTGTGGTCTGAACGCAGGAAACCGCTCATATGCTCACACTGTAAGCAGCTTACTACAGCCATTCAGATATTTCGTATCAAATTTCGTAGCATTGCACATCTCCCTATAGAGATGTGCAAGTAGTGCAGACCCCCAGCTCAGGGAACCGCTATAGTCGAAGTCCTGTAGCAGCCTCAAATAGGAGACATCGACCTTATCCCCATTAGAGTTGGGGAAGAGTAGCCCTCCAATGAGTCTGAGGATGTACGCTCTGGCATGCTGCTGATGAATGATCTCATCTCGCTGAGCAAAATCACATCGGTCTCTACGAATCTCTCAGCTAGCCAAGCCAGAGGTATCTGGTTCCCCTTGCGAGAAGGGGGGGCATCACCCAGAAGCTGCATACATACAGCATCCACGTCCACAGCACTAGTAGATGCACAAACGGGGATCCCGGTAGTAGAGAGCCCAAATAACACATTCACATCCTCCAACGTAATGCTGACCTCTCCAAAGGGCATCAAAATGTATGCGTCTCAGGACGACATCTATCAATCAAGGCGGTAATGATACCCGTGCAGTTGTTCAACCTCAGATTCGCTGGCCCAAAGAAACCAGCTCTAGCTACATATGGTAGGATAGACTCATGCAGCTCTGTCGCACCCTTCCAACAAGACCGGGTTTTCAAGATCTTGTTCTTACTGTGCATATCTCTATAATTCATACACATACATGTTACCGTTAACAATACTATAAATAACTAATTCAACTACGTTTGCAAAGTTGACAAGGACTATAGGATAATCATAACAACAATCGGTGGATATTAATAATAAATTAAACGTAGTACAATCATCTATTCAAATATAATATTAAATAAAATGCTATACAAAGATAATGTATATATATTGTGCGTTACATAACTTAAAAATAAAATAACCTAATTACCATAAATCGTCCTATTGTAATTAACATTTTATACAACTATTAATTAAATAATGTACCAAATCTATATGTTATAAATAAACCATTTACAAATGACTAAACTTTGCATATAATAATTACTAAGATTTATTAATGTGCAAGAAATGGCGGTTAGTTTAATAAATATTACCTACACAAATAATGTATATATATTGTGTGTTACATAACTTAAAAATAAAATAGACCACTTACCATAAATCGTCTTACTGTAATTAACATTTAGTTAAACTACTATTAATTACAACATTTACAATTGACTAAACTTTGCATAAAATAATTACTAAGATTTATTAATGTGCAAGAAGTGACGGTTAGTTTAACAAATATTACCTACACAAATAATGTATATATATTGTACGTTACATAACTTAAAATTAAAATAGACTAATTAACATAAATCGTGCTACTGTAATTAACATTTAGTTAGACTACTATTAATTAAATAATGTACCAAATCTACGTATTATAATTACAACATTTACAATTGACTAAACTTTGCATAAAATAAATACTAAGATTTATTATATTCAATCGTACAAAAACTGTTACTAACTAACCTAGCCTAACCGTCGACTGTAAAACTATTACTAATATTAGCACTTTAATAAAACAATGTACAAGTTTATAATTATTAAATATAATATACTAACCGGATCATTAGATGCATATGCTGCAGATATATGGGTCGTCTGCAGGCTGAAAGGCGTCGACTCCAATGGACCTTGTTGGCTAATCTGGAATTCGTCTCTGTTCATTTTGCTCCAGAACAAAAGAGAGGATTTGGTGGTATGGAAGTGTAGTGTGAGAGGAGATTTTTAAAAAATGGGAAGAAGGTAATGAGAGTGTCGGCTTCGGTTGGGTTTATACTGTTCGGGCGTTGGGAACTTTGCACATAAGCCGATAATAGTATTATCGGCATCTGGAAGCCGATAATACTATTATCGGCTTATGTGCAAGTCTCCGTTTTTTTTTAGACTTGTACAGATGCCGATAACAAGGATATCGGCTTACGGATGCCGTATCGGCATCTGTACAAGTCAAAAAAAAAACGCCGTTCTCGGGCAATTCAAACAATTTGAACCGTGATTGGGAATTGACTCTCAGGAATACACGCGTACGGGAATTTTTCCATAGTAAATATATACGAAATGCTCTATGTCGTCTAAAGCTTGTAAAGAACAAAACATCCGCCATGATCAAACATCTAAGGGAGGTAATTGCAGAGCTCTTAAGGCTTGGTTGTGACCAAGAGGCCTTTGACCAAGAATAGCTAGGATACCTCCTAGGAGTTAGAAAGTATTACCCTGTCAAAGGCCTCTTGGTCACAACCGAGCCTTAAGAGCTCTGCAATTACCTCCCTTAGATGTTTGATCATGGCGGATGTTTTGTTCTTTACAAGCTTTAGACGACATAGAGCATTTCGTATATATTTACTATACTATACAAGTTTGTTTGTTTGTTCGTATGATGGTGGTGGTGGTTGGGGGTACATGGTTTTTGATGAAGTTGTTGTATATGTATCACAACCATATATATATTACTATTATGATCCATTGGCCATGGCAGATAAAGCACACACACAACACAAACACAGTAACAAGAGACAGCAGAATTGCAGCATGTGGTTTGTATCAGAGTCGACGATCGAGAAGAATCCTATCAATCTGGCTACCCTCAACTCAAGGCCAATGAATTCGAGCAAATTTGGAAATATAATACAATTAACATAATTAAGGGCAAGTATTCCCAAGTTCATAACTGTTTTTTTTTTCTCTCTCAAATATCAGCAGCAATAATCAGCTGAACTGAGCTAATAATTAATACAATGCCGGTAAGTAGCAAGGTTTCTAACATGGCTTATAAATCGGTTACAAGACGTACTGATGCTGTTATGTATAACTAGCAATAGCCGTACCTCAAAAACAAACAAAAAACAATAGCCACAATTGGTGAATTCTCTTCCCGTCTAAAAAGAACAGCCCTAAAAAGTACAGTGACCAAAAACTTATGTGCAAATACTTCTAATTGATTTTTTCGGCTGGTTAGCAAGAAATTTTTCCACTGTTGCTACCCATCTTAAATCTCGAAATTCAGGGACCTAGTATACCTTTCTATTTTAATTGTTTAGCATCTCATCTTAAATCTCAAAATTCAGGGAAAATAACAAAGCAGGAAGAAATTGCAAGACCAACAGAAATGTTTAATGCGGTCTTGGATAGAGAAAACCACCACCATCACCGTGAATCATGATCATCACACATATTGCATCAGTC
The DNA here is from genome assembly GCA_023374045.1 of Limonium bicolor. Lineage (NCBI taxonomy): Eukaryota > Viridiplantae > Streptophyta > Magnoliopsida > Caryophyllales > Plumbaginaceae > Limonium > Limonium bicolor. The sequence goes on along the minus strand of CM041777.1, from coordinate 28,087,752 downwards.
AAGGAGAGATAAATCACAATTAATATATGTAATTACCCTGACAGAGTTAAATCCTTGTCAACATCCGGTGTCGGAGGGGGATTAACGGATCTGGTTGTGGCGCTGCAAGCGGCGGATGACGTGAAGGACGAGAGCGGTGATGCGAATCTGAGTTTGTAGATTTTGAAGGTGCAGATGTATACCGGCTTGGTGCGAACGGGAAGAATCTGGCTGCGGTAGTTGATGCGAATCTGAGAGTGGTGGTTGTGAATCTGATGTGAATTAGTAGTGTAGAGTTGTGGTGCGGTGATGGTGCTTCTCAATCTGAAGAGGAAGCAGTGAGGAGAAAGGCGTCATGAAGCGTCGAGAGAGAGATATCTAGCCGTTGGTACTCCGCATCTTCACGGAGAATTCAATTTCACCGGGTCCATGTAGGAGACAGCGGGGCAGTCGGCTTCCATTCAAAGCAACTAACACTTTTCCTTCCGACCTTTGGAGTTGTGAGAAAGAAAGGAACGGATAACACAATACGATTAGTACTTTTCAGATTATATAAGTTAAAACAGATTTATAATAACAATTAATTTGTTATTTATGATATAAAGTATTTATGGTAATGACATTCGTTATTAAAACTATCCTCCCACTAGTACTATCTGACTTGATTTTAGTAACAACGTATGTCGTTATTAATAATATTTTATAGTAAGAAGTTTATAATTCGTTACCTAAAATTTGTTACTATATATCAAGTTTTTGGTAGTGGTAGCAGACAGAAAACATGCAAAGTGTGGCAGTTTATCGCACATCAACGTACATCAAATATAAAGCATACTAATTATCATATCAGATGCATATTACATTACAGATTGTTGTGGCACATACATCAATGAGTGAATATAGTTGTACCCGATATAGAGTCATTTATGTAATAACAATATCAGAAACAACACAATAAAAGTAATTTAGTTCATAGCGGAGTTCACCAAACCTGTTTTGTTGGTGTCTGGTCAATGTTCTTAGGATTGTGATCTTATCGTAGGACCGTAAGTGACTCTTAAGATCGGATTGTGGGATCAAATTGTGAGATCATTCGATCCTAAAAAAGTGACTACAACTTCTATTTAAAGCATAAAGTTTAATTTGAGTAAGAATATACAGCATTTTGATCAATTACAAATAATAAATCAAGACAACAAATTTGATAATACACTTACAAAATTGAAATATATATAGGCAAACATTATGAATTCTCATAATATTGTCCATAAAAAATGTTATAACCCGTATAATTGCAACCTTATGTTATAATTGCTACAACGTTATTTTAAAGTTGGATTTAAATCTCTGCTGTCAGTTGGGACGTCAGCGGCATTGTTTCATTTGTCGAGGGCGAGGAGGTCATTCGGTTAATTAATTAAGGTAATTAATTATTGATTTATAAGGAAAGGAATTCCTTATTCTTTTCTTTTCCTGATCATTGTTAATCACGTCAGTTCAGTCGTGAAGAGCGTTCTCCATCGTGGTGCTGAACGACAGTTTTCTCCCTTCCTCTCTTCTCTCTCTCAATTTCTGCCTCTGTGAGTTTTCTGCTGCTGCAATTGGATTGGAGTTCTTCGCTGCGGGTTTCCTCCTCTCGAATCAGGTTTGTATTTCAAGAATTCTGGGTTTCGCTGTGGTTTTTCCTCTCTCTCAGTTCTGATTTTGAGCCTTCGATTGTGGTTGAATCAGTGGCCGTTGGTTGTGATTGGAGTTGTGAATTGCGCGGGCGCAGAGTCACTTCAGTTTGTGGAAATCCTGCGTTTTTATTCAGGTTCGTGTTGTAGATTTATGGGACGTCGTCGTTTGGGTTTCTTCTTTTGTTTCTGATTGGTGGAATGTTGATTGGGGATTTCAGTTGCTGTGGATCTCTGTCGGATTTCTGGACTGCTACGGACTACTTCAGATTGTCGTCTCTGCTGATAGTTGAGGTAGGTGGTTGCTCGATTCGGTTTGGGAGTTCAGTCATGGGGTATTGCAAGGATTGTTCTCTGATTTCGTGTGTGTTTTCCTGTGCAATTTTGTGGCGTTTTCGAATGGCTAAAACCCCATGGCTCTCTACATTTCTCTGTGATTTGGTGTGTGTGTCAGTTTGACAAATCGTGGTGTTGTTTTTGCATAAATTCCTGCTCTGTTCGTCATCTGAAAAATGTAGTTTTCGCACTGTCCGAACTTCGGTCCGAGCTTTGAAGTTCGGACAGTGTGTTTTGCCCTTCTGAATTTCAAACTCGGGGTATGTCCGAACATCAGTCCGAACATTGATGTTCGGACACTCCGCGTAACTTTTTCCGTAAAACCCGTCCGAACATCGGTCCGAGCTTCGATGTTCGGACACTCTGAAATTCTCTGTCTGTTTTCAATTCGACTTGTGTCCGAACATTGATGTCCGGACACAAGTTCGGACATTTGACAATCTCTGGTTTCTGAGTCTCGACCTGTGTCCGAACTTCGACGTCCGGACACAAGTTCGGACACCCCTCTGTTTTCAGCGTAACCTCTTCGTTTGAACTCCGATTTGAGTGTCGTCTGCGGCGTTGGATTCCTTATGTTCTGTACTACTGATTTATGAGTGTTTTGGGCATAGTTAAATGCAAGTTTGCTTTTGATTATGCAATCTTTCTGTTTTGGGACATTACACTTTATTTCTGAGCCGTGAATGGCTGGGTCAAGCTATTCCGTGGTATACCATGTAGATGTCGTTCTGAGTGTGGGTCATTCCCTTTCTGTTCTGTGGGGTTGACGAACCCTTTGGCTCTTTCGAGTCATTTCTACGTTGCCGAGAGACCTGTTATGGTCTATGGGTCTTCGACCCTTCTGAGTGTGTGCATTGTGTTTTGTCCCTTTCTGTTTAAGAACTCTGATTGTTTCTGCACCGGGGACTCTTGTGTTCCATTCTGTTTCTGATTCGGAAGGCTTCTGACTGTTTGGGAAATTGTGACTAAAATGTTATCTTCTCCTTCTTCTGGTTTCAATTGTTTTGAGCAACCTTACTGATGACGGTTGCTGCTTACTGGGCATAGTTGTGTGCTCACTCCCCTACTTTTAACATTTTGCAGATTGATCAGCAAGGGTCTCTTATTCGGTTTCTGGAGCTTAGCTTATGATTCAGCTCTTTGTTATTTGATATTCTTACTCAGACTTGTAGCCTTCGGGCCTTACTTTGTTTAGACCTCTGTTTCTGTTTGGTTATTTAATTGGGTTTTCGTATTGCTTCCGCTATATGTGGGTACTCTGGTTTACAATGTTTGTGGAAACTCTGTTTTGGGCCTTATTTGCATTTGAGTGTTTTAGAGCCTTGCGTTATTAGGTAGTAATACGTGGCGTGTAATACCCTTAATTCTTAGGCCGGTTTTAGGGGTGTTACATTTAGTGGTATCAGAGCCAGGTTTGGCTTTCTTTAGGGTCTGTGGTTGTGTTTGCTTGTGTGAGGTTCAGTTGTGGCAGTTGTTTGAAGTCTGAGTCAGCTCTGACGAGTTTTGGATTTGTGTATCTCAGAATGCCTCCTCGTAGGACACCAGTGACCCCTCAGGGAGAAGCTGCAGAGGCAGTGCAGCAGTTTGTGACTCAGTTGATGCAGACTATGGCTGCAGCTGCTGGGGGAGCTGGTAGAGGAGCTGGAGGAGGCGCCCAGCAGGGGCAAATGTTGTGGGAGGCCGAGTTAGAGCCCTCCAGGAGTTCATGAAGCTGAAGCCGCCTTCCTTCGACGGCTGTGGTGACCCTCAGGAGGCGAGCCATTGGATTACTGAGGTCGAGGACCTGCTAAGAGTGATGGGGTCAGAGGATGACCAGAAGGTGGACTTCGCCACGTTCCTCTTTAAGGGGGAGGCGAAGGAGTGGTGGCGCATGGTGATGGGTAGGCATCCCCAGCCTTGGACCTGGGATCAGTTCTGCTTGGAGTTCAACAAGCAATTCTATCCGGATGTCTACAAGGATCAGAAAATCAATGAGTACAATCGGCTGCGTCAAGGGAGAGACATGTCAGTCGAGGAGTACGTGAGGAAGTTCGTGACGCTCTCGAAGTATGCTCCGGAGCCAGATGAGCATAGGAAGGCCCGTAAGTTTGAGAGTGGGCTCAGACCGGATATCAGGTCCGCTGTGACACCTCTTCGTCACCGGACCTTCAGAGATGTGGTGGATGTCGCTCTGCTGGTGGAGGCCGACATCAGGGGCAGACAGGCTGGCAAGGACCACAAGGGGAAGAGGCGTGCTGAAGAGCCTCAGAAGAAGGAGGCTGCTCCTCAGAAGAAGCAGTCATATGGAGATCACCGGGGAGCTTCTTCATCTTCGTCAGCTGGGGCGAAGTGTGGATCTTGTGGTCACTCCCATCCTGGTAGGGAGTGCTACAAGAAGACTGGTGACTGCTTTAAGTGCGGGTCGATGGATCACCGGATCGCTCAGTGCCCTCAGGCATCCGGTAGAGGCTCAGGAGACAGAGGCACCGGTTCAGATTCAGGGGTGAGGTCCGACCAGAAGAAGCCTCAGACTCAGGCCCGAGTGTATGCTATGGCGGGGGAGCGTGATCGTGCTGGTGATCGCGTCGTCTCAGGTATCCTTCGGATCCATTCTCAGGATGTCTTTTGTCTGTTTGACTCGGGAGCTACGCACTCCTTTATCTGCTGTGATTTATTGGGTAGACTTACATTGACTGTTGTGCCTAGTGAAATAGATTTATGTGTGAGTAGTCCCTTGGGCGGGATTGCTCCCTACATTCTTGATTCTGTGTGTAAGGCCTGTCCCATAGTAGTTCGGGATAAGACCTTTTGTGCGGACCTCATTCCGATGCGGATGACCTGTTTTGATGTGATCCTGGGCATGGACTGGCTAGCAGAGCACCATGCCCATATAGACTGTGCAGCGAGGAGAGTAGTGTTTGATTTGCCAGGCGGGGGTCGTTTTGTTTTCGCTGGGAATGCAGTTCCGTGTGCGCCTGTGATTGTGTCTGCGATGCAGGCAGCCAGCTTCCTGAGGAAGGGCTGCCAGGGATTCTTGTGTTATCTGCCAGAGATGCGTGAGGGATCTAGCTTGGAGAGCATCCCGATCGTTAGAGAGTTTCCTGAGGTCTTCCAGGATGATGTGCCCGGACTTCCACCAGTGAGGGAGGTGGAGTTCACGATTGATTTAGCGCCAGAGACTCAGCCCATCTCTAGGGCCCCTTATCGTATGAGTCCGGCGGAGTTGAAGGAACTGAAGGTTCAGCTTTAGGAGTTGCTGGATAAGGGCTTCATTCGCCCTAGCGTTTCGCCTTGGGGAGCGCCAGTGCTATTTGTGAAGAAGAAGGATGGGACCTTCAGATTGTGCATCGATTATAGAGAGCTGAACAAGGTGACCATCCAGAACCGCTATCCCCCTCCGCGTATCGATGATTTGTTTGACCAGTTGGCGGGCGCCACAGTGTTCTCGAAGATAGATCTTCGTTCAGGCTACCATCAGTTGAGGATTAAGGCCGAGGATTTGCCTAAGTCCGCCTTTAGGACTCGTTATGGTCATTACGAGTTCCTAGTTATGCCGTTTGGTTTGACTAATGCCCCCTCAGTCTTCATGGATATGATGAACCGGGTTTTCAAACCCTATCTGGATCAGTTTGTAGTGGTCTTCATAGATGACATCTTGGTGTATTCCAAGAGTGCAGAGGAGCACGAGGAGCATCTGAGGATTGTTCTGCAGACGTTGAAGGATCGTGAGCTGTATGCTAAGCTGAAGAAGTGTGACTTTTGGCTCGACCGTGTAGTGTTCTTGGGACATGTGGTCTCGAAGGACGGTATCTCAGTAGACCCAGAGAAGATTCGAGCTGTGATGGAGTGGGCGAGGCCCACGAATGTCGCTGAGATCCGCAGTTTCCTTGGGTTAGCTGGGTATTACAGGAAGTTCGTTGAGGGGTTCTCTAAGATTGTATCCCCACTGACCCGTCTGTTGAGGAAGGAGATCAAGTACGAGTGGAGCGAGACTTGCGAGCAGAGCTTCCAGGAGGTTAAGAAGAGGTTGACGACAGCACCGATTCTGACTTTTCCATCTGGGACCGAGGGCTTCGAGGTCTTCTGTGATGCGTCCCATAAGGGACTAGGATGTGTTTTGATGCAGCAGGGTAAGATAGTGGCTTATGGCTCTTGACAGCTTAAGCCTTATGAGAAGAACTACCCTACCCACGACCTGGAGTTGACAGCTGTGGTTTTCGCGCTGAAGATTTGGAGACATTATCTGTATGGGGCGTCGTGTAAGGTCTACACGGACCACAAGAGTCTCAAGTATGTGTTCACTCAGAAGGAGCTGAACTTGAGACAGAGGAGATGGTTGGAGCTACTTCATGACTACGATTTGGAGATCCTCTACCACCCGGGTAGGGCGAATGTTGTGGCAGACGCTTTGAGTCGGAGAGGCGCTCCGGGCGTAGCTTGTGCTTTGACAGGAGTTCAGAGGTCCGCCTTAGAGCTTCAGCGTATGGGCGTCTGGGTAGTCAGACCAGCCAGTGCCAGTGTGATAGCAGCATTTCAGGTTCAGTCTTCGTTGGTCGACAGGATCCGGGTTAGTCAGGAGGCAGATGTAGCTTTGTGTCGAATCAGAGAGGGGCTGCCTTCAGAGCCGAACTCAGACTTCAGTGTCTCCAGTGATGGTTGTCTGCGTTTCAGAGGCCGAGTGTGTGTGCCCGACGATGCAGTTCTGCGTAGAGAGATCCTTCAGGAGGCTCATGGAGCGCCATATTCAGTTCACCCAGGAGGGGTGAAGATGTATCGAGATCTCAGAGAGTCGTTCTGGTGGTCTGGGATGAAGCGTGACATCTTTGAGTTTGTTTCGAAGTGCCAGACCTGTCAGCAGGTGAAGGCTGAGCACCAGAGGCCAGCGGGTTTGCTTCAGCCCCTTCCCGTTCCTGAGTGGAAGTGGGAGAGTGTGGGGATGGATTTTGTCGTGGGGTTGCCTAGGACTCCTTCGGGTTGTGATGCCGTATGGGTGATAGTGGATCGTCTGACGAAGTCCGCCCATTTTCTGCCTGTGAGGAAGTACCTGCATGATCCGTCTCATGTGATCGACCATAGTCAGCTTCAGTTGAGAGAGGATTTCAGTTATGAGGCAGTACCCACCCGTATTTTGGCTAGATACGTTCGTCAGCTCCGTAGTAAGACCATGCCTATGGTTAAGGTTCAATGGTCAGATCAGTCGGAACGTGAAGCGACTTGGGAGCTCGAGGATGAGCTGCGTGCCAAGTTTCCCTCCCTTTTCGATCAGTGAGCTGAGTCAATTTCGAGGACGAAATTCTTTTAAGGGGGAGGTGATGTTATAACCCGTATAATTGCAACCTTATGTTATATCTGCTACAACGTTATTCTAAAGTTGGATTTAAATCTTTTGCTGTCAGTTGGGACGTCAGCGGCATTGTTTCATTTGTCGAGGGCGAGAGGTCATTCGGTTAATTAATTAAGGTAATTAATTATTGATTTATAAGGAAAGGAATTCCTTATTCTTTTCTTTTCCTGATCATTGTTAATCACGTCAGTTCAGTCGTGAAGAGCGTTCTCCATCGTGGTGTTGAACGACAGTTTTCTCCCTTCCTCTCTTCTCTCTCTCAATTTCTGCCTCTGTGAGTTTTCTGCTACTGCAATTGGATTGGAGTTCTTCGCTGCGGGTTTCCTCCTCTCGAATCAGGTTTGTATTTCAAGAATTCTGGGTTTCGCTATGGTTTTTCCTCTCTCTCAGTTCTGATTTTGAGCCTTCGATTGTGGTTGAATCAGTGGCCGTTGGTTGTGATTGGAGTTGTGAATTGCGCGGGCAGAGAGTCACTTCAGTTTGTGGAAATCCTGCGTTTTTATTCAGGTTCGTGTTGTAGATTTATGGGACGTCGTCGTTTGGGTTTCTTCTTTTGTTTCTGATTGGTGGAATGTTGATTGGGGATTTCAGTTGCTGTGGATCTCTGTCGGATTTCTGGACTGCTACGGACTACTTCAGATTGTCGTCTCTGTTGATAGTTGAGGTAGGTGGTTGCTCGATTCGGTTTGGGAGTTCAGCCATGGGGTATTGCAAGGATTGTTCTCTGATTTCGTGTGTGTTTTTCCTGTCGATTTTGTGGCGTTTCGAATGGCTAAAACCCCAGGTTCTCTGCATTTCTCTGTGATTGGTGTTGTGTCATTTTGACAAATCGTGGTGTTGTTTTTGCATAAATTCCTGCTCTGTTCGTCGTCTGAAAAATGTAGTTTTCGCACTGTCTGAGCTTTGAAGTTCGGACAGTGTGTTTTGCCCTTCTGAATTTCAAACTCAGGGTATGTCCGAACATCAGTCCGAACATTGATGTTCGGACACTCCGCGTAAACTTTTTCCGTAAAACCCGTCCGAACATCGGTCCGAGCTTCGATGTTCGGACACTCTGAAATTCTCTGTCTGTTTTCAATTCGACTTGTGTCCGAACATTGATGTCCGGACACAAGTTCGGACATTTGACAATCTCTGGTTTCTGAGTCTCGACCTGTGTCCGAACTTCGACGTCCGGACACAAGTTCGGACACCCCTCTGTTTTCAGCGTAACCTCTTCGTTTGAACTCCGATTTGAGTGCCGTCTGCGGCGTTGGATTCCTTATGTTCTGTACTACTGATTTATGAGTGTTTTGGGCATAGTTAAATGCAAGTTTGCTTTTGATTATGCAATCTTTCTGTTTTGGGACATTACACTTTGTTTCTGAGCCGTGAATGGCTGGGTCGAGCTATTCCGTGGTATACCATGTAGACGTCGTTCTGAGTGTGGCCCATTCCCTTTCTGTTCTGTGGAGTTGACGAACCCTTTGGCTCTTTCGAGTCATTTTTGCGTTGCCGAGAGACCTGTTATGGTCTATGGGTCTTCGACCCTTCTGAGTGTGTGCATTGTGTTTTGTCCCTTTCTGTTTAAGAACTCTGATTGTTTCTGCACCGGGGACTCTTGTGTTCCATTCTGTTTCTGATTCGGAAGGCTTCTGACTGTTTGGGAAATTGTGACTAAAATGTTATCTTCTCCTTCTTCTGGTTTCAATTGTTTTGAGCAACCTTACTGATGACGGTTGCTGCTTACTGGGCATAGTTGTGTGCTCACTCCCCTACTTTTAACATTTTGCAGATTGATCAGCAAGGGTCTCTTATTCGGTTTCTGGAGTTTAGCTTATGATTCAGCTCTTTGTTATTTGATATTCTTACTCAGACTTGTAGCCTTCGGGCCTTACTCTGTTTAGACCTCTGTTTCTGTTTGGTTATGTAATTGGGTTTTTGTATTGCTTCCGCTATATGTGGGTACTCTGGTTTACAATGTTTATGGAAACTCTGTTTTGGGCCTTATTTGCATTTGAGTGTTTTAGAGCCTTGCGTTATTAGGTAGTAATACGCGGCGTGTAATACCCTTAATTCTTAGGCCGGTTTTAGGGGTGTTACATTTAGATAAAATGAAATGAGATAGGTTACACATAAATCAAATTCATAATTTTTATGTGCGATTTTATTTCTTTCATCACCCTTCCAAAAAATATTATGAGCTACTTTGTAAAATCATGGGTTTTCACATCAATGCTCATTCAAAAGAGTAAGTAAGCAATGGAACACATAGTCAAAATGAGTTCCATTGATCTCCATTGGGTTATATTATTTCAATTATAAACAAGAAAAAAATGGTAAGAGTAATCAATAATATTTTATAAATCTGTATTGGTTCTTTTAAGTTTTTTTTTCATTTTCTACTTTAGAGTTTTTTAACTTAGAATTATCCAATCAATACAACATTAAATAACCCTTTAAATGTTATACAATTTTTGAGCACCTGGTTACATATTGTAATTCTTCATGATGGAGAGCAACAAGAAGTGATATTCCAATCTTAATTCTTATTCGCTCAATAACCTCAAATAAATTTACATATAAAAGTTATTTAACATTTAGTAGCAAATGTTCAAAGTCATGATATTTTATGGATTATGAAACTGTCTACAAAATTTTGAGAACTTTTTGTTTCTTTATATTTTAGTAAGATATAATTCATATTGATATGAAAAACATAAACAAAAAATAAAATTGAAATCGATGAGATCGTGGGATCGTACGATGGATCTAGAGTGTAGAATCGTAGGATCGTGCGATAGAATCATGACCCTTTAACGACTACATAGCTGCGATCCTACCTGTTATTCGGATCGTAACTATGAATTTGGATCATAAAGTTGTAAGATCGTGAGACCGGATCGTGATTCTATGAACATTGAGTTGATACAGGGATGTTAAGAGTACATGATCTTGTTTTAGTTTGAAAGCTACGGTATGTCGACCCAATGCTGAGCAAACTATGTGTAGTGCCACTTATAAATACCAATAGCAATCTTAATAACAACAGTGCAGTAACACTATAAACACCAATCCCCACATAAAAAGGAGATTACCAATAGCAGTGTAAACATCAACAGTAGAGTAACATTTTAAACCATCAAAGCTAAAGTAGTTCCATAGTAGAGTAAAAGAGATGACGTCATTGTCTTCTATGACAATAATGAAGCACAAACCATAGTGGTTAAAGTGTTATAGACAACTAACTGTAGGTTTAGCAAAATAAGCATCCTTGTGCATCAGAATCCAAAAGTAACTCGTCGAGCATTCTAATACTAAAATCGTACGCTCAGTCGTGTTTTCACTTCGCACAGTCAGAATTTTAAAAAAATTTACGATCTTGCCCCTGTTTCAATATTTTCTAAAAATTACCATATTTACCCACAATTTGTGACCTATTACGAAGCGCATCCAAATTTCATTACGCGCAGTCGTAACTCAAATACGCTCAGCCAGAAAATAACCAATTTAGGTGCTAATGTAGGCAAAATTTATTAAAAAATGGTCCGATAAAAGCAAAAAAGAATTCCGAAGTATTTAAGAAGAAATAACACATATATCAAAAAAATTATCAGCAAAGTATACCATGACAAAGTAGATGAAAAGACGAACGCGCGTCCTTCGTTACCGGCGCAGGCGCCGGTCCTTCTTTGTTGGCGCAGACGCGGGGTTCCGGTCTTAAAATTGTCATATATTTTTCGTTATAGCTCTATTTTTTAATCATTTGTGCCGACACGTTCTTCTTTTCGTCTACTTTGTCATGGTATACTTTACTGATAATTCTTCTGATATATGTGTTATTTCTTCTTAAGTTTGAACAAGACGCTGATGATAGTTAATGTCGTACTTAGAAAGAAATAACACATATACCAGAAAAATTGTTAGCAAAGTAGACCAGGACAAAGTAGACGAAAAGACGAACGTGTCCGGCCCTTCTCTGTTGGCGCAGGCACCGGGTTCCGGTCTTAAAATCGTCATATCTTCTTCGTTATACCTCATTTTTTGATCCTTTTGCACCGAAGTGTTCATCTTTTCGTCTACTTTGTCATATTTTACTTTGCTGATAATTTTTCTGATATATGTTTTATTTCTTCATAAGTTTGAACAAGACGTCGATGATAGTTAATGTTGTACTTAAGAATAAATAACACATATATCAGAAAATTTATCAGCAAAATAGATCATGACAAAGTAGACAAAAAGACAAATGCGTTGGCGTAAACGGATCGAAAAACGGAGCTATAATGAAGAAGATATGATGATTTTAAGATCGGAACCTGGCGTTGGCGCCAACGGAGAAGGGTCGGCGACGGCGCGTTCGTCTTTTTGTCTACTTTATCATGGTCTACTTTGCTGATATTTTGATATATGTGTTATTTCTTTTTAAGTACTTTGGAATCCTTTTTTTGCTTTTATCGGACAGTTTTTTAATAAATTTTGTCTATGTTAACATCTAAATTGGTTATTTTCCGACTGAGCATATTGGAATTTCGACTGCACGTAATGAAATTTGGATGTACCTCGTAATATGTCACAAATTGTGGGTAAATATAGTAATTTTTAGAAAATATTGAAGCAAGGGCAAGATAGTCATTTTCCGACTGAGAGAATTGAAATTCCGACCATGGGTAGTGACTCTCTTCTAATAACTTAGATTACAATAACCATATACTCATCTAAAACGACATTAGGTGTAGAACGACAAAACATCTGACTACCACCATCAGACGCCCTAAATCTCCCTTGCCACCAGTTTTTTCTCGAGAGTATTACACCCGATTGCTTCATCACTAGCTTTCTTCAACAACGTATTCACGTTGGCTCTAATTATTTCCAGTTCAGTAGTGATGGCCTGGATACAACCCAAATGCACGGGTACACCTATAGGGGTGCGTACCACGTCCCCAAGACGTCCCGGGTACTGAGGGACGGAGAAAATGCCTGGGGACAGGCGGCTATCACTGTATATTAAAAAAAAGAGAAAAAATTGAAGGAATGAGTGATGTGTTATACTTGTAGATCCCAACTTGCAACTGTCTTGGAGTGTTGCTTCCTGTATACAGGAATGGGCACCGATGACCTGTGACTTCTATGATAAAGGATTCTTAGTATTCTATAATTAATAATGTTTATCAGTTTAGATAATTTTCAGTACATAGATAAAAAATAATTAAACATCCTATAAAAATGGAAGGTTTGTATTCTTTAATGAATTATTTCAAATAATTATTTTTTATACTGACGGATGGCTAATATTCTATAATTATTATTTGTTATTTTTTAAATAATTTTAGTGTTCTATAGTTTAATTGTAACATTTAATTATTAGATTAAACTTATTTTTAATGTATAGAATATACCTATATTTTTCTCTTACCGTCCCCACATTTTATAAAAATTTAATAATTGACGTTTTTCCGTACCCGTCCCGGTACCCAAACCCGTACCCGTCCCAGTGCAACCTATGTGGAGGATTGTTTTCTACGTAAGGAGTTGGAGCCGAGATGTGTCTGACAAAATCCATTGGTCGATTAACAACATCCCACCACTCGAAGAAGTTGCATGCATTGCACATTAAAAAAAGGCGGCCAAAGTTCATGACGGTGTGGGAAATCAACAACTTGCAAGGTCTACCGCAACTACAGTTGATTAACTTTGTATTAAGTTGAACTGTTCTGCTGGAACCGGCCGATGATTGCTTAAAAAGAGTATTGAAAATGAACACCTAAAATACCTTCATTTGTGAAGCTTACAGTGCCAGAAGTAGGTATGGCATTATCGTGGAATTGAAAAGGCAGGAAGGCTTGCACAAGAAGAGTGAGTGAATGAGTAAAAAACACTGTTACAAATCTAAGGTCCGTTCGGTCTTTATGGTGTCTTTATTTTAAAAGAGTAGATTTATCATAAAGATACTCCATGTGTCTCAATATTGGTTCAGAATATTTGTCAGGCCCATTGAAATTTAACTTGAGTACACTTGTCAGTTTACTATTTGTTGACCACACTTCAAAAAAGTAACCAGGGGTACCTTTATTGCACATTTATCATAAATGTAGTATTACCTGCTTTTGCCGAACGACACCTAAGGCCGCGTTCTGTGGCTGTGAACAGTTATTAAGCTACTTTTCAAAAGAAAAAAGAGACAAGTGTCAATCACTGAGTGGATAGAAGGGTTACCATAGTACACATGTCATGGTCTAATTCACTAACTAGAGTAAGCTTTATCTTAAAGCTGCTATTAGTAGCTTTTTGAGGTGGGTGGCGAACGGACCCTAAAACTCATACGTTGGGTCTATGGGCTGAGATAAAGCTATGAAACTGGATTTTTTATTGGGTACAAAGTAGCAACGAATCGCCCATTAAAAAATGGTGCATGCTTGGTACCCTTCTTATGTTGAGAGGATACCATACCCTCTTTTTCTAATCCAATTACAAGTTGACAAGTGCAATATAGATGTTTAAGATTTTAAATAATTTCTTTGTAAGTTAACCATAGTTAACTCAGTTGGAAGACATTAATTAAAAACAAAAACACTTATTAAATATATGCAAACTAGTAACTTCCCAAACAAGCGTGCTCCACTTTTTTTTATTACTTTTCTTCTTTTTACTATTTAATATGACATTTGGTCAAATACAATTTTTTAAAAGATTAAGACTAAATTTGTATGTCAATAGTTTATATTACTATTATTGAAAAAAAATCTTTTTATAAAAACATATGTTAGGTAAATTTCAATATAACATAGATAGCTTAAATAATAGATATTAATTTTTCTTCAACAAATCTATAAATTTTCCTTGTAAAATCAATTTCTAATGACTTTAATAATTCTAATCCTTTTATCTTTATTTTAGTTCCTATTTAATAGGATTTATTCAACTCAATTTTTGGGAATTAATGCCTACTTTTGCTTAGGTGGTGAATTTCAAAAACAATAATTTTAAAACAAACTGTATATATTTTATTAACTAATTTAACTAATGAAAACTATTTATCATGATTTCATGAACATGAAATTGGTAATTTCCTCAATGTATCATTAAAATAAAAATGATTAAATCTCATATCTTGTCTATTAAGCAAAATTAATATAAAATATTTAAAACAATGTTTCTATATTCAATGAAAAAATAAATTCTACCTATTTTCATGTTTTTCTCCATATTTCATACTCTATCTTATTCGGTCATTTCTTTTATATCATGAATTTGTAAAATGATTTATACTCTAAGTGTATAACATATATAATTTACAAATTGAGTTAAATCGAAAAACAATGAAATATGAAGGGAATGTCATAAAATTCTATTAATATATATTATTTACCTTGGTTATAAGTATAAGTTTCCAGTTGAAGTGTTCAAGTATTTTTTTTACCTAATGGCTTGTAGTAAAAAGGTACACACATTTACAATATTTTCTTAGGTTTGAACTTTGTTGCTAGATCCACAATTTGTGTCAAAGTGTAACATTAGGTTAAACGGAAGCGTTTGAGATAGATTGTTTTACCATAGCACTCATTTTAAAGAAATATTGTTGGTTTGCATCTTTGATAAATCTTATATAAAATAAAACTTGTATGTTATCATATGAAAATTTAGGCCCAACTACATAACTCTAAAAGTTCAGCTCATAAATTCATAATTATTTTATATAACAACATTGAGAGATTTTTATAAGGTGATTACTTTTATATTTTTATGTTGATACCCTATGCTTTGTATATATGATGGTATTTTGGCTTTGACATATAAAAAAAATATTAAACATCTACCTTCAACAAGATGTAAGTGATAGCAGGGTAAGACATGAATTAGTGATGTTTTTTCATTTTCACTAAACCAAATTTATATTCAATAACCAGCTATATGATGAGACTAAACTAAAAAATGTATGAAAGTTGGTGATTGATGAAAATAATGAAATCAAAATTTATTATGGACTCTTTCAAGGATCTACCTACATATCAAGAGTCTGTCAATAATTCTGATCCTCCAGCTCCTTTGTAATCTTTAGTTTACGTAGTTTTACTCTTTTATAATTCTTAACGACTTTTACGCCTTCTCATTCATCCACCTTGTATGGATCATGGGTGTAACACCCCTACTACGCACAACACATTACTTGGAATCGCAGCGGAAAATAAACAACTAAACAGTAACTGAACGCTTTGGTGTTACAACGCCGTTAACCACCCACGTGGTTAACTAGGCAGAATAAATACAAGTGTATCGGTCTGATGATCAGACTCCCGAGCATAGCATCTAACATCCATATATAAACATAACCAACCATACCGAGTATTTAATTTACAACACACCTACAACCATAATCATTCACCACTGTATAACAACGGTATCAAAATGTAATGCCTCGGGAGCACAGGCGCATCCCGGGCTCAACAACCAACATATCCTAAAGTCCATCAACAACCTAGGAACTAGAGCCACTCTGCTTCTTCGATCCTCATCCTGCAGTATAAGAAATATGGATCCCCCGAGGGGGTCAGCAACCCTTGGCTGGCATGGTTAACGCGCAGCCCATCGACTACCGGAATGCGCGCAACTATTTGTCATGATGACATGGTATTTATTTTAAAACACACAACACATACATATATAACATATGGGTATTGTACACATCATAACACACATCACACACAACAATTCCTTTTAGGAAGAGAACCAACACAGTTAGTCCCCATTAAGAGCCTAGAGAATGTTGCCACGCTCATACTTAGCTCGTTACATAACTCGTTACCGTCCGTTAGATTGAACGGTTAACTTAACACAAGGTGCCTCGGATATAGTGATCCAAGCACACCGAAATAACACATAGTATGCCCCTGTGGCCCGACGTGAGTCAGTAAAATAGCTTGGTTAAGCTAAAGGGAAGGTTAGAAACCAAATTGGAAACTTAACCATAACATACAGAGAGAATCGAACCGGTTATGACATCGACTCCCATACTCACACGCGCGTGGCCGGAACAGACCGACTCCTCACTTCCCCCCCGTTACCCTTGTTAGTAGTTCATCATTGAACTCAATAACAATCCACAATAATAGGCCAAGTCTTGTTAGACACACACAAGGGAAGAGAGAGTCATAGTTAACAACATAATGATATTTAACAACTGTAAACTCTTTACATGGTTTAATCTTACAAGGTCATAAACAACAGAAAAACAAACAACACACAAGCCGGTGTAAACCGGTAGGCAACAGACTGCAAGAAAACCATACCTCGGTCCTTGCCTCGACTGGTTTCCACCTTGGGAGAATCCTAAACACATTAGTAACGTCGGTTAATTAACGCACTAGTCCATTGTTAACATTATCTACTCAACACTACTAGTTTATTTTTATTTTACACTTATTACAACTTTTCATCCTTTTAATTGCCTTTAAAACCCACCTAACATGTCTTTCATAACCTCATAATATCATTACTAACCTACTACCATTTTTAGATAACAATTCCCATCTCAAACAACAATTTTTGGTCCATACAGTGGCCTGTCCGAACTTGTGTCCGAGCTTCCAAGTTCGGACGCAAGTCGTGACTTTAGACAGAAAAACAGACACATGTCCGAACTTGTGTCCGGACTTCGGAAGTTCGGACATGGGTCGAGAATAACCAACAGAAGGAGCAGGCGTCCGAACTTGTGTCCGAGCTTCCCTAAGTTCGGACACAGGTCGCAGCTAAATCCAGAGAAAGAAATGGGTGCGTCCGAACTTCCAAATTCGGACGGTAGTTCGGACACTACCTAAAACCCAGAAAACGTAAGCGTAACAGGGCATGTTCGAGCTTCCAAATTCGGACGGAAGTTCGGACGTGCCATTATCTCTTTCTACAACCTTAAACACTTAACCAAATTTCTCCAAAGCCTCCAACACTTATAGTATCTACTCCCTAGGTTCCTAAGTGATGTTTCATGCCTATATTAGCCATTATATCAAGATATTCCTTCCACACAACATCATTACTCAAACATCATTTCTTACAAACTAAAACTCCTTATATCATCCTTGAAATCCCTTTTTCTAAGCTTACACTTCCTCCTTATTTTACCAAAGTTTGCCTAAGCCTTCATCTAAGTCCAAAATGACTTTGGTACACACTAAAACCTCAAGATCATGCCTAAGTCCTTATTACACTCTAGAACACTTCCTAGTTCATCAAAATCCCTTTACAACATCTTGAACTCCTTATGCATTTCCTAAATTTCGACATAAGTTCTCCTAGTATTTTGTTACACCTTAGCACATTGTTTTCATCATTAAACATCCTAGAACACTAAGAACACCAAGAACACTTTCTTACACAACTTCACCAAATTCACACTACATCACAATATAGTGCATAACTTAAATTGCATGGCACTTAGGCCCTTAAAATGCATGGCTCTTAGGCCCTTAAAATGCATGAATCATAAACACTGAATTTCCACAATATATATGCCTTTAACCTGCGATTACATACAACAAGACATATATTATTTTACTAGTCTCCTTGAGAACATTTACTAGGTCATTTACCATTTGCTCTTTAGGTAGTTTTAATAAGCAATTATAGGTTCATTTCTCCTAAGGCATTAAACAACATTAAGTTAGTAGATTTACCTCTTTTTCCAAAACACTTCCTTCTTGTTTCCTTACAAACCGTATGGTATTTTGATTCCTTGTCAAGTTCTAGACAATACAAACACTATAATGAGTATCCAAGCTATAAGCTCCATCTCATTGTAAACCCTAATTTTGCATTGTTTCAAAAACATTAATGTAGTTGTTTTACCTTGCTCTTTGAAGAGAGTTTGAATATATAACAAGAGAGGACTCCACCTAGTCCATGAAGAGTTGAAATGAAGCTAGAACAAAGTCACACAAAGAGCTATATCAATGTGTATTTTCGGTCAAGGTAAGAACATGGAGGAAACATGATTTTTCTTTGAGATTCCTTACCTAGAAGCAAAGGAGATCAACAATATGTCAAAAGACAAGCTCAAGCTCCTTCAATGGTGGAACACCTTGGCACCGAAATGGGGCTCTTGGAGTTTTGAGAAGATAGGAATGAGGAGCTTGATGAGAGGAAGATATTGGTGGTCTTTGTTTTTGATTTGGACAAGTGAGCAAGATTTAACAAGAGATCAAAGTGGGAGTTCTAATGGTGGTAGTGGTATTACCGAGAGAGAGCAAAGAGGAGAGGTAGAAGATGGTGTTTGGAAACCGTGGGAATGAAGGAAAGAAATGAGAATGAAGATAGGATTTGCTTTTAAGAAGATATTTATGCTTATAAAGTAAAAAGTAAGTTTACTTAGTTTGCTTTACTTACTTATTACATTAACTAGAGAGTGGTGAGTCACCACACTTATAAAAACCGGCCCCCTTTATTAGTATGAGGGTATTTTAGTCTTTGTTTGTCAATTTAATTACTTAATACAACATATGTTATAAACTAGCTTATAAAAATCACTATTCACCTAAACAAGGCACTTAGAAGTGAAATTTTTGATTTCCCATTAATATAGCCACCCAAATGTGATACTATAGTACACATATATATTTAAGAGTAATGATGGACATTTAGCCATTCAAAACTCATTTACAAGATAATTTTTCAAAAATGTGCTTTAAGACTTCTTAAAGCACATTTTGTGTTTTAACTTGTTTTCAAGCTTGGTTTTCTTTGGTAATTGGTTTAATATGTTCATTAGTGTATAAATGAAGTGTTGGTAAGCTCATTAGGCCTTACCCAAGTTTATCCCAAGCTTAGAGCACATTTTGGCTCTTATTGACTTTAAGCA
Source organism: Limonium bicolor (assembly GCA_023374045.1). NCBI lineage: Eukaryota > Viridiplantae > Streptophyta > Magnoliopsida > Caryophyllales > Plumbaginaceae > Limonium > Limonium bicolor. The sequence continues at coordinate 28,068,608 of CM041777.1, read as the reverse complement.
CATTTTGTGTTTTCTTTAGTTTAAATTTATTTACTAAGGTTTCTAAGACTCTTTTTAGTCTTATTACACCATATTTAGGTGTTTAAACAACATAACTAGGTTTGGGGTATTTCAATGGGTCTTGTACCACTCAGCACAACCATTTGGGCTATCACGGACGCTGCTTGTGTATTTTACATTTCAAATGGTCTTGGTCAGAGGAATATTTTATAATCAATTTCAAGTTAATAAATGGATAATTCATAATATACCAGTGAAATTCTAAAATTTATAGCACATACACGTATGTACTGCATTAAATCTCAACCTTACTTCAAAGGCTTAAAATCGAAGATTTAAAGTTTCCCTTCAAGATTTAAGGTTTAATGTATACAATGAGAGTTTTGTGACAAAACTCTAGGGTTTACATTTTAATGACTTTAAATTTAAAGGATAGATGATTTGCGAGTTTAGGATTGTCTAAATATTATATCTCAAACTTTGGGATTTAGGAGTTGGCCATCTAATTATTGATAAGGAATAAAATCTCATTACATAAAGTGGTATACTATAAAGCTTTTGCAAACCTAAATAGTATATGAAATATCCCTTTGATAAAGACTAATATGAAATTGTAACTACTTTTCCTCATGAGGGTGAAAAAAGAAATTATACCGACCTAAAATATTTTCTAATATTGGGTATGAAGCAAATCACTAATATCCAAAGTCTTCACTTTAAGTTATGCCCACTATTAATAATAATTTGGCATGGCAATAAAAATTAATTAGGGAGAAAAGTTGTTCTGGTATAACCTATATGATCTAGTCTATTGTGTTCAAAGACATACTCTTACTGGTCCTATTTCCACTGCATTTTATTATTGACCCTCACAAAACCTATACAAGATTAATCCTAAAAAAAAAATTTACCAATATTCAGGTGCACTACTTAACACTATCCATACATTTTTGTTTTGTAATAGAACACTATTTTTTGTTAAATTTGGTGTGTGCATGTAAATACTTTACTTTTGTTATAAACTGTAACACCCATACCGGCAATCACACCATTATCTCCTACCCCGTCTCAATTACCAATAACAATGCAGCGGAAAATCAACTTACAACCGGGGGTGAAACAATGTCGTTAGTCACCCACGTGACCAACAAGGCCAATCCAAACTCAAATACAACAACAATTACAAAATCGGTCTGATGGGGCTTATATCGAGTACACTATACAAACGATACTTCCATTACTCAGTTCTCAAACCAAATACAACCTTCAATTCCAATATATACAAATACAATCTCAATTCCGTTCTATACCAAGTATCTACAATTCCAAGTCTACCAAGGACCTTTCGGTCTTACAATTCCATAATACAACAATTACAATCCTTAATCGTCTACCCATGCTTAATAGCAACCCCGTCCTACTCTCGAACGGTGATCAGCTTCAATGTTCCTGTAAAATAAAAACGATGCCCCTTGGGGCTCAGCAAAATTGTTGCATATGAAATTCGCATACCCCGCGTACTAGCGAGGGTACGCCGACTATTTGGTCGAGAGCATGCGGATCATTTTAACTCAAACAACATGCAAGACAACAATACATTATATATGTATGTCAACACAATCAAAGTTCAATGAAGAACACAAACACTAACACACACATCAAGGGGTTAGCTTATTATGTTCTTTACTTAGGCTTGAGGGTTTCTACCTCACTATGCCTTACCCAATTACTCATTGTCTTACCCACTCTCTTGGGTCCTCTTACTCAAAATCTCAACAAGTTCTACAATACTCAACTCAATACTCAATACTCACATACTCAAATCAATACTCAAATACTCTAGTCAATACTCAATACTCAAGGCATCTTTAAAGTCTTAGCCACGACCTCCGGGCAGGGTCATACACAAGACCCACCACCGGGCTTACAAATACAAAAGGGGCTATGCATTTAGCTCCTCAAGTCCACCAATGTCCAGTTCTCTACCGGACTACTCCAATTCTCAAACTCCTCTCTCGGAGTCATTTCGCAATCTCATGGATTAGCCTAGAGGTATCTCTCTCGATAACATCTATTGGCTTAGGGAATTCTCAATGTCTAGTATTCTCAGATTTAAGGTCTTACCCTACTTATCGAATACTCTCATGTTCGTGACATTGTTCATTTTAGTCAGTTCCTCTCATTGGGGTTCGACTATACCTCTAAGGGGTTTGGTGATCCCTTACATGCTTTACTTTACTCAAGGTTCATAATTTGAACAATTATCAATCCTCTAGATAGAGGTTACTCATTTACTTCCACTATTAATTATTGTGTGGATTAAATCAATTCGGTTCTCTAACCGTTGTCGGAGGTTACTACTCTCGTATACTTTCTCACGTTCTAGTGAGTTCATAGGTTTATGTTACCGTGTATTGGTTCGATAGTTTTAGTGTGTTTCCACCTTTTTATTAGTTCGCAACTTGACTCTTTCTACGAGTCTCTACTCAAACAAGACTCAACTATGAGTCGCACTACCATACACAATCAACATTCAAGCAATTCATTCACAATTCACATTTCATGAATTATACAAACTTTAGTTCAAAAGACAATCCAACAAACAACCATACAATACAAGCACCAATAAGTGTAAACAATCCGATTCGTGCATTTATCTTGTTAGGTGAACACACAATCAAACAAGCACACAAATTGGGTAACCAAGTTAGGATACAGAGCATGAGAAAATCATACCTTTCACCGAGGTTAACTTTACCGGGTGTTCTCACGTTCCTCGGTTCACCCTTGTTCCTCGAGTCTTACTCTCGAACCACTGACTACATGTCAAATGGTTCTATTAATATTAGAACATTACGGTATGTACATAATGGCTACTCCCGTACTTACCCCGTTATCCCGTTATTTCGGTTTAACTTAGTGTACTTAAACTCACAACTTTTTCAATCACTCCTCAAACTTGTTTACACTTCTTAGGACCTTTAAAGGTCACTAAACAACTCCTAAATGACTCCTAAAACCAATACCATTCAATCCCCCATGTTTAGAACCCTTAAAAACACTTTCTAGGCAATTTTGGGGGTGGTTCGGGACCTGGTCCGGACCCAAGGTCCCGGACCAATGTAGAAGGTAACTCTTGGCTATATTTTACTTGTGGTCCGGGACTTGGTCCTGGACCTAGGTCCCGGACCAATGTCAATTCTCACTCTCGGCATGTTTTTTGATGCGGTCCGAGACTTGGTACATATCCTAAGTCCCGGACCCTGCTAAAAACTGCTATTAAGGTCATTTTTCAACCCCAAATCAACCCTTAATCCACCCCTAATCTTTCCATAAACTTTCCACAAGTTTCCTACATAATTAAACACCTCAAAACACTCCTTAAACCACCTCAAATCCTTGGTTAAATCCTTACTCCAATTCTTATTCATTTTCTACAAAATTTCATTCCCACTTTCACATTTTGCACACTTGTGCATTTCTAGCTTCTTCTTACTAGTTTCTACCTCTTACCAACCTCACCAAATCACTTAGTGACCATTCCCAATCATTCCTATACATTTGCACTTCCAAAACCCAAGTCCATCTCTTATCTTCTAAGTCTTGCACACTAGCTCTTTTCTAGTTTTTCCAATGCCTTTCAACACCCATTTGCTACAGATTTTTACCCCTTTCAAATCCATCCTCCATTCACCATTCCAAGGTCACTAAACATCTCTACTCAACCCAACTAAACACCTAAGATTCTCCCCTTGCCAAAGACACCTAAAACACTTATTTTCTACCGAAATTTCGCCATAACTTCCCCATAAATCTAACATGTCCCAAACCATCAACTCTCATCAATTTTCATTCATAATCTAGCCACACTCATAAGGGTCCTACCCGCACACACAATTTCCTAAAAATCCTATCAACAACAATATAGGCACTAAACATAAAGTGCATGGCTCTAAGGCCCCTAATTCAACCAACAATTCACAAGTTCTCTCAAAATCAACTAAACACATTATTTTTCATATTTTGGGGTTCATTATACAATTTAACCCATCCTAAATTCTTAAACAAATTAAAATGACCTTAGGGTAACTTAATTACCTTATTCCTCCATTTTTTGTTTCCAAGCTTCTCATCTCCTCTTCTTGGTCAAAATCGGTCAAGTTGACCATTTTCCAACCTCACATTTAACACCCAAATGGGGAATTAGGCACTAATTAATACACCCATGCTTATTAATTAAGTTAGGAAGCAAGAGGAAGTGCTTAGAGCACAAAAATGAGAATTTACCTTAAACCCTAAGGTGGGTTTTTGGTCATGAATCAAAGAGGGCTCCCAACCACCATTTATAACTTGAAAAGAAGCTCAACAAGGAAAGGAACAAGGCATAATAGAGGGCAAAAATCGGCCATACAAGGAATGGGAAGAAAAGTGAGTTTTTCCTTGAAATTTTTACCTTAGGAGAGAGAGGAGACTCCAAGCTACATATTGATGTCATTTTCTCTTCAAATGGGGAAACCCCATGGAGATGAACTTCATTATTTTCGGATTTTGAAAAGAGGGAAGTGTAGAGCTTGGTGAGAGGAACACAAATATGTGTTTTGTTTTTTATTTGGAGCATTTTTGTGGCTTGAGCAAGAGGATGAAGAGGGGCTGCCATGGAAGCTTGTGAAGAGCTTCAAAAATCGCCCCAACCAGAGAGGGGAGGAGGAAGACAGTGAGAGAAGAAAGAAATGGGAGAGAGAGAGAGAGAGGATGTCACTTTTTCTACTTTTTCTTTCTTTTCTTTTCTTTTCTTTTCTTTTCTTTCTTTCTTTCTAGCTTTATGTGTGTGAGGGGAGGCTACTTTACTAATTAAAAACCGGCCCCCTTAATGTATACCAGCTGGAGCATTTTTCGTCTTTACAGAAAACGCTCGTTAATTTACCCGGTTTTAGCATTATTCACTAACCGGGCCGTTTTCCGGAATTTTCTCGTTTCTTTAATTTTAATGCTATTAAGCTTCCATTAATGTTTAATTATAGTTCTTTGATGAACTATAATTTTTATGGGTTCGTTTGACCACTTAAAGTCATGTTTTCGGGTTTTCTCGACAAACGTGCGCTAAAGCTTTATTAGCGTTTTAATACATTATTTGGATCCGTTTTCTTCGGGAATTGTTCCCATATATTATTTAGGACTTACTAAGCCTTTAAAAATCCATTTAATACTCTTGTCGAGGTCATATTCCTCTTAGGGTCACTTAACGCTCAATTTAGCGTTTTATGCTTTTTAAGTGTTTTTCTTGTTTCTTTTGGATTTATTCTCTTTACTAAAATTCATTAGGCACTAATAGGCCCTCAATATTGGATTAGAGTAATTTAACCACCCTAATTAAGTTCGGGGTATTTCATAAACAAGTGTAATTTACCTCAATATAAGCAAGATATTATATTTTTAAAATTGTACCCTCTATTTACCTTTTTCCAACAACAGTCCTAGAGAAATCAAGTGAGATGAGGATTTATGGTTTTTTTATACTACAAGCACTTAAATAAAATATTGAGTTCATTCTACAAATACACCATTTATATTTTTCTTATCTCATATCATTGTCATTCCATAAGTTTTATGTATTTTATACTGTCATATTTTTAATTATATTAATTTTATTCATAATTTGATTTCATGGTATAATATCTTATTTCCTGGTTACAATTTAGTTATCTTCATATTTTCTGGTGTCAAATACATTCTTAATATTCACTTTTGATATTTTTTAATTCAATAATTTTTTAATATAATATTTCAAGTCATCATTTCATTATGACAAAATCTCAATTTTCATCAAGTTAGATGATATTAGTTATTTATTATTACTTTTTATCTATAATATAGTGAGTTACTATATTTATAAATCTTTGAATTTGTGCTATTAAATTTTTATTTGAAATTATAGAAATCATTACTTTATTTTAAAATAATATTTTTTCAAAAAAAATAACCAATAATTATTAGACAATATATTCATGGTATGTGTCTATTTGTGTGCTGGAAATATTAACTTATTGTAAATTTTCTTTTAGAATGATATTCATAGTTTACATTATTTCATTTTGTCTAAAAATAAAATTTTGCTTGAATATTTAAATAAAATAGAGAATAGTTTTAGAAAGAAAAAAAGTGTAATCTAATAAAAAAAAGATTTTACATTCAACTACGTAAGAGTTTTTTTTATAATGGATATGATGGATTGACTATAGTTGAAGTTAACTAAAGGAGTGGAGTATATTTAAAGGAAAAAACAATAAATTCCAACTCTCAATTTTCCACGTATCAAAATATAATTGGTCTAAATAGCAAGGGTACCATACCCTCTCTAAATTGAGAGGGTATACAAGAATTTACCTTAAAAATTTAGGCTCAATTTCTAACGGGCCCTTAAATTCTTTATTAGCCTACCTCCACTATATCCTCAACGCTTACTCAGCTCATTGATAGGCACAATCCTCATTTTTTTGGTCATAAAAGGGAGGCATAGCCTTCTTTTTATTATTTCATCAAGTTCTTGTCCTCAGTTATCTGAGGTAAGATACATACAGGGAGAGACTCAAACACATATCTCCCTTGATCCCTACCCAAACCCGATTTGGCTAACAAATCAGATCTGCCGCCTTGTTACATGTTGCAGATTAAACTCCACATGTAAGCCTAAACACCTTTTACATTCAGAAATGATAGGTTTTAGGAGATGACTAAAAGAGCAGTGGTGGAACAATTTAACAATCCTCATTTTGTAAATAATAAAAGCCGAAAAAAAAATTAAATGCTGCGTAAAAAAGAGAAGATTGAATGAGACAAGGAACACGAGCTCAAGTGGGTTTAACTACCATCAATATGTTAACAAAATCACGGCTATTAAGGTACCGTTTAAGATTAACTACAAGTTAATTTAAACAAATTACATCACACCACTAGTATAGTTATTATTTGAAACTAATTAATAGCAATTTTCCGTTGAAAATGGGAGCAATGTGCAGAAGAAATACCATTAGGAGACAAGACCATTCAGTCAAAAGATGGAATGAGACAAAGGGCCGGAGAGTTTGCTCTAACAGGTCACCAAGCTTTTCACTTCACATCAGCAAATAGGTGTGAGGTCGCACAATTACATAGTTGCCAGAAAGATTAGAACAGAAATATCTACTTGCCATATCTCGGCTCTGTATATGCAAAGTAAATCCTCAATTAACTGACGCGCCCTGTGGTATGTTGCATTTCAGTGACAACATGGTGTTTTTTCACTCCGTCCACTCTTAACAATCCTCACAGATGCAATTCTATTGAACCCGTCTTTATCTGGTTATAAGCTGGCCCGGATTTGACCTGCATGTAGCACTTCCATGCACAAGCATTTTGAGATTTCCATACCGCAATTTCCATCCTCAATTCAGCAACACAATTCAGTTCTTGACCTAAATGTTATGTGAGAAGAAGATCAAGATCCCTTCAAGAAATAGGTATTAAAACCGCACCCACCCCTTGAAAAAGGGCAGAAAATGCTTACGTTGATTCATTTAAAAAATGTGGCCTGGTAAAGCTGGTGAGGCACATAGTCTATTGTGACAGATTGGTCATTGAAAAGACGCCCATGCAAACTGTGAGCTGCCACACACGAAGCTTCTGCCCGGCGAAACTCCACCAGAATGCAACCAGGCTCAAAAGTCTGCCTGTTATCCATCTTTCCATTCAATTCACTGGTTTCATCTCCATCATCGCTGCCACTTACATGATCAGTATCTAACATGCAATCATTTTCTTCCAGTTTCCCATCTGTTTTTTCTTGCATCGAGGACATAGCAGTCCCAGGTTCTTTCTCATTGGTGTTGGTAAATTCATTCTCACTGGGTTCCACTTGCACGTCCACTGAAGCCACCTGTTCACCATGAGCTCCTTGGGAGGTAGCATGAGGCTCATCCATTGCAAATTTGTCTTCAACAGCTACACCAAGCGCATTCCTATCGTTTCTAGATTCATTAATATTGTCTCTGTACACAGCTTTGAGGTATTCAACATGATAATTTGCCAATTTGGCATCTTCTTGCGGGATTTTTGCCAAACAGGCCTCCTTTTCTCCCTCTTTGGCTGCTGCTCTTTCACCTTCTCTTACCTCGTCAACCGCATTTGTTCCAGCACCACAACTCAAATCCCTACAGCTATTGCCTCCACGATCACCATCACGGCCTTCCAGGGATTCTGCTTTTAACTGCTGTTTCAAGAACCCTTTTTCTGAAACTGGACGAGACCCTTCAACACCATTCCCCTCTTGTTTTTCTAAATCAGAATCATTGGCCGGTTTGACCACTTTGATGGATTTGACTGCACCAAACCTAAAAGAAGACATAAGATTTGAGGTCATTCAACAATGGATTAGATGATTGAACAAAGAAAAATAAAGGCAAATCTTGAATAAAACCTAGCACATTCTTGGCGTACATCTTCCAATATCTCTTCCAACTCTGGCTCAGACAGCAACTTAATTGATTCTCCATCCAGCTATGAAGTGATCAAGAGGAGGAAAATAACACTTTTGTTCAGTAACCAACCCATGGTTTTATTTACCGTCTAGAAGCAATAAACCATAAAAAATGAGCATGGAAGGCTTAAACTGTTAATATCATACCACATTCTTAAGCCTCAAGACATTGGTGGGATTTGCAAGAAGGGGTTTCACATGCTCAGGGATCCCATATGATGATGTGGACCCAGACACATCCTTGCAAGCATAAGTACTTTCCATTGATACACATAATTCACAGCAAAATAAACATATCTTGAATCTATAGTACATAACTTTCTACCACAATCAGAAAGAACAAAAACCAAGAGTCTAGCATAAGTACCAAATTGGAGGCATTTAGACAAGCTTGAACAACAGTTAAAACTTTGCCTCCGAGCTTCATGCCATTCAAGCCAGCACATGCCTTAACGGTGACAGATGAATCCACATACTGACATGAATTAAAGCCATGAGATATTCAAGTCGGTTAATAAAGCCTTCAAAACGACCCTATGAGAATACATTTCACCAAAGTAAAGCATGTTGAAAGGTTTATTATTAGGCCACTTGTCAGTCAACGAACTTATATCTCAAAATTATATCTTTTCATTCTTATATCTTTTTCTATGAAAAATTGTATCCCATCTAGGCTGCTATCATAGTGACAGCATTAAATTCCAATTTTGGGCATCCTTAAGAAACTGGCAAATTGTGAATGTACAAACAGGGATTATCACAATTGGATGGTATGATCAGAGATACACATATATACATACCCAGAGGAATTTGGACACCAAGAAGGCTAAAATCAATAGCCAAACGGATTCTTCTAATTAAAGCTTGCAATTCGATAACATAACGTTGATTCAGCACTTCGACAATGGGTATAAAAAATAGCAAAGCGGGCCAGATCATAAACAAACCAGCCAAAGTAGGGAAAAACAACAAGAAAGCACAGGAGAATTTAAGACTCTCATCGTAGCAACCGGTATGCTTTAAGTGGTCCGAATTGCATTCAGTCTCTCCATAGCTGTCATTTCATCAAAGATACAGAATGAAGCCGCAAGACAAAGGATATGAGTGAAATATACAAAGACTTCATTCAGAAGTATTCTCCTAAAAAGTTATTCAATAACTTAACAAAACCCGCATTACAGCTATCATTAATTGGGAACTATTACCATTTCAGAAGATAGTGCCTCTGATATTCCACCAATAAAGATCTGCACAGTGTTCAAATCAGGCACTATCAGGAGGGAGATATAAGGATAAAGATGACTTCAGCAAAGTACATGTAGCTACTCTGGCAAACAAGAACAAAACTTCAATGAAAATAAATGCAAAAGGAACACTGGACAACAATGAGGAAGGAAACATTTTCTTTCAGATTGGACAATGGGGATAAGATGTTCAACACAACAGCATCAAAGCCTTATTCCTAAAATAATTGGGGTCGGCTAACATGAATCAATATATGAGGTTGTGCATCAATTTAAACCACAAACGTAGAGCGTTGTTGCCCAACATAAACATAAGTTTTTGGTATAAATTAATGCAAAAGAATTGGCAACAAACTAGACAATTAGGTGACATAGTTAAAAGCACGAAAAAGCATCCATTCCGTGTAGAAATGGCTACAGCTAGTAGTATCCTACATCTTCGTAACTGACAAATAGTTAGCAAAGAACTAGACAATTGCAACTTTTAATGGCTTAAAAGAATCGAAACTGTGACTCACTTAGAAACATAACGTTAACAAGTTTCAACCAGACATTATGCAACCAGGCAGATTATAACAGGTTTGGGTTCAGGTTCAGTACATTACGGTAGACCTTGAATCATACTTAGGAAGTCTCCTGTAAAGGCAGAAATTTACTTTCTTCAATAATTATTTTAACTGAGTATCTGCAGCCAAAGAAACACTCCAAAAACACCCAAACAGAATGATTGAAGGTTTATAAAAGAAAGAGGAGACAGGTGAGAAATATTCCTGGCACTCTTGCACGTGTCCTAAGTTAAGACCTTAGTTTTCCAATATTTAAGTTCAGTACTGTAATGAGGCAGGCAGAATTTTATTGTAAAAGGTGTTGTCTACCTACCACCAATATATTTCCTGCCGGCATACACTCTTGGGTTAACTGCGGAGGCAAGTGTTCCGTTAATCAATAAGTAGTGATGTTGAGTCTTGCTTACCTTCTTTTCTCTCAATGATATTACAAGTAGACATATATGTTAAAGGGAGGGCTGTTTTATTTTACATGCATCGCAGCACTATAGATCAAAAGGTAAACATGAAGTGAGTGGAAAACCATTAAAGAGGTAGCATGATGATCTTCCTTTCTAAGCATTGTCACAGGAAAGCAATAAGTCACAAGGTACCTTAAAAAGGACCATGTTAAAAAAAAAAAGATCAATCTTGAAGTATTATGGATGTTCAAATGTACCACATGGCGGGACAATAATGATACACATACCTTGTTAGGCGATTCCTTCACATGGTCACTGATTGTAATTGGTTCCACCTTTGATTTCTCCAAAGAATCACTCTGCATGAAAATAGCAACTGTCTGAAAACCTGCTGCATGTAGTAACCAAAATGTACCTCAGAAATTGCAGTGCCAAAGAAAGAACCAATATAAGCCAAATGGAAAAAACATTAGTAACAAAACTTCATGATGTGCACAAAATTAAATAGGGAACTGTGATTATTGATTAGCGCCATCCATCATTAAGCCACTACAAGTAAGTTCCAAGAAAAGATATTTATAAAGGTTATCAAGATCGAAGTTGTAGGAATGTAAAACATATAAATCGCTATAGCTGCATTGCTAAGTTCACAGGCACCCTCTGATAGACCTACCATTACTGCAGATATGACGCCAACAATTAGTATTCACAAGCTTAAGCTTTAACTGTTCATAGTGCACACTTTAGACAAGCTTAACATGATCATTTCGGGAATATTTACAATTATCTGATGTGTTCGGTTCAACATGCATCAACTATGGCAGGAGGGCTTCCGATTATTACAACTATTCCAATGAAATGCAGTAAAATGTTGATAACCCCCGGATGCATCAGATAACATGATCAATCAACACTCATCCAATACATTTAAACATCACACAACTATTGAACAAGTAACTTCAAACCATTTGCACTGCAAAAGCCACATTCTTCAACCTTACTAATGGCCTCATAAGAAGTTGAAAACCTCATGTCACAAGCATGTGTCAAGAAAGTGTTAGTGTCCAGGTGCACACAACTAGGGACAAAGCTAACATGAGCATCCCAAATCAAAACTTCTCAAGGTCTATTCACAGGTAGCAATGACTTGGAAGGAGCTGACTCATGGGTATACTGCTGAAGCAGTAGCTTTAGGAAATGCTAGTTTGTAATGAGATACTTGTGTAGCAGGACCTATTAATACATTAAATCAGTGGTCGTTGTCTCAACTTATCAACACGTATATGTATGTATCGTAAAGGTTTTACGGGCATGCTGTCAACTGCCTGTTATATATCACTATATAGTACGGAATTGACACTCACATCGAATACAGGTAACTTTTCCCACTTTTCTCAGTCTAGTTTCTCCACTACCAAGCTCACAACAGATTCTACATAAGCCTTGCCCAACCAATTCTATAATGAGGTTCATACTATGTTGTCAAAAAAAAAACATTAAATCCCACCCAAATTCCAGGTCACTGCAAAAAGGGCATATGCCACATAAATGACACCAGGCTCATATAGAAAGTATGAACCAATAAAGAAAGCAAACGTGCCACCATATTTCATAGAAAGAGAAACAGTTTGCAACAAACCAAGCAGTTTTCATTAGCATTAGTAATGCCATGAAAAAAATGAGGCCACCAACTTTAATGATACTGGACTTGAGACAATGTTCCCAAGTATAAATGGTAGATGCTATATTAAAGTAGAAAGGAAACAAATGTAAGCAGGGTTGGATAAGCTCTGCAGAACATCAAAACAATATTACACACAGATAGACCATATCAGGAATGCAAGAAAGAGATGCAGACATAAGTCGGCACACATTCAGTCAATACAAAGCGACATGCAAGAAATTGATCCATATAGCATCCTTCAGGTGGAATGAGCATGAAATTCTCCACAAACAAGTCAAGGATGCAATATTTGGAGCCAAGAAGGAATTCTGGACGGGAATATAGAATTATTGATCTCAGCTTCTAATAAATGTTCAAGAGGTAGCACTTTTAGCAATCCATATCAATGCAAAAGGCTTATTAGTCATTACAACAACAAACTTGCACCAAAGAAAAACCACCACAAACCATTAATTACAAGAACATGCAAACCGTTCACCAATAAACACACTTATGCATCTGAGCAAGCTTTGTGAATCTCCTTTGTATTGTAAACATTTCAGACAAGTTCAGATATTACGCTCTGGGATTATATAATTGTGAGAGCAGATTTGAGGTGATTCAAACATACAGAATGGTCTAGTTTGAATCAAACAGTTTAGATTCTATTAATATTGACAGTCATTTATCAAACAAAACATGAACTTTCAGGAATAACAAAAGTACAAAAAAAAAAATTTAAAAAACTTCACTAGAAGTAGATAGCTAAAAATAATTAGATATCAACCAGACCAGCATCCAAGAGTAATCTGTCTTATCAAGTAGAAAATATAATTTCATGTTCAATATCTGGAAACAACATAGTGACATTCTATCGTAGAACACTAAAATGCGCTGTCAGCCATTGAAAAAAGAGATAAACATGAAAGGAAAAAGTAGACTAAAAGTGGACTAGTTTTCATTCTTACTGCCGCGTCAACAAAGTCCTTGGGGCGTCTGATTCTGAGAGAACAACCAGAGAAGGATCTTCCATCGAAAGTGAGTGCAGAAGAAGCATCTTCTGGAGTTAGAAATTCAACTAGTGCTTGTCCCTTTTCTTTGTTAACCTACAGCCAGATAGTAATCATCCATCATCTAGAAGTCATATCTAGTAGCATTATTAAGAAAATAAGAAACAGAATTATCCGAGAACCCAAGACTTTAAAAACTTACCACACAACTTATACATGGTCGAGTATCTTGGACATGATTAGCCCCAGAGGAAAGAAGAAAATCATTAAAGCATTGAATTATATCCTTCTCTAAAGCTGAACTCGGCACATTTTCAATGTAAAGCCTCCTTCTAGGTCTGGTGGCTTGAGTTAATTGAATGGAGTCGATGGAAGCTTTCATAGTTGCGGGTGAAAATGTTGAAGCAACGCCAGTAGGCATAGCAGCATTTGAAGCAGCAAGAACGAGTCTTGTTGCTTCAACTACATTAATTGGCATGGTTTGAAGGAAATGATGAGAGGCAAAAGGGACCGAAGCTGCAGACTCCCTATCAGCTCCAGAAGGATGAGAATCCCACCTGGCACTTCTCTTCTCAGGAGACCGTCTTGGTGGAGAAGGAGTCTTAACAGCAGCTTCAGTTTTTCTTTTCCTTGGAGAATAGCCTCCAAGCCCACTTGAGGATCCTCCATGTCTCCGGTAAAGGCCACCTGAACCACTATTGGACACTTTGCTTCTCTCACCATCTGAATTGGGTCGTCCATTTCTCTCTGTCTCCTCCGAAGGAAGATCAAGCCCCTGTGAAGTAGAATATTTTTGTGCTCGGGGAGAGGATGATCTAGATCTTCGATCCCTTGTTTTATTAAGCTCTGGACTCTTTGATCGCCTTCTCTTCATTCTTGCTTCTTCATTGCGAGAACGTGAAGAGTCCATCCTAGTCTCCCTTTCAAACATTTGAGGAGCATACCTCTTGTCTGAGTCATGCCTCTTACTGAGATGATACTTTGAAGAATCGCCATTCCGATCTTTCCTCTTACTTTCTCTCTCTGATGTTGACCTGTATTTGTCAATATGTCTACCCTTAAACTCAGGATCTCTACGGTTCACTTTCTCATTGTCATACTCAGAATTACCCTTTAGTCGCTCTTGTAGTTTGGCTCTACCATGATCTCTACCACTAGTTTGAGCTGAATAAGTCATATCTTTCAGCATGTTCTGCTTCAGCTCGGCTTTATGATGAGATCTGTAGGCAGTGTCTCTGTTCATCTTCAGCTCATATTTGAAATCTGATTCATGATACTCTCTATCCCTGCTTTTACCATGATGAACTTCTTTCTTGGACATCCTCTCCTCCTTCACCCTGGAGACTGCTTTTTGTGCATCATCTGATCTATTTTTCACATTATATACTAACATATTCTTGTCAGTACTATTATATCCATCACAAGCAGAACGATCACTGGCATGCTGGGAAGATTCTTTACTTGACATTTTAACTGATTGATTTGCCCCTTCACTAATATCTTCAGATTTATTATTGTTTTTCCTTTTACGCATTATCTCATCAAAGCTTAACGGCCTTGTACGTGCAGCAGTTTCAGAATCAGAATCATCATTAGGACGTGCAATGCAGATTTCAGATCTTAATCTTCTCCTATTAAAGCCACCCATCATCCGCATTACCTACCAATGATACAGAAGCCAAAGTCAAGGCATGCCCAAGATACATAAAAATATATTCATATATTTAACAAAATGGAACATTTCTAGGAAAAAATGGTTCTTAGAATATAGTTTGCCAATTTAATAAACTACACAAGATAACACAAAAACAAAAAACAAAAACAAGTCCAGCCCCAGAAATATAAGAAAAGGGGACAGATAGACAAGAGAATAACAGTTGATACTAGAAATTCTAGGCAAACTTTCATATATGCAGACTATGAAACATCACATACTGATGGGGTAGCGGTACAAGTTGCAATCAGATAAGAGAAAGGCCAGCTATACCTAAATTCATTCACACATGACATGGTATTAATTAACTCATTTATGATATTACTCAATAACCAGTCCATAGCAACATATAAATCGCAGGAAGCGCTGTTTGACACAACAATTAAGCATGCAGTTAACCAACATGCTACTCAAAAACCAAACAACCGAGGCAATAATTCCACATTCTAAAACCAGCAATACACACACTAATAACTCAGTGGGTCAAAGGGCACCCCATGGCTTGATTGCATAGCAACAAATATAACCGCCATAAATGTCACCAGTTCTAGCAAATAAGATACTAAAACCACACACTTGTTCGACCTAGTTTGAAAACAAAAACACACTCCAGCCTCCGGCTTCAGCTCATCGAGATAAAGTTCAGCTTACTCTAAGAAGCCACTACTATTTTCTGAAAAAACAAAGATACTAACATAAGGTAGTAGCAGAAAGCGCAATCGTAAGTCATGATGCATTCACTTCACCATGATTTTGAAATTACCAAAAGTTGCAAGCAATTATAGCCGAGCTGCTATCCAGTATATACCATTCGGTTGAGGAAATCAATGCAGAATGACTTTTGTAGTGTCAACTGAAGTACCGCCGAGTTTTGCTTTATAAAATGAAAAAATAAACTAAACCTCCAAATTATGTGGTCATCCTTCGCTACAGCTAGCAAAGAAACGAAAAGAAGTCTCACCGATGGCAAGAAGAACGAGTTGGAGACTCAGTTCGCACCAGTCTGCAGATTCGCTTGTAATTTACACCAAAGAGCGCAAGCATTTTTGTAGCGCCCTGCACGCCACCTAGGGTTGGAAAATAAGGAAGAGGAATAGCGGACAGTGTGGCCTGTGGGTGAAAACATTACATTAATATTGTTCCTCTTGCCTCTCTCCATTGTATTCGCGGAAAACTCTCAATCTCAAAATTGTTAGAGATTTTCATAGGATTTTAATTATAGCTTGTTTTCAAAGTTATTAATATTATTAGAAAAATTCACAATAATAAACTTCTATAATTCGTGATACATTTAAAACTCATTTCTTAAATATTAAGAAAATATAATTCACCTTATATTTTTATTAAAGATCTTAAATAATGATTAATTGATTGTGGCATATTTTCAATAAAAATATGAAAAATATATTTCAAAAATATAAATAATTATGAAGATATTTAAACGAGTAATAAAATTATAAAAATTAACTAAATATAAATATATACAAAATTCAAATAAATTAATTTTTTTCTTCTTCTAGTTATTTTACATTTTCGACTAATTATCATTTTTCATTTTATTAAAATATTTATAATTATAGTTAGATTATGATTACATAATATAAATAAGAATATATATATATATATATATTAATTTATAAAACAAAGATAAGATAGTTGTATAATTTAAATTTAATTTATATTAGATTAAATTTTTTATAAATTGAAATATCTATTCTAATTTATACTAGTATTTAATCATTATCTCACCATTTTAATGAAGATGACAACGATAATTAGTTAAAGAAGTTAAACATGAGTGAAGAAAAAAAATTGTTTGATGGGTGTGTATGTTTATATTTAAAATTAATTTTCTTTCAATTTTATATCTTTTAAGTTATTATAACTTTACTCCCTTTTTAAATATGAAATACCCCAAACTAATAAAACATGGATTAAATATCTAATCACGTTGATTAAGGCCTAAACATGCCTTAAAAGTCAACTGAGAACAACAGTGGTCAACACAAAACAAGATGTTGCACCCTTTGACTGTTTAGGGTAAATAAATACCCAAATGAACTACTTAGGACCTAAAAATTTGTCCTAAGAATATTAACACATTACTAACCATATTACAGTTGTTGGACAACACTCCAACACAAAGAACAAGCATTTACATGCTTCAAGGTCAAGTAGAGCAAAAATGTGCTCTAAGAATACCTTAAAGGTCTAATGACCTCTAAATGATATAAAATTGGATACCATGATCAAATATCATGTAAGGAACACAACAAAACCGTTCTCAAAGAAAACCAAGCTCAGAATCTCCTTGAGACACAAAAGGTGCACTAAAACTCCTTAAAGCACATTTTTGTGTAATTGCCTTCTAAATTGGTTTTTAATGGGCTTAAAGGTCATAATTATCCTTAAATATGATAATATATCATTATATATCATATTAGGAATTTAATTCCAGAAATTTACAAATTTTTACAAATTTAATATTAAAATATTAATAAAACCCTAAAAGGGGGCCCG
This sequence comes from Limonium bicolor, assembly GCA_023374045.1. NCBI lineage: Eukaryota > Viridiplantae > Streptophyta > Magnoliopsida > Caryophyllales > Plumbaginaceae > Limonium > Limonium bicolor. Next base: position 28,050,978 of record CM041777.1, on the reverse strand, counting down.
TTTGAGTCAACATTGACTAAATTGGTCAATGTTGACCATTGACCACGAATTGGACCTCATAAAATCAGTTCATTAAGGCTCCTAAGAAGCCATGTGACCAATCCCATGTGATAATTAAATATACCTCATTACTTTTACATAAAATAAGAAAAAGTATACTTTTACATATTAAACATAAAGTTGTCTACCACTTGCTTACCTTACCCATGTGAAGGCTGCCGATTGAAGAGCTCCCTTCTCCTTGTTATACGGTGGTTCCAAGCAAGACAAGACAAATCATGGTGACTCACCTTTGACTAATTAATTAAAGTCACATTATTACTCCATTATTGAATCAATTAGGAATCAATCACCACCACCTTTCTCCATTCATGGCCGGCTGCCTATGGCCTTTGTCTCCATTGAATAATCAACACCAATCAGTCCTTGATGAGTCATCAAGTCATTAAGAACATAAAATAAGCAAAAAATGACTTTAAGGACAAAACTAGCTTACCTTCTTCACTTACTCCATTCCAGCCGAGAGTCATTAGCCAAATGCTCTCTTTGGCTCCTCCTTGACCGTAGGTAAGCAGCCAAGTTCAATTGGTGAGAGCTCTTGCTCTAGGTAAGCTTCTAAGGCATAAAAATGTCCATTTTCTTCATCTTTCTTTCCTTTTTCCATTGATCTAGACTCCAACCATTTCTATACATTTATGTAGAGTGTTTTGGAGGTTAAAGGAAGGATTATTTTCGGCTGTAACAAGATCTAAGGAGTAAAGTTCAAGTCTTGACCATTTAAGGTAAAAATGTGCTTTAAGCACATATCTCTTCTTCCTTGTAAATTTCGGTTGTAAACCTTGGTTCCCTAGCCTTATTTTCTTCTCCTTTTCATGTGGATTCAGTTGGTATACCAATCTACAAGGAGTAGCTAGATCCATGCCAAAAACACCATTTTTGGCATCTTAAACAAGGTAAATCTTAGCCATCTTCCAAGCTAGCTACCCACGGTTTTGTACCTTGTTTTTAGGAGTGTTTTGATACTCTTTCTTTCTGGAAAAAATAGGGCCGAGGTAGATCTCCAACAAACTTGAAGATCTAAGGTAAAAATCCATGATTTTCATGACTTAAATTACTTCTCATGGTTAGCTCATGTTTGGAGTTTAATCATGTCTTGTTTTCTACATGAAGACAAGTAAATCAAGCTGAGGAGAAATTCTCCTTAAGGTGGCGAGACCAAACAAGGTCTTAACCTTGCTAAATCAAGGTATAAATCACTTAAATCTACACTTGGTATATTAATATGTGTTTATACATATTTATACATATATGTCGTGAGTGAAGGAGTATATTAAGGTCTTATTTTGACCTTAGGTGATTAAGGAATGGTTTAATAAATTTTATAACTAATTAAACAAGCATAATTGTCAAATTTAAGACATTATGTGGAAGTTTGGTAATTAAATGAAAAATATATGGTGAGGCCGAGATTTATAAGCATTTTTGGGACATTTATGTGTAATTTATTTTGTGAGCAAATGTTTGTAATAAGGCCATGTATTTTAGGCCATTTTATTTATTTATATTTAGTTCAAAGTAGGTTCTAGGTGATATTTATATATTACCGAAATGAATAAGGGGTTAAAGTGTAATTAAATTAAATTTGGGGGCTTTATAAAAATAAGGCCGAAAATTAGAGGTTAAAAGGATTTAAAATAAATTTTATAAGATTTTATAAAGTTTTTGGGTTAAATGGTGAATTTTGGAAACTTAGGGGTTAAAACCGTAATATAAGGAAATCAATGGTCAAGGAAATATTAAGGAGGTCAACCTTGACCATATGGTAGGTTTTGACCAAATTAGATAAGTTAAATAGCTTATTTAAGGTTTTATAATAAGATAAGTATTTAATTGTAACAATTTTATAACATATATGGTGAATATGTTATTACCGAAAATGAAGGGTGTATAATGGTATTATAAACACCCATGGGCTATTAGGAATTTATTGGGTTGTTTTTGGAATTAAAATAAACTATATATGTATAATATATAGTTATTATGTCATTATGACACTTTGGAATAAAAGAGGGGTGGTATAACAAATACCGAAAATATGGGTTAATAAGGATATTTATAACCCTTTGGTGAAGTTTGGAGATTTTTAGAATTATATAAGAGTATTTTAAGATATGTGTATATATAGTTTTAATGAATTATTAAACTATATGTTATAAATTGGGCCAAATGGCAATTATAGAAAGTTGGTGGGTTGAAAAATAATTTAGAATAGACATAGGGTCTGTTCGGAAATTTAAATGGATATTTAACCATAGGTTATATTTATACTAAGGTTAAAATGTTATATTAAATGGTATATATAACATGGTATAAGTAATGGGGAGATTTTGTAAATAAAGGAAACTAAGGTTTATGGAAAAGAATATGGTTTTTATATGGTGCCCATGCGGCAATAATAAATAGTTTTGCATAGAAACTATAGGTTATAAGTTAAAGGAAATAAAAATATCATATCAAATGATATTAGTATATGGTATAACATTACATAATGTTATGTGGTCAAAATAGAATTTAAATAAATTCAAGGGCTGTACTGAATTAATAAGAGTTGGAAAATGAATTTTAGACTATGGTCTACTATGTTATAAATGTTATAACAATTATATGGTATTAAGGTGTTGTTAATGGAATTAATATAAGTAAGGATATTCACATTAAATAATGTGACAAACTATAAATAAATGAGATTTATAAACTAAGGTATTTATGGAATAAACCTTAGGAGTTGTAATTATTACAACATAAAATGTTACATAATATTAGGATAACAATCTTAATATAAGTTGTACAATATAATACAACTAATGGGAATAATCATCTAAAAGAAGATGATAAAATGTAACATATAATGTAAGAGTTTATTAAACTCACGAAATTTACCTACGTGGTAAATATATACATACACAAGAATAATGTATATAAGGATGGGTATATATTGTGGTTGGAAACCATATAATATAATGGTGGTGGTTATTACATGGAAATAGATTATAAACTATAAGTTATGAGTTTCGGATGCAAATATTATTTGCTAAAGATAATGGTTAATATAATACAATGTATTATAATGGATGGTGGGAAATAATACAATATAATATAATAATGCATGCATACATGCAACTATAGGTTATGTGCCTATATAAATGGTGGATAAGATTAAAGAAAAATAGTGAATTAGACTTAACAGTTGAGATATTTTGACATACGAGTTTTAAAGTAACAAAGCCGACCGGTTTAGATAAACCCGTAACAAATAACTGTAGAAAACAGGGATGTACTGTCGGGGTTACTTGTTATTCGGAAATACCGGATATAGTTAGTCATGGAGACTGACTTATAGTTTTGATACCGTTTAGATCATACTTCAGACAAGGACGCTTGGCGAGCTAGTAGACTACACTGCGCATCCTAGGTCTTGGTGAACGGTATAAAGGGGTTTGATCCGAGTTGTCCTAAGGAAGCTCCTTGGGCTCGGATTTGGTTGATATAACTTGTGTGTTATGTGTGTGGATACATGTATGTGATTAAGTGTTACTGCATTATTTATTTATGCACGAGCGTCCTACGGGACTAACACTACGTCGACTATAGATCGACTTATATAAACATACATATACGTTATTGTGATAACATGACGGTTACTTGATATAATACCATAGTATTAATATTAAGTATATGGTAACCTAAGTAAAACACTTAGGGATGAGTCACGACATTGTCGGTCTCTAGAGCATGGATCTCGAACATGAATATAACCTAGATTACTTCTAGGTATGCGTGAGACCCATTGGGCAGCTAACTAATAATTATTCTCCATAAGACTAAGAGCAGATCTTAAACATTATGAGAGAGAGATGGTATGAGTTGAGGTGAGGAATCCCGGTAGTTTACGAACTACTTGGTTGCGCATTTGTGATCACTGAGGGGTTTCCTAATTGGATTCCGCTCCAGGTTATACCCAACGAGCCCAAACTGGATCGTGGGTCAGGTGGCTACGACCTTTATATGGACGTCTTACGAGACATAAGAGAGTCAGGGGCCTCCGGACCTCTGGCAAAATGAGCACCTTTGTGTGTACGAGAGGACTACTGTCCATGGTGAGGATACCGGGTTGTCCTAACATGACGCCCTACTGATATTAATTAAACATGGTTGGATGGAGCCTACAAGGCTAAGGTAAATTAAATATGGAAACTGTACGCTACGGCGATTGTACATAAGGATGGGGCCTTGAAGGCCAAATTAAATTGAAATTAATAAAGGATGGTATACGCTACGGCGAATGTACATTGTACATTATATTGTTATTACTCGATACGTTCGATATACAAATGTTGTTTGTGGTATTAAATGAATATTTGGATTGGATGGATGATTAAATGTTTATGAATATTTGGATGGATGATTATGTATATTATACATTTATATTACAGTACTGATTATAACTGTAAAATGGTAAAGCATGAAAGCAATCTAATAATAAGATGGCTAAAATGACTAAGTGACCATTAGGGTCCAGGCTCGGCATACGCAGCGTCTATCGCTGATACTACACCCTTACAGGTTGTTGATTATTGTCGAAGCCGAAGAGCGGGAACAGGGTAATTGGAGTTTTACCTTAATTATTACTGCACGTGGAGTTTGTGTATATGACAATGAAGATGGTGAATTGTATTATGGTAAGATTGTGTATATTTGAGATTGGGTAGACGCTCACTTGTCGCTGTTTATGGTTTATGGACTTAGTATGATGTATAGGAGTTTTCTCGTTATCACGGCGGTTAGCAATTTGTTTACGTTGGAAGTTGGATGTAGTTTGGCTTCATTGCTCGCATGGGCGAGTAATGGCCGGTGACACCCGAGCGAGTATTGTTATTGTTATTTATTTTCCGCTGCGAGACGTTTTATTTATTGCTACGTGAGAGATTGTTGCGTGATTGTGAAGAGGGGTGTTACAAAATATATCTGTAAATATTTATATTTTTGTAGTATTTTCTCATATATACTTTTTTTTGAAAAAGTTCATAAACTATCACCGAATTAAAAAGGTGGCATATTGTGAACTTAAAAAATAATCTGCAATATTAGAGTAATATAGTCATTATTAAGGTCATTTACGAAATAAGGGTATATTATGAAGAATAGATTTTTTCAGAGCATACAAAAAATGAGTTTAAAATTGAGGTATATCACCAATTATGAAACTTTTTCATGGCATATTGTAAATTCTCCCAATACTTAGTAACGAGTTGATCTTTTATAAAGAAATGAAATGATATCTAAATGTTTTCAATGAATATTATGTGAATTTTGATGTATTTAAGGTTATCTTAACACAAATACACTAAAAATTCAAGGGAAATTTCATGAAATGTTACTATATTTTTTGCTAATTCATGAAATGCCACTAAAAAAATAAAGTCACAAAATGCCACTATATTATCGCAAAACTCCATGAAATGTCACTATAGATGCAAAAAAGACAAAAATACCCTTACTAGTTAACAAAGTACTTTTAAAGTTCACAATATACCCCTAATTGTTAAAATTTTACAAAAATTCACAAAAATATCCAAAATACGATAAAAATATTTAAAAATTAGAAAAATATAAAAATATTATAAAAATTTCTAAAAATTGAAAAAAATTATAAAATGACAATATCATAATTTTTTAAAATTTTTCAGTTCACAAAAAAATATTGTATTCTAAACAAATAATTTATATCAATTAAGTACCATAATTTATACCAAATAAGTACCATAATTTTTATTATACATTTTTTTCTATCAATTTACATTTTCTTCAAAGTAAATAATTAATTTTTTTATTTCGCTTGTAAATTTTTAAAATTAAATTTTTAAATGTAATAGATTATTTTAAAGAAATAATTTAAATTAATAGAAATATAATTAAAATAATAAAATTATGGTCCTTATTTGGTATCCTTCTGGTCCGTCCTTGGTCTCCCTCAGTAGCTTTGGTCTCCTTCTTTGTTTCTAACCCATCTTCTTTTATGGTATTGAATTTTTCATGATTTGTTTGTTATAATCTTTTATGATTTTTTCATTTTTTCATATTAATAAATTTTTATAATTTTTTTATAAATTTTTTGAATTTTTTATAATTTTTGTATTTTTATTGTATTTTGGATATTTTTGTGAACCTTTGTAAATTTTTTCACACATAGGGGCATATTGTGAACTTTAAAAGTACTTTGTTAACTAGTATGAGTATTTTTGTCTTTTTTCCATCTATAGTGGCATTTCATGGAGTTTTACGAAAATATAGTGACATTTCATGAAATTTCCCAAAATTCAAAGTCGTTAAATTGAATTTTTCTTTTTAAGTTGTATAATAGGTTGAAAGATTATCTCATGTCCTTAGATAAATAGCTATAGACACGTGGTGCTTAAAATTCTTCGTGCATTCTTTAAAAAATTTCCCTTCATTAACTAAGTGAATATTAAGGAGTTGAATATGGGACATTATTTTGTAAGTTGCAAGATCATAGTTGTTGAGTTAGAAGGAGAACTATGGTAACTGTAAAATTCAATACATGCTAAGAAGACCATAAATACATTTCAAAACACATCAAACTTAATTATGCAGAGAGAAGATCCCGAGGGGGGAGTTCTTCCCATTTTTTTCCTTTTCTTATATTCTTTTCGTAACTCATTGTCCAAATTCATCTTGAATCCTCCACACAAAAAATCTAGTTTTTGTTACCAATGCGTAGATCTTTCCAAGGGCTTTAAGCTGAGCACAAATTTGTGCGTTTTTGATGAAAAATCGAAAGTGGGTACACTAAGGCTGTTGTTTGGATTCAACCGTTAATGCTTTTTCTTTTTTTTTTGATAATTACGGCTCAGAGCCATTTTATTAAGAAAAGAAAGTGGTATAAAAACGGGTCTCATTAAAACCTCCTTAGGTAAAACCCATTGGGAAAAAGCCCAAGGAGAAAAAAGAGTGCCCACCACTGAAAAATACAACTTAGTGTCTTCACAACAAAAATGCCAAAAACAAACATGCTAGAGATCCTCAACCTAACATCAAAGTCAAGGATTGTCCATCATACACCACCCACAGAAGACTCAGAAACACAGTCAAGACTTACAAAATAGACATTATAACAACAACATATCTTCCTTCAGATTAGACGAATTCATAAACACCTCGTACGGAATGAGGAGGTCATGCCACCAGCTCTTAGTCCATCTCGGCATCTCCACACACCACCTTTCACCTCAAGAGTAGCCTTGGCCACGGAAGGATTGGCCTCCCTGAATACCACCTCATTTCTCAATTTCCAGACACTCCAAGCCCCGTTAAAGAAGGTCGATCTCCATATTTTTTGTGGTCTATTGTTTAGACTAACCGCCATCCAATCCAAAAAACACTTGTCTTGGAGTCTCCTTAAAAGTAAAATTAATCTTCCACCAGCCTATGAGATTACTCCAGATCCAAGAGAAAACTCACAATAGAATAAGAGGTGCTCTAAAGATTCCATATGTTGTTGACAGAACGGGCACCAGCACTGTCCAATAGGGATCACATCTCGAACAAACAGTACATATTTAGTCATTAGTTTACCAATTAAAATAAACCACATAAGTACCTTTATTCGGGGCTCCGCCGCTTTGCTCCAGACCTTGCTTGCAATCACGTTTACATCTGGTGCCCCACTGCTGCTCAACTGATACAGACTTGCGTACAGATCACAAGTTCTGTATTCTTTCCGCCCATCTCCCCATATGACAACATCATCCATGTCATGATGTATCACATGCTCTTGTAACATCGTCATAAGCTCCTTCTCCATAGCTTCCTCGTAAGTAAATAACCACCGCCTCCACCAGATCCAACCACCTTCGACCCGCCTTCCCATATCAGTCACCAATCCATCCTTCATCTCGCACAGGGAATATAGTCTAGGAAATTTTATTTGCAGCTTCTCACCGCCCAGCCATCGATCCACCCAAAATAATGTATTATCACCACGGCCAACTCTGCATCTGATGTTAAATTCCAGCAAAACTCATTCATGGTCTTGTCATCTAATTTGGTGGCTTCCCTCTAAACTGTTGTAACCGCCTTAATCTGTTACTCGAACTCATACCCCCGTCACACCCGTATATATTCAAAATTACTCTGTGCCAGAGGGAGCCTCTTTGCCTTGCAAATCTCCACCGCCACTTAGCAAGGAGACACTTGTTCTTCTTTCGAATGTCGATAAAACCCATGTCACCTTCCTGTTTTGGTCTTGCTAATTTATCCCATGCTACCGGGACCATGTACCTCTGCTTATCTCTACCCCAAAAGAACCTTCTTTGCTTCTCAACAAGGATCTTGCAGATTTTACTTGGTATTACAAACAAGCTCAAATAATATAACGGTACCGCTTCCAATACCGATATTACCAATACTCCCCTACCCACCTTAGAGAGTGAAGTTGATTTCCAATTAGCCAACTTAGACTCCACCTTTCTGATGACCGGCCTCCATGTCTCAAAGCGGTTCATTTTTGCCCCCAGCGGGCACCCGAGGTACGTCATTGGGAGTTTGCCTAAACTACATCCCAAGATATCAACAATCATTCACTCCTCATCGCTTGAGGCATTCAAGCAAAATGCAAATGTTTTGCCCATATTAATATTTAAACCACTCATGCTTGTGAAGCACAATAGCATCCGATGTAACTCACTAATTTCATCATGATTAATCTCACAAAATACTAGTGTGTCATCCGCAAATTGTAAATGAGATAGCACCACACCTTCTCTACCAATTTTCAACCCCTTAAACCGGCCGCAATTCATCACCTTCTTAAACATCCAGCTTAGAGCTTTTACCACTATGACAAATAAAAAAGGGGATAGGGGGTCACCTTGTCTTAGACCTCTTCGTGGTTCTAATGGTTTTGTTGGAGAGGTGTTGACAAGGATAGAGATCTTCGCCGTGGTCACACATTCCATTACCCAGCCAATCCATTTCCGACCAAAGCCGAACTCAACAAGCATCATATGTAGAAAGTCCCAACATACACAATCATAAGCCTTTCCGAAATCAATCTTAATTAAAACCTCTTTCCTTCAGTTTTTCCTCAGCCACCTAATCGTTTCATTCGCAATGAAGGAACCGTCAAGGATACTACGCCCATGCACAAAGGTTGTTTGAGTCTCTCCAATAAGCCTTGGCATTACTTTAGACAATCGTTTTGCCAATGTCTTTGCTATAACCTTATATATGCACCCTAACATACTTATCGGTCTATATTCATCAATGGTTACCGCTTCTGAATGTTTGGGTATTAATGTTATCCACGTCATATTCACTCCATTTTCAAGCTTACCAGCAACAAAGAATTCTCGTACATCTCTTACAAAATCTGCCTCTATAACACTCCACATCTGTTTCATGAACCTCATATTGAAACCGCCATACCCAAGGGCCTTAGACCCATCACACTCCCAAACTAATCTCCTTATTTCACCTAGCGTCGGTATCTCTTCTAGTCCTTTCACTTCTTCCTCTGAAAGAACTGGATGATTAGCTTCAGGAGGTCGAATGCGCGGCTTCACCTCCCCTTCTGGCTTATACACATTCACGAAAAACTGCACAATATGTTCCCTGATATCTCTTGGCTCCACCAACATTCTATCCCCCACCATGAGTCTACCTATCTGTTTCCTTCTGTGATTCAGCCTAGCCATGCGGTGGAAATAACATGAATTATTATCACCACCCTTGATATACTTGTCCCTCGCCATCTGGCGCCAATAAATTTCACAATTGTGCATGGCTACTTCAAGATCAATCATAGTCTTTCTTTTACTAAGTTCCAGTTCCTCGGTACGCTCTCCTTCTTCATATTTTGCATCGAGTTCCCATAGTTTATTCTAGAGCATCTTCACCTGTGTATTAACATCTCCAAAAACAGTTTTATTCCACCCCTTCAACACACTCTTTAGCTTCTTCAACCGTCTTTGCGTCGAACCGTATTTCATTTGCTGCCATTCTCTACTCACCAAGCTACCAAAGGTTAGATGTTTTAGCCATATGTCTAGAGCTTGGAATGGTTTGGGCCCCCATTGAATACTTCCCACCATCACGACTGAAATGGTATTCTCCTAGATCCAGGTGGTTCTCTCTCTAATCCCTAATCGAATCTCTAATCGAGCCCCTAATCAGCCAACATTCAATCCTTTGGGCTTTATCGAATTACCTTGTTACCGAAGGAACCGGATGCGAAAGAAAAGGAGAAGCCCACAATGGCAATAAAATAGGGGAATTCCATAAGTTCTGATTGGGTATCCTTTCATTGGGGGGGTAAACCCCTATTTATAGTGTTTCTTGGGGTCATAGGCGACCGGTCGTTACTTATACTATGTTTGGCATTTCTAGTGACCGGTCACAGGCGACCGGTCGTTACTTACATTGTACTTGATACTTCTAGTGACCGGTCAAAGGTGACCGGTCATGGCGACGCTTTTAGTGACCAGTCACAGACGACCGGTCACCGCCTATGTTTCGCTCTGGTATCTCTAGTGACCGGTCACAAGCGACCGGTCGTTGCTTGCTCTTCGTTTGGAGTCTTTCACGGCCAGTCGAGAATGCCTGGTTGCGGCTGGTATTTTGCCCAAGGCCCGGTCGGGGCGACCGGTCACTCCTTTGTGCTTTCTCTCTGCTTTCTCGACCGGTCAAGCTGGCTCGGTCGCTGCGAGCTCTTCTTTCCTTCTTCGTTCTGCTGGTTCCTGCTTCTTTTGGGGCTTCTGGGCTTATTTTCCCCTCTTCATCAGTCCCACAAGTTCTACGTTTGATGTCTTGATGAAGAAAGTTGAACTTAGAGCCTGCTTCTTTTGATCAGGTCTGTGGGGAGAAATTTTTTGCTCTGACCTTCTTCGTGCCAGGCCTTGCCTTCTTATCCCTTATCTCCCTGTCCCACAAGTTCTACCTTTTCTTACTGGTGAAAAGTGTGGAACTTCTTATGGCTCGTGTGCTATGCTCGTGCCTGTCTTTGTACGGGGCAGGCCCTTGCAGAATTCCTATCGTTTCACGCGTGCCAGTCATCGCTGTGGAATGTACAGAGTCCCTACACTTTTTCCTACAAAAAGTGCTTTTTTGTTTGTTTTTCATATTTTAAATATTTTCGAAGCTGGTTTTATCGCTTTTTAAGGGTTTTGGAAGGACAGCGTCTTCTGTAACACCCCAACAACTAATCCTTCCATTGTTCTCTAATCATTTCCATAATTACCTTACTCGCAGCGGAATACTTACTTACTCCCGGCGGGTGATACAACGCCGTTAGCCAATCCAAGACCAACAAGGCTACTACTACTTACAGTGACGGTCCGACGATTAGAATATACCGAATACATATTAAGTTACCATACAATACCAAATACTTACTTACACTTTGATTACCGAGTATCTAAGGTATACGAATTACATTCCAAGACTATTCCCAAAAATTAAGAGTTTCTACATCTACTCATTCCTATCCAATCACAATCCTTTACCCAAAAAGGTGTACCACATGGTACACCGGCTACTCAAAAGGCCTTAGCCGTGTACAACTCGGCACACCATTCCAATCTACTAACTACCCAAAAAGAATTCATTCCCGGTCCTTACTTGACCATCACGCCTCGCGGGTACCTGTAGAATAAAAACATTCCCCCTAGGGGGTCAGCTTACGCTGCATATGATAACCGCATACCCCGCGTACTAGCAAGGGTACGCCAATTATTTGGTCGAATACATGCGGTTCGTTTCATTCATACATACATACATGCTTATACAATACAATTCAATACATTCATTTCACTGGGCATACATATATCCATACATGCAAGGAAGACATAACAAGTCCACCGTTCTTACTTACCGAATACCCACCGCATTACGGAGATACAATTCTCCATTTCATACAGAAGACAGATTAGCTTCATTACACACCCGGGTTAGTCGGGTGTTCAATACTCTTTTACTCAAGGTCGATGACTTACAATAGTCAAGACCGATACACATACAATACTTACTTCTTACTTACTTTACTCCAGTTAAGTCGGTATGACCTCCGGACAGGGATTACTACATCCCACCACCGGGCTTTAGGGTGGCCCACTAATCCAGGATGCTACCCATTCAAGGGAATTGGTCCATGGAAAAGATTACAACCAGGATTCGGATCCAACCTCTTGTGTTTCCTTATCCTCACGCGTGGCCGAAACTATATCGGACTTCTACTCATTCCATTTTACTCATTACTCATGTTAGGAGTTAGATTGTTAGGAATTAGTAGAAGTCAGTACTTCATTTCCATACATCAATACAATACACAAGTACTCATTACTTACACATACTCTTCATTCCCATTCATACATTTCATGAATTATACAAACTAAATGTTCAAGAAGATACACAAGAACAAAATAGTTCAAACACAGTTAAGTGCAATATAAGTCCGATTCGTGCATTTCTCTTCTTGGTGATCACATAAGCACACAAATCGGGGTAACCAAGTTAGGATACAGGGCATGAAGAAATCATACCGTTCACCGTCGTATTCGTACTACCGGGTTCCTTCGATGATCAACTATTTGATTCCTATACATACATGAAGTTGTATGATCAATGATCCAACTTACTCTTCCATTAATACTCCTAATGTATACTTGCTACTCCATTACATTCCTACTTGATTATAAAACCATTCTTTTCTTTACTACTTCTTAAACTTACTTCCTTACTCATTCATTTACTTCCTTACCATTATTACTTCATTAATGGTGTATTACTACATACACATGCATATAGGTGTATAGGCATACATGTATATATATACCTTCATATGATTACTATAATCATATTATAAAACATTTTTTTTTGTAAGTTTGGGTCGACCAACCCACCGACCGACCCAACCCCTGGGTCGGTCCATCCCAGTAAGTTTTTGTTCTCTGAAATTTCTTCCGACCGACCCATTCACCCCTGGGTCGGTCCACCCCAGTAAGTTTTAGTCCCGTTGTCCAAGCTCCGATCGACCCAACCTTTGGGTCGGTCGAAGTCAGGAACTTCGACAACCGGGAATTTCAGTTCGACCGACCCACGACCGACTCACGGCTCCTGGGTCGGTCCGTTACAGTGTCTTCATTATTCGTTACTTAAGCTTTGACCGACCCACCGACCGATCCAGACCCTGGGTCGGTCGGTAGCAGAAAGTTGCTACAGACCTTGTTTTCAATTCTTTTTCTTTCCCATCTCTTCCCTAATCTTTACCAATGCACTTCTAACATGTTTACCACTCATTTTGATGCTCTAAATCACCTTGATTCATTCACCAAACTTATTACTCAATCCTAGATACACTTACACAATTTTTCTCACTTCCTCCCAACACTTACACTAGTTTTCCTCACACCAAATGCTACAGATTTTGGTTTTCTTCATTATGCTACAGATTTTTCCCTCAACTCCTATGTTCCATTACTCCCTCAACTAATGCTACTCCTAGCATTCTCATTGCATTACTTACACCCTAGTTCTTCTCATTAACAAGCTCCTTTCCAAATCTGTTTCAAGACACTAAACTACTCATTTAAAACTCTCCAAATACACCTAGTTATTACCTAGGTTACTTCCTCTCCTTACACACTTAAGTCCTCTCATTCCTAGGTAAAGTTGGACATAGTCTCCCCAATAATTCTCACTTTGCCCACTCATTACTTCAACTCACAATTTGCTCATTCACACAACCTGTTTATCCAACACATTATATACACATTTCAACTCCACTACACACATTAAAATTCCTGCACATATACATATACTACCCAAGGTTTTTCCCAAGCTTTAAACATCTTTTAAAAGGCTTCAAAACTGTTTTATTCTCTTCTCCAATACATTACTACATTACTACTACTCATGCTACATCCACTACTCATTTTTAGATACTTAAAATCTGCTACAATGCAATACACAAACTAACCCAAGGTAAGAGTATTTTACCTAGTCTTGCTAGTTTCTCTTTCTTTCCTTTCCTTCTCTTCTTCCTTCTTTCTTTCTCTCTTGTTCTCAGTTCCAATGGGGTTCACACACCAATGCTACAACCCACATCAATATACACAACTACTTAGAACTATCTTTATCAACCTAGGGTTTATGCTTGTTTAAGGTTTAGAGTGAAGCATTACCTTCTAATGGATGAGTGGAGTGGTGGACAGCAACCAAGGCAAGATTCCAACACCCAAAATGGAGCCAAAATCGGCTAGAGCAAAAGACACCAACCAAGGGTTTAGTTGAATTTCCGTTTTGCCAACAAGGGCTAGAAAAAGATAGGTTTTTATGAATGTTTTTACCTCAAAATGACAAGGAGGTGAAGGTGCTTCTAATGGTGGTACTCAAGCTCCAAATGCAGCACACCCATGGAGATGAAGTTGGTATTTTCATTTTTGAAGAGAGATGTTCTCCTTGGTGAGGGGATTTCAATGGTACAATTTTTGTTGAATTTGGACAATGATTGAGCTTGGACAAGAGGAGAGAAGGAAAGAGTTGAGTGGGTTTCTTCAAATCACCATGGCCATCGCATGAGGAAGGAGAAGAAATAGAGAAGGAGGGAGAAAACGTGAGAGAGAGGAGTGGGGATAGGAGAGAGAGAGTTCTTTTTGCTTTTTACTTATTTCCTTTGTCTTTTTGCAAATAAGGAGAATTGAAGAGAGTGTGAGAGGGGGCTCAATCGGCTGCACACTCATCCCTCTACAGATTTTTTTGCTTTTTATTTACAAAGGTGGACACACTAACTTTGCTTATTTGCATTCTCCCCCACAACTTCCCGGTTGTTACAGTTTTTACTAACCGGAACCCGTTTTCCGGAATTTTCTCGTTTAATTAATTTTATTGATTCCAAACCTTTATTACTGTTTGTTAATGACTATTTGGTTGTCCAAAATCATTACGAGTCTATTTGACCCGTTTAAAGTCACGTTTTCCCGGTTTCCTCGAAAAACGTGCTTTAAGGTTCGTTTATGCTTTTAACCCATTTTAAAGGTCCGTTTTCTTCGGGATTTGTTCCCTCATGTTTATTTAAGTGTAATTAAGCCTTTAAAATTATAATTAGGCTAATTAATCACTGTTTTTAATTACGGGGTATTTCATCTTCTCTCCCGGAGATGCCTCCGGAAATGGGCCGATGATGTCCAGTCCCCATATCGCGAAGGGTATTGGAGATAGGATGGTCTTCTGCATGGCCGGGGGGGCTATGTATCTTGTTGCCATGCTCCTGGCATCTGGTGCACTTCCGGATGTGATCTTTGCAAAGCTCCTACATTTTTGGCCAATAGTAACCAAGCCTCATGATCTTATGGGCTGTGGCTCTTCCCCCTGGTGGTTTCCTCAAGCCCCCCCGTGTACTTCCCTTATAAGTTCGCTTCCTTCTTCATCGGTGACACACCTAAGGGCGGGTCTCACGAATGACCTCTTGTAGAGACGCCCATTTTCGAAAAAGAATGATGCCGCTCGTCTCCTTATGGTCTTGGCTTTTTTATCTCCTGGGAGCAACTTTCCTTCGAGTATGTACTCCATGACCGGGGTCATCCATGATTCTCCTAGTGCTAGGGGTTCGGCTGTCAGGATTTGAGTTTCGTTGATGCTTGAATTAGTTTTAATCTCTAACCATACCTTGCTTATGATTTTTTCGGCCATGCTTGCCAACTTTGCCAGCGTGTCCGCCTTGGCGTTCTTTATTCGGGGGAGGTGTTTCAACTCACACCTTGAGAAGTTTGCCTTTAGCTCTTGAACCCTGAGTAGGTATTTCTAGAGTTTCTCCTATTTTACTTCATATATGTTGTCGTGTTACCGGGTTACTAGCATCGAGTCAGAGAATATCTCTAGGTCCGTTGCGCCAAGGGCAATGGCAACTTCCAAGCCTTGGATGAGGGCTTCATACTCGGCTTCGTTGTTTGTTACCTCGAACTCTAACCGGAAGGCGTAGTTGAGGTCTCGCCCGTCGGGGGTTTGGACCACTATCCCCGCCCCTGCTCCTGTCTTGCACCGGGCTCCAACCACCTAGATGATGAAGGGAGTGAGTGGCTTCCCTTCCTCTTGGTCGAAGCTGGTTTCAGTTATAAAGTCCGCTAGTGCCTGTGCTTTGATCGCTGTTTGTGGCAGGAAGTGAACTTCATACTGGGTAAGTTCAATTGTCCAGCTTATCATGCGCCCAGAAGCGTTCGGGTTATTTGTTATTTGCTTCAGCGGCCAGTTGGTTCTTACAAAGACCCGATGTGACTGAAAGTACGGCCGCAGTTTTCGAGATGCTACTACCAGAGCGAAGAGGTTTTTTTCGATTTTGGTGTAGAGCTTCTCTGTTGGGGTTAGGATTTCCCTGGTATAGTAGACGGGTATTTCTTTCTTTTCTTCCTCCATTATTAGGACCGCTGCTACTGCCCAATCTGAGGCGGTTAGGTAGAGGTACAGGTCCTGGCCGGGTGCTGGGACCCCTAGCTTGGGCAGCTCTCGGAGCATTTCTTTGATCTTTTCGAATGCTTCTCTGCACTCTTGTCCCCACTGGAACTTATTGTTCTTCCTCAATATATTGAAGAATGGGATCGTCTTCTCTTGTAGCTTTGAATAGAATTAGCTTAAGGTCGTGAGCCTTCCGTTGAGGGCTTGGACGTCCTTGATGTTCTTTGGGGGGCTGAGGTCGAGAACCGTCTGGCTCTTTTCTGGATCTACCTCTTTCCCTCGTTGCCCGACTATGAAACCAAGGAATTTCCCCTTGGTTACTCTGAATATGCATTTCTCGGGGTTCAGCTTGATCTGAAACTTGTCGAGTGTGGCGAATGTTTCCTCAAAGTCTTTCATGTGCTGTTCTTTTGACGGGCTCCTCACGACTATGTTGTCTACGTAGGCCTCCACGTTTCGAGAGAGTTGTTCCCGGCATTCTTTAGCCCAAACGACATTACCTTGTAGCAGAAAGTTCCTGCTGAAGTGACAAAGGAAGTTTTTTCTGAGTCATCCTCATCCATCTTTATTTGGTTATACCCGGAGAACGCATCCAAGAAACTTAAGACGAAACTCTGAGCCGTGGAAACGACCAGCCGGTCGATTGACGACAATGGGTAGAAATCTTTGGGGCACGCCTTGTTCAGATCAGTGAAGTCTACACACATTCTCCATTTTTCGTTGGATTTCTTCACCATAACCACATTTGCCAGCCACCTGGGATATGCCACTTCTTTGATGAAACCCGCTTGCAAGAGCCTCTGAACCTCTTCCCAAGCGGCCCGGTCTCTTTCTACCCTAATTATCCTCTTCCTTTGTTGGATCGCCGGGTGCTTTGGGTCCACATGGAGGCTATGCTGGATAACACTTGGGTCTATTCCGGGCATTTCCTCTGTACTCCAAGCAAACGTGGCCCTTCTTTTTTCCAGGAATCTTGTTTGACGGGTTTGTTCTCCGTTGTCAAATGCATTTCCAATTTTAAAGAATTTGTTGGGATCGGTTCGCAGGGGTACCTCTTTTGGGAGATCAGTGGGGGCCTCATATCGTTCGATTGCTTCGTCAGGGAGGGGGAACCTTCCTTTGAATTCCTTTTCGGACCCTACAGTCTTGACTGTTCCGTCTCTTGGAAGGTCTTCCATGATTCAGACTTCACACACCCGTACTACTTTCTGGCTTCCTCTTACCGTAACAAGCTTTCCGGATCTAGTCAAGTATTTCATCTTCAAGTGGTGGGTGCTGCATATGGCTCTGAAAGCGTTTATCCCGTCAGTTTTTCCATGCGCCTTTCATCCCCCAGTCCTAAGGTAACGGTGAAGTCGATGCTCCCCGAAGATTTAGCAGAGATTCCTCCTACAAAACCCCCCAGCACGGCTGAATAAGGCTTGATCTTGTCTTTGGTTATCTTGAGTCTTTTTACCGCCTCTGCGGAAATGACATTCGCCCCTGCTCCGCTGTCAACCAAGATTCCCTCCATCATGCGGTCATTTACCTGGGCCCTTATGACAAGCGGATCGTTGTGTGGGTACAGGACCCCGTCTTCATCGTCCTCAGTGAAGTAGATTGGGGGGGAGATTTTCATGTTTAGCGGCCTTCTTTTCGGGAAGTTCTCAGTGGATCTCGTGGATATGCCTCTTTCTTTCGTTGGGGGTTAGCGGACCTACCTCTGAGAACAGCCCTGTGAATTTTCTTAGGGAGAATTTTGTTAGTTTTCTTATTTTGTCGCGATGGTACTGTTTATTTATGTGCTTATGACATGAGAAACTTCATTGAGATATTAGCAAATACTTGTTAGATAGCAACAAGAGAATTTTCATGAAGTAGTAACAAGCTAGCACTCCCGGCAGGGTACAAAAAACGATCCTCCCCTTTCAAAGGAATATCTTACATTCTACCCTAGAGGATTATCCTAGGATTTTTATCTACAGACCTGTGATTACTCCGAAAGACTTGCTGTGATCCAACTCTGGGTGGACTTCTTCTTCTGATTTAGGCCGGGAGGCCTGGCTGCTGGAGTGTTGCATGTGTTGTCCCCCTCTCCCCTTCTTCTTGTTTTCCTCGATCATCCTTAACTCCTTGGCGAGGTTTGCACAATTGATGGTCCTGTGGCTGCGATGCCCATGGTACTCGCAGAAGGCTACCGGTACTTCTCCCGGGTGGGGCTTCTTTGGGGGAGGTAAGAGTCCCTCTCTTACAGCGGCGGTGTACTCCCCTGGGTTTATCTGGATCGCCGGAAAGACCCTCGTGCTTGGGGTTTGCTGTCCTTGGGTAGCCGGGGCCTTGGAATAAGGTTTATACCTGTCACTCCCTTGGGACGAGCTTCCGGCTGTAACCACTCCTCCCGCATGTCCTCCTTTCTTCTCGCTCGTGGCAGGGGCCTTGAAGCTATTGAGCAACTCCTTGGCCTTATTCTCCGCAAAATTTGATTTGAGGAAATCATGGATCATCTCGGCTAGTTCCCCGTGTGACTTAGGCGCTTTGGTGGCTATTTTTCCAGCGAGCCGAGGGTATGCCAGGCTTTTACCGAAGGCCTTAATTAGTATCTTCTCATCGATATCGTCGATTTCTGCCACTTGCTTGTGGAAGCGCTCACTGTACTCCTTCACAGTCTCCCCCTTCCTTTGCTTCACATCCATGAGTTCTATCATTTCTCTCTTTACCTTCTTGCTGGCCGCGAAATGTTGTTGGAATTCCTCGGCCAGCTGTTTGAAACTGGAGAAGGATTGAGGCGGCCTAGTCGAGATCCAGCTCAGTGCCTTTTTGGAGAGCGTCCCCGGGAACAGGTTGCACAGGGCGAGGGAACTGATCCCCTGGGTGTTCATGGCGAACATGAATTTCTTAATGTATTGAGCGGGGTCTCCAGTACCGTCATATTTTTCCACCGCCGGGGCGACGAAGTGGGGGGGGGAGTTTAGCTCTCCAGATCTTCTCAGAGAACGGATATAGGCTCATGTCGATGGAGTCATCCCCCTCTTCCTCCTCAATGGTAATCAGGGCTTCTCCCCGGGTTCCCCTCTTTCCCTTGTTGCTCCCTTCCGCATCTCGATTTTTCAGGAGGTCAATTGCCTCTGACATTTCTTCTCATTTCCGCTAGAAATCCTCGTCTCTCTGCATCAGTTCCTGCTGCAGGAGTTCATTTCCCTCCACGATCCTCTCATCGATGGTCTTGGTGAGGTTCGCCAGCATGACTTCCAGGTCCTTCTTGGAAACGGAGTCGTGGGTGATCGGATCGGTGTCTCCATCGTTGGCTTGCAAATTCTTCCTGGTTCTGGGCGCCATTTTCGTACCTAACCTGCAAAAGTATAATTCCTGATCTTAGGTTGGTTGATTTTGAACATTTATCCTGGATTACTATTCTCAAAGGTGGTTGCTGGATTTGAGTTGCTCGTTTCCCACAGACGGCGCCAAAATTAAATGGTATTCTCCTAGATCCAGGTGGTTCTCTCTCTAATCCCTAATCGAATCTCTAATCGAGCCCTTAATCAGCCAATGTTCAATCCTTTGGGCTTTATCAAATTACCTTGTTACCGAAGGAACCGGATGCGAAAGAAAAGGAGAAGCACAAAATGGCAATAAAACTGGGGAATTCCGTAAGTTCTTATTGCGTATTCTTTCATTGGGGGGGGGGGGTGAACCCCTATTTATAGTGTTTCTTATGGGTTGTCTGGCCTATCATGTCTTGCCAGTCTGGCACGTAAATATCTTGATAGGCCTACAAAATATCTCGTAAATATCTTATCCTAACTTCCCTACTTTTGATCACTACTTGTGTCCTCATTGTACCTCTAGCGACTGGTCACAGACGACCGGTCGTTACTTATACTATGTTTGGCATTTCTAGTGACCGGTCACAGGCGACCGGTCGTTACTTACATTGTACTTGGTACTTCTAGTGACCGGTCAAAGGCGACCGGTCATGGCGACGCTTTTAGTGACAGTCACAGACGACCGGTCACCGCCTATGTTTCGCTCTGGTATCTCTGGCGACCGGTCATGAGCTACCGGTCGTTGCTTGCACTTCGTTTGGAGTCTTTCACGGCCAGTCAAGAATGCCCAGTCGCGGCTGGTATTTTGCCCCAGGCGCCCGGTCGGGGCGACCGGTCGCTCCTTTGTGCTTTCTCTCTGCTTTCCCGACCGGTCAAGCTGGCCCGGTCACTGCGAGCTCTTCTTTCCTTCTTCGTTCTGCTGGTTTTTGCTTCTTTTGGGGCTTCTAGGCGTATTTTCCCTTCTTCAACGACCAGTATCGATGATCTAAAATACACCAAGTACCCTTACTAAGACGAACATGAGCATAGTGAGCGCACCACTTGTCTTGTATAAAGACCCGGTCTATTCGACTACAAGACCCCCTACCCTTATGAATTTAGCATCTTGTAACGGTACCTCCACCACCTCTATATCATATACCCACTGCCGGAACTCACTAGACGGTTCCACCTCCTGCCTTATCTCCCCATGGTATCTATCACTGGTTTCAAGCACAACATTAAAATCCACAAGCACTAATAACACCCTCCTAGTTCTTTTTTGCCTGTAGTATGTCATCAAACAATTCCATCCTAGCTGCCCTGTCGCATGGAGCATACACACATAGTATTGCACCTTTGAAACCATCCTCATGTACTAATATCTCTAACATGATCCACCGGTCTCCTTTTTCACATCTCCCAACTTCCACCTCCTCCTCATTCCACATAACAACAATCCCACCAGATCTCCATATAGTCTCCACACAGTCCCAAGCTAAACTAGTCTTCTTTCCTCCCCAAAATCTCGCGACTCGGCTAGTAGAAATATGTGTTTCCACCAAGCACATTATTGATATTTTCCTTGACTTTATCTCCCTCTGAATTGCTACTGCCTTTTGCGAGGACCCCATCCCTCAGATGTTCTGCATTGCCACTACTATCCCCATGGGCAGGTGTGTTAATACAACTTTGACTGTTTTGTCGTAGGTTGACTCTTACACTTTCTTGACATGCGATGCTACAACCTAGAACATTAAGCAAATTCATACACTCATTTAGCTCTGCATCTACATCAGTGATTCTTCCCCTTGAGTCTCTTGCCCCCTGTTTTTCTTTCTGGCCTCTTCAACCGGCGTGTTATGAAACAATTCTACGAACCGATCAATACTCCCCTTCTCTTGCCATTTTTTATGCACCTAATTTTTGTCCTTTTGTGACTTATGAGTTTCTAATATGATGATATCCTCATGCACTGCGCCGCTTTTTGATGATAATCCTTGGGCACTGTCAACATTTGGAACCAGTACTCTGTTGCTTTTCCTAGGGGTTCGCGTCAGACTAGGCGAATCAGTTCTGCCTGTCTCCCTGCCTATTATAATATTGCTACTCCGTGCCTCTAAAGAGTGGTTTCCAGTTCCTTCAACTCCTAGAATCTGATTCACATTATAACCGTTTGTCTTTTCTAATTCCCACTTGGAATTAATCCCGTCTTATGCATTTCCTCCCCCACTTTGTAATTCATCTGCCGCTTGGACGTTCTACATACCCCTATTACTGCTACAACCTTTTGCCATATCAGCATCTATTCCTCCTTTTTCCTTCTGGGACTAAGGACTCATTATTGCCAAACTCGAACTGCCCGCTTTACTTGTCTCATTCTGGATCTGTCATTTTCTCTTCCAGGTTTCATCCTGAGGGAACTGGATGATACTATCCGCCACTGTCACCGGAGAATTGCTTACCTCTGATGGGCTCGATTCAACGATCGACACCGTAAACATTTTCCCTTCCACTTGAACGTTCACCTTCCAATTAACAAAGTGGAGGGACGACGTCTCCACTTGCACCTTGATCTTGGCATTTTCTACTTTTTTCAGATTCATCTTCTTCAACTCTTACCACCTCTCCCACCATCCTGGCAATGCGTGCATTATTACCTTTGTTCCATGCGTGTAGGGGAACTCCTCTAATAGTAATCCAGGTTCTTCTTGTCTCTACCTGGTCATGCACTGTTCATTCCTTTAATCGTATATCCTCCGATGCCTCTGGGTTCTCCAATATCTTTTGAGCTATTCCCAACGTATTAAAGACCATCTGTAATCACTTTCTAGATAGAGCAAGTACTCCGACTAACTCCAGCCATCGGTTTTTTAATTGGATTGTAGCATCTCCTGGATTTTTCTCAACTGGCAATTCCGCCACCACGCATTTTTCCAAGCATTTCCTCATACTTTTATCTTGTTCCAACTGTACTGTCAGCCGTGATATTGCTGATTCGTGTAATCCTCCTATTATTTTCTGTGATTCTGGCACCATCGTTCTCCCGTTATTGAACTGTGTCGTCGTTCCTCCTCTATCTTGATTCAAGATTTCATCCCTCCATCTATCAATAATCTCACTACTTCTTTTATCTCTTATCCTCTGAAACTCCATCCTTGCTCTCATCTTAACCCCATTAATGCTCCAGCCAGTGACTCCCTTAATGACCTTCTTAGCATCTGCTACATCCTTCAGTACGACAAAAGCACGAGCATGATAACTTCTCTTTCTCAGTTTCCTACAGATATATAGTCAATCCCACCCTGTAAACCTCCTAATGATCTGCCCCAACTGAACATTCAAAGTTTGTCTTTGGACATTATCAATGAATACTGTCGCCTGAGATGATTGGTGGTAGCTACCTTGGTGTGGTCGATGCCACTTACCCTGTTGCGCCTCTGTATTCCCAATCTTGTTTCCTCACTTGACATTACTCTCCTTCTTCCTTCGTTGGCCTATTGGTTTCCACTCCATCTTGTTTGGCTTCCTCCAATATTCCTTATTGCTCCGCCATACATGCCCCATCTCTAATGGTTGGTCTCCGTAGAGATTACCGTCTAGGATTTTGTAACGCATTGAGGTTGTATCTGGTCTATGGGAACTTTCTTTGGATCTGGGGTTATGGATTGGTTAGGGAAGAGAGGGTTAGAGGTTTGGGGTTGGGTGGGAGTGTGGATTTTCTATGGAGTTTAAGGAAATATGTCGATCTGGTGAGTGATTGGTAAGTGGTTTTGTGGGGCTAAGGTTGTTTTGTGGTGGTTGGGGTTCGTGTTTAGGGCGGTGTTGTGGTGGTTAGACATGGCGAACGGTCTCGGTAGCATGTACGGGTATATTAATGCTTTTTCTGATCCACCACATTTTTTGCCACTGTACCCCCCACCAATATGTTCCGCCCTAGTTCCGCCTCCATCATTTGTCGCCGTCGCCGCTTGTTTTCAACCCATTGTCAACCATCTTTTTCATATCCAGCAACTCTATGACTGCTGAGTTCAAATATGAAACAGATCCCCGTCTTCCATCTTTTTTAGAGCTTGTTAAGTTTTAAAATAATGTCTTCTAGCTTTGCAACTATTGTGGATGCCTGTGCCCTTCTGGGCTTTGTTGTTAGGTGGCATCTTTTGTTTTGTTGTCTTATCTTTCTATTGAACTATGTTACTATTATCCTGTGATTTGGTTTTTACTTGTTCATTGCTACTCGGTCTTGGTTTGCCCTTATTCTTAGTCTTTCATGTTCATGGTGCTTTGATGTTGAGCTCACCTTTTGGCTTTGTGCATCTTATGGGATGCATTTATCTTGGTTGATGCACAAACAGCCTCTCAAGGGGTTAGAGTTGTCTAGCCGTAGAGGATTAGCTCTTGGATTTTGAATGCTAATGAAGTATCAGTGATTATTTTTGCAAAAAAAACTTAATTCTATAATGCATGCGGTACATAATGATAAGTACACTACAAAATTAGTTTTAATATTCTGAGTTAACATAGCTAAAAAAATTATGCATTTGAATAGTGAATGATATCTGTGAATACTGTATTTTATGTGCAATTCTTTTTTTTTTGGTCGAAAAAGGGAGACATTGTCTCACAACTTATATTAAGTAACAGTTTTCCTCATTAAACTGAGGAAGAAGACAATCAGGAGGGGTCTCAAAAATATAATTTCCTAGATCCCACCCCAGCCCCACTTTAGCTAGCAAATCAGCTAGTTTTGTTACATGTACGAGGAGTAAACTGCACCCTCATTCCTACCCCTCGGCTCAACAATCTTTTACATTCAGATACTATTGGCTTTAAAGGATGACTATATACACAATGATTATACTAATCCACAATATGCAATGAATCTGGACAAATGATAACATTATGCCAGTTTCTGTTCTTGATGAGTTGAGTCGCATGAAGAAGAGCCATAGCCTCAGAATGTAGCACTCCTTACGCTCCAAAAACTACTGCGAAACTAGCAATCCATTGTCCCTCATGGTTTTTGCATAGGCCATCAGTTGCTGCATTACCAAGCAAGGGATTAAAAGCTCCATCAATGTTATATTTAAGACAATTCAAAGGAGGAGGAGACCAGGCTACTTCTCTTCCATTTACGAGCTGCATCTTCAACAAGGCTCCACTTTGATCAATCAAGCATTTATTAGACCAGGCTCT
Source organism: Limonium bicolor (assembly GCA_023374045.1). Taxonomy (NCBI): domain Eukaryota; kingdom Viridiplantae; phylum Streptophyta; class Magnoliopsida; order Caryophyllales; family Plumbaginaceae; genus Limonium; species Limonium bicolor. The sequence goes on along the minus strand of CM041777.1, from coordinate 28,025,980 downwards.
ACGGTTCTGGAAAAGTGCAAGAGCAATTACCCTGAAGGGTAAATGCATCATAATCTCTTGAATAAAAATCTTGTTGTTTCTCCAAGTTCATAATGAAAAAAATATGATCGAAAAGACCACTTTCCATTTCTCTTTTGCAATCAGTTTCCTAGACATAGCCAAATTCGCAGATAGCCAGTCAAGTAATAACATTGAATAGAAACTGTGTTTCATCTGATTCGGGAGAAACTTTTCCCAGACCTTCCTAGCAATAGGACAGTCACACAAAATATGTAAAATAGATTCATCATAACCAAAATAATGGCACAAACTGTCACTAGTAAAACCTATCTGCCTCCTTCTAGTATTGGTCATAAGTTTACCATGAGCAAGTTTCCACAAGAATACCTTAACACGCTCCTGAATATCAAGATTACAGATTCTGTTAAAAACTTTTGATTTACCATCATTCATAACTACAGGGTTGCTTTTCATATATAAAGCTCTATATGTAGATTTCACACTATAGTTTCCATTAGGTTCTAGATCTCACGACAAGAAATCAGGTTCCCCATTTGGGAAAACAACAAAACTATTAATAGAATTCAAGATATGCTCAGGAAGAAAATCATTCAGTTTATTCCACATCCAACCAGAATCATTAGACTAGTAATCCAACACAGTGTCATCCCGCATATGTTTCGGTACCTCCAAAATTGTATGAGATAGTAAGTTTGGACTAGATACCCACCAATCGTTCCAAAATTTAATAGTACACCCATTACTAACTATCCATTTTGCCCCAAGACTAACTACGTCTGAAAATTTCTTAATGTTTTTCCAAGTAACAGAACATCTTTTGGAATTTGAATTAGAATATTTCCTTAGAAGAATCTGCTGATAAAGACTGCAAGGATTACTCATCAAATTCTTCGCTAATTTTCTAAAACATGCACGATTCATTAATCCTGTTTTCCTGATACCTAGGCCCCCTTCATTCTTTGGTTTACATATCGTGTCCCATCCTATATCATGCAGTTTTCTTTCACCAGTCACATGTCCCCAAATAAAATCTCTATAGAGTTTATCAATCTTATCATAAACATTATAGGAAGAAGTTGACACTGCATAGTATGTATAGGGATAGAGGAAATCGTACTCTTGACAAGACATATTCTTGATAAGTGTCCAAATGAGCATGATTTATAGGTGTATTTCATATATTATATTAACACTTTTCTTGCTCATTTCTCCACTTCGGTTAGTTTTCCTCTAGTTTATGTTTTATTGTTTATCTCACAAATTTATTGGTTAAACATAAGGAAAACCAAGCTGGGAGTAAAGTAGACGAAGAGACGAACGCATAGACGCAAACGGCTCAGAAAACGGAGTCCAAACGAAGAATCTAGAGCCGGTCAAAGTTTGAAGGAAATAAGTCACGACACAATTGTGTCCGCGTGTGGCTTTGTGCGGACGTGAGGGCGGACGTGAGTGAGTGACCGCGCGAGGATAGCAGAGGCGTCCGCTTGAGCCTTAGGCGGACGGCTGTGCGGACGACACAAGTGACCGGGCGGACGGAGACGAGGTCGACAGAGACGTCCGCGTGGGATTAAGGCGGACGTAGAGGCGGACGCGACTAAAATCGACGCCCGAACAGTTTTCTTCTTCGCTCGTCGACTTCGCCCGTCGACCTGTCTGCAACTTATCCATCTACTCTTCACACGTTCTGTCCCCTGAGCAATCAATGAGCAAATCTCTTCACGCGTGATCCAGCTCTATCTTCAATCTTCCTTTCCTCTATATAAACCCACGAGCCTTCTGCTTCCAGAGGGAGACATCCACCACCGAACATACCACATACCACAGACTACCATCGTCCATCTCATTTCTCTTCTCCCGTCTTCTCCACTTTATTTATTTTACATTCCATCATATCCACCTCTAGTCCTACGTATACAAAATAGCAGAACGAAGCAGGAGTGACTACAGATGATTTCTACTACTCTTGTTTCTGTTTATCTATTTAATATGTTAGGCTAGAATATTTATACTCTGGGAATGGTTATTATGTGTTTGTATTAATTATGCAATATGTTTACTGGTTTTATTTAAATACACTTGTTACGACCTAAAGTTTATCTCTCGCCTTTTTAATAAATGTCATGAGTTTATTAAATTGCTTGCTAAGTCTATTTTGATCAGACCAGGTGATAAATAGATAGGTTGATTAAGCCGTAAATCTGGAGGAAGCTTATTATGATTTAATAAGTTAGTACTCAGATGCATAAATAATTTCTCATATCTAAACCGTCCGTTTACACGTATTCTGCTTGAGTTTTCATCGGACCTTGCATTTTCAGGTAAACGAGTTCTTATGAGGCTATGATTTAGTCCTTAAGATAATAAGAGGAATTTTGCCAAACAATTATAATTAAACCAGTAGACCTAGCATAAAAGAGCAGATATTATATTAACCTGAACCAGAGTCCCGTTTAATTTATCTATTAACTTAGTTTATTTTATCTTTCCTTTTTATTTATAATACAAGTCAATTAATCCCCCCTTTTTGTGACACGCTTAGGTACTATAATATGCACATTAGTCCCACGGTTCGACATCCGGTCGCTTACATTTCACTATACTACCACGACCGGGATTTGTTTGCAGCCCGACGTTTATTTTGAGTTTTTAATTTCTTTTCTTTTATTTTTACACCAGTTTAACCACTCAGATATACACGTCTGCAATTCTACCCGCCATTGATAGAGTATTGCGCTTCCAGTCAGCTAGTCTATCCCTAACTTTGGATAGAAGCAGATTGTGCGACCTACTGCTTACTCGGCCTTGCTTCAAACAAACACCAAGGTATTTACCAAATTCCCTAGTAGTGGTCATCCCTATTTCTAATCCAATGAGGTGTGCTCTTTCCTGACTAACATTTCGAGAGAACAGAATCGAGGATTTTTTGATGCTAATGACTAGACCATAAGCACTACAAAACTCATTTAAGCAATCACACATAACCCTAACCTAATTAGGAGTAGCTACTCCAAATAGCACCAGATCGTCGGTGAAAAATAGTGTGAGATCGAAGTACCTTTTCTGCCCATCGACAGAGGCTTCCACTCCTTTCTTCGAACTCGACATTGGATAATCTGGGCTAGACGTTCCATACAGAGCACAAAAAGAAAGGGGGAAAGGGGATCTTCCTGTCACACCCCCTTCCTGCTGCAAAAGAGTTCGTCAACTGCCCATTCTAGTTAACCTGAAAAGTAATAGAAGAAATATAGTTTAAAATGAGCTGCCTAAGATTAGTTGGTATACCAATACAATAGAGGGTTTCCTCAATGAATTTCCAAGATAGGCAATTATATGCCTTTGCTAAATCTATCTTCACTGCAACGAAACCATTTGAAGCTTTAGTACTATTGATAAGCCGCAGACTTATCATATTTTATGCACTAGATTTAGTATTATATTTATCTAAATAAAGTTATATATGTGTTATTATGTTATATTATGCGTTAAAGTATATTATTTGTACAGTCTTTATGTTTTATGTGTTTTATATGCAAGGAACGAATTTCTAGGCAAAAGTTCAATTGAAGCCGGACTCAATGCCGGGTTGATCCTGCACGGCATGAATACAGAACAGAAAAGAGGCCTTGCCGGATGCGATGCCGGGTAAATGCTATCCGGCATGGGTGTAAAGTCGCTTCGGTTGACCATACGACAGCACATGTGTTCCACGTGATTTCCAACCGCTGCCGGGTGTGATGCCGGGTATCTCCTACCCGGCATATGTACTGTTTCGTGCGGAATTGACGGTTTTGACCATTAACAGTTGGGCGCATTTATCACGTGTGCCGGCTACTGGTGATCCGGCACGACGCCCGGCAAGAGACATTTTGATGCCTATAAATAGGCTGAGAAAGGCTACAATTTGACACACTTCAACATACCAAATCCACGCCATTCACTTCTATATTTCTGCCCACTCCATTGTTGGTGTCCAAGGAATCTCTACGAAACCATCCATGCAGAAGAAAGAAGATTTCCTTGTCGGGTTAAGGCTATGAACATCTCCTTCGCCCCCTTGTATTTCTTCCTTATTTGGAGTGGATGGTGAAGTAGAGATCCTTGTTAGTTTATTGGTTAGGGATGAATTTCCTTGTAAAACTCTTATGATCATATATGGAATTTACAAGTTTCTTAACGGAGATTTCTAGTCTTCATGCAAGTTGAATGAGTCAGCCACTTATTCTCTTATCTCTAAGTCCTATTTAAGGCTTTCAAAGCAAGAGTAGGATAGATTAGGATCTCGGTAATCTTTAATATTGTTGTTCTGAAAAGTGGACAGCAAATGCTAAGGTTTTGGATTAATCTCTAATTTCCCCATTATTCTGGTTGTATTCGCGGCATTGGCTATGCACGATGCAAGTATGGATATTGAGTTCCTTAATTCAGAACTGATTCTGGAAGTGTTATTTACGAAATGTACGATGCTGGATGGAATGCCGGATATAAGTTGCCCGGCACATTCAAAGGCCTTGAACATGTCGGGTAGCTACGGTCCGGTATGTCACCCGGCATATTCATTTTGCAAGAAACAAATCCTCTTTGAGACTTGCCACCCTTGATTATTGGTCATACGATGCTTTTGCATTGATATCTTCCTAAATCAAAGTTAGTTTATTTAATTAGTCATTTAGTTTAGAATCACATTTACTTTTTCCCCCTTTTATTATAGAATAGGCTTTTGCCCGGATTAAGACTAGTTTTCTATAAGTCCCTTGGGTTCGATACTCTCGGTCGTAATATACTTACACTACACTCCGACCGGGTTTTATTTGCTACCCGTAGTAGAGTTGTAGGTTTATTTAGGTTTAGTTTATTATTTCATTCTCTTTTTATGTATATAGTTTTTCCTACAATTTTCTAGTTAGCAACTATGCATACAGGCGAGGGCTTCCTGCACAAGAACAATATTATCAAATATACTTCTTCCCGGTACAAAACTCACTTGACTATCTAAAACCCATTGTGCCATGTAAGGTTTTAGCCTATTTACAATAACTTTAGCAAGGATTTTATATTGAACTTGACATAGAGAAATTGGTCGAAAGTGGCTGACCAGTGACGGTGTTCAATCTTAGGGATAAGAGTTATGATTGTTTGATTGATGCAAGGGTCGATATCTTGGAAGTTAAAAGCATTTTGGACAAACTCTATGACATTTGGGGCCACCAGATTCCAAAACCGTTGAAAGAAGCCAACAGGGAACCCATCCTTTCCAGGAGCTTTAAATGCCTTCATGCTCTTCAAAGCCCTGACAATTTCCTCACACGTAACATGCTTAGAAAGATCTACAATAGTTTCCACAGAAATAGGTGAGAAATCAGGATCAACAAGAGGAATACGGCCATAGTCTTTACTGCTAAACAGGTTCTCAAAGTGGGCTTTTAAAGTCTGTCTTATAGAGGTATTATCCGTAATCCAATCCCCATAAACTCCCAACAGTTTTTGTATTCAATTTTTCTGTCTCCTAATCATAGTCCTAGTATAAAAATAACTTGTATTCTTGTCTCCTAATCTTATTCATTGATCCCTGGATTTCTGGTACCATAATGCCTCTTCCCTTTGAAGCCAAATCTCGAGATCACATCGCAAAGCCTTTTCCAGCCCCCTGAGATGGTCTCCTCTGCCTAGGTCAATGGCTTTCTGGATCCCTCTCAAATGAGCTAAAATCCTCTTCTTGTTATTTAGGATGTGCCCAAATACATACTTGTTCCATCCTTTTAAATGTGTACTCAATCTCTGAATGGATTCCTTCAGTGTAGAATCAGTACCCTAGTTTAAAGCCACTCTTTGGCTAAACTCGGGGTGGGATAACCAGGCAGCAAGAAACTTAAATGGGTTGTTACTAGGACCCTTGCCATGATCAGAATACAAACTCAAAAAAATTGGGCTATGATCAGAGGCTGTTCTTAGTAGGACATCAACTAAAGCATCAGGAAACAACCTTCTTCACTCCACATTTGCAATAAATCTATCCAAACAGGCGCATTGTCTCCCATTTGACCATGTAAAATTATTTCCATGGGCAACAATCTCTGTTAATTGCCTATTATGAAACCAGTCCAAGAATTTCTTGTCAATACCAAAATTCCTAGCCGTCGTACTATTTCTATCCCAGGGATGAAGAGTAGCATTAAAATCCCCTCCTAAAATCCAAGCATGGTCCTGGGAAGGGTTAGCCCGATTCAACAAATGCCAAATCTAGTCACGAACCACTGCACTAGGCCACGTATATAGTGCAGTTAGAAGGAAAATTTTATTGTCTATTGTAACTTCACCATGGACGAACTACATATCACTGCATATAATTCTTACTTGAACTTGGCCCTTCCAAATGAGCCATATTCCTCCGCTGAAACCTTGTGCATCCACACGATAACTATCATCAAAGCCCAACTTAGAACAAACCGCCTCAGAAGTAGAGCCACTTATGCGAGGCTCAAAAATAGTAACAATAGCAAGTTTTTCCAATCGAATGAACTCCCTTATAGCACGATGAAAACCAGGCTTTAAAGCCTCCCTAATGTTCCAAAAAAGTATCTTAATATTCATAAATAAGGTAGGATAAAATAGGGTCAGGTATTACCCCCATCGGGCCACTTTTTACTAGGGAAACTTCCCTGTTTATTAATCAGAATATTTTGTTCAGGAATCGGCTGGGTAGAGCTACCTAAGGCCTTGTTTAGTTGAGCCTGCTCTAAGCTCCTGCTCGGATTCAGGACAACATCTCTAACTGGTGATCTGCTTTGTGACCTCGATTTCCTAGAGTCCCTTAGACGAGATAGGTTAATTCCAGAGATATTATTCTGTCGCCCATTCTGCCCACTTTCTTGGTTCAATTTCTCCTACGATCCTTTTCACTTTCTAGAATCTGGTACCGTGAAGTAGATATTGAGGTATCTTGCTTCTGATTTTTATTCACTGGACCTGGAGCCTGTGAATTCTTTACTAGAGTACGACGCTTGGGGACCATCCAATCCCCATAGTCCTTAGTAATATGATTTGTTCCCTCAGTACTCTTATCCTGAACCAGAACCACTCCTAGTTCTTGTTGGATTTCGCCTTCAGCATTACGGAACGGGCACTCAGAATCTGTTAAGATAAGATCCTTTAGTTTTGATGATAGCAAACCTTTTATTGTCTATCTAATGCGTTTGTCAAGATTCATGATTCAGATAGACAGGTGAATAAGTGACTTAGCACGCAAGGTTGCAAGCGCGCTCAATCCACGACATGTGCCCTACCAGTCAGGCACCTGTATGCGAGAGCTCCGTAGAACTTCTAGCACAGACAGCCAGTCAGACACCGCACAAAGATATCTCTTATGCTTAAAGATGAAAATCAAAGACAGAAGATTGCAAAGGATCGACACATTCAGTTAAGACACATACATCCACATGAGCAACTTGTTCAAGATAAGCTCGCGACAAAAGAAGAAGTTCATTAATGCACAAGATAACAAAGCTATAAAAAAACATCATTGCATAGTCGTAATGAATTTAGAAGAGGGCATTTATGAGCATTTAATGAGCCAAACAGAATCAGGCAAGTGGGGCACACAAGTGGTGATCGACCTATCAAGAGGGCTGCCGCCAACTTGACCAACCATGAGGCGACACATAGTTCAAGCCTCCAGATCAAGTTGAAAACTCTCTGCAAGTCTAGTGTGGTTGTTATGTGAATAATCAAAGTAGAAGTCAACTCCTAGAAGTCTAGGGATTAATAGGACAGTAGTTACAACCTAACAACCTGCTAAATGAGTAATTGTAGGGTAAATTAATGTACAAAAGAATCAAATAATAAAGTAATAAAAAGAATAAAACCTACAACTCTAAATACGGGTAGCAAAAATCCCGGTCAAAGTAGCAAGGAAGCATATTAAGACCAAGAATGTCGAACCCTAGTGACTTGTATAGAAAATTAGTCCTAGCCTTGGTAATTACTAATTCTTACTAAATAAAAAGGGGGGAAAGTGTATAAGTAGTTATAAGCCTAACTAAACTAATTAAACTAACTATTCACAACGAACTAACCTTGATTAGGATCAATTATCAGCGTAGAAACTCATATGATCAAGGATCAAAAGTGGCAAGTCTTGAAAATGTTTTTTTTCTTGCAAAATGAATATGCCGGGTGTCATGCCGGACCTCCAATACCCGGCACATTCAAGGACCTTGCCGGACATCTTCCATCCGGCACTACGTCCGGCATCTTCATTTCGTAAATACCATTTCCAGTTTTGAATATGACAACAAGAACTCAAAATCCTTATTCGCATCGTGCATAATTAATACGGCGAATACAAACATAACAATGGATGAATAAAAGATTAATCCTAAACCTTAAGTCTTTGTTGCCCACTTTACCGGCGCCGGCGCCCGCCCTTCTTTACCGGCGCCTGCGCCGGGTTCCGGTCTTAAAATTGTCATATCTTCTTCGTTATAGCTCCGTTTTTTGATCCGTTTGCATCGACGCGTTCGTCTTTTCGTCTACTTTGTCATGGTATACTTTGCTGATAATTTTTATGATATATTTTTTTTACTTATATAAGTACTTCGGAATCCTTCTTTGCTTTTTTGAACTATTTTTAATAAATTTTGCCTACATTAGCCCCTAAATTGGTCATTTTCCGACTGAGCGTATTGGAATTCCGACTGTGCGTAATGAAATTTGGGGTCACCTTGTAATATGTCACAAATTATGGGTAAATATAGTAATTTCTGAAAGATATTAAAGTAGGGGCAAAATGGTCATTTTCTGACTGTGCGAAGTGAAAACACGACTGAGCGTATTGACCCTCCTAATCTACCCTACTCTTGTTTTACAACCTTAAATAGGACTTAGAAATAAGAGAACAAGATAAGATCCTTATTCTACTTTTATGAAGATTAGAATTCCGGTTAAGAAACTTGTAAATTCCATTAATGATCAAGAGTGTTTACAAGGATAATCATCCTAACCAAAGCAATCAAAGAGTCTACTAAACCAACCAGACCATTGAGAGAAGATACAAGGAGGAACGAGAGTACAACTTGATGAGAATTCCCTCGAACTCGATAATGTCTTCCTTCTGCAGGTTTGATGCGCAACACTTCCTTGACAGCAGTTCATCGTGATTTTGAGTGATTTTGATTGTAAAATGATGACAAAGTTGTATCCTCCAAGTGCAGACTCACGACCTTTTATAGACTTGAAAAATCTTCAGGTGGTGGGTCCCATGATGGGTAGAAGTCATCCAGCATGTGAATTAAACACGTGCTTTCCAGTAACGGTCGAAACCGCCAGGACACGAAAAGTCACTTGTGCCAGACAGATGTCCGGCACCATACCCGGCACTGGGTATTTGATTAACGGTAAATAACCGCTATCTTTTGGCGAGTAGGCTCGTCTTTTGCTTATGCCGGCTACAGAACACCCGGCCCTATGTCCGGCAAGACTCTTTTCACTGCGCACAAATGCCTTGCAGGAGGAACCCGGCTCTTCATCCGGCAAGGCCTAGTTTTTTATGCAGAACTTTGTCCCTTACATGGAAAACACTCAAAGCATAAGTTTGATCATATAAAATGACTTTTCATACAAAATAATGTAAATACTACCTATTCTAATCTTATTTTAACTAATAATACTACAAATCTAGCTTATAAAATATGATAAGTCTACGGCTTATCAAGGCCCTATACTTACCTTTTGCTAGTCCTCGTGCAAAATTAAATCAGGAAAGAGTAACTACTTGCACTACAAGAAAAAACAGATTTAGCTACCGATGATTTGCTACCACACATATATTGATAGCTACTTTCAAAAATTGCTGCTGATTTTTAATGGTACTAAAATAGTGGTGTCTATTTTGCTACAACAAAGACAATGGTAGCTAAATTTTTTAAACAGTAGCCAAATCACTATCGTCTGACAAGACTACTACCATTAGTAGTAACTATTTTTTATTTCATTTTGGTTCTTTTTGTAAGAACAATTTAGCTACCAATGTTGGTAGCTAAATTACGGAATAGCTACTGCTGGATGTGACTAATTCAATCATGGTAGCTATTGCGCTACTATTAAAGCAGCAGTAGCGAAAAATATTATAACTAGTAGCTAAATTGCTACTAAAAGTTGCTACTACCAATTAGATAAGCTAAGTTAATGAAATTGCTACTGACACTCATCACGGTTGCCGTTCTGCTACTGTTTGGGCGTCGGTAGCGAATATTTTTAGCAAGCATAAAAATTGTTACTATCTTTATTTATGAAATTGCTACCGACTAATGATATTAATGAGATTATGGTTAATATTGTGCTACATTATAAGAAATGATAGCTAATATTTTTAAGCGATAGCAAAATTATAATTCTCTTATAATTTAAATGTGTGATACGTATATAAATCAAAATACACAACTATTTATAATTATGAGAAAGATATATTTTTAAGAAATTACCCCAAATTAATGTATATAAAGATAAGTTTGAGAAAGTATATTATTATTTTACAAAAATCCACCATAACTTTGAAACTATGGATTGCGTAAATGGTTAACCCAATTAAAATTTTAATTATGTCATTATTATCCAGATAATAGTTTATCATCCAGACCTAAAACCTAAACACACATATATCCCATCATGTTAAAGTGTTATCTTAAAGCAAAAACAAAAACTGAATTAGAGTTGAGCATTATGGCAGCTAGTCAAGTATATTAAATCGGGTCATTATTAAAAAAAATCTAGTACTTTCGTGTAATCTAAAAACAATAATTGAATTAAAATCAGGCTTTTAAGATATGAAATCGAGTAAACTCAGAAGAAAAGACAACTCAAATTTGAAGAAAAGTTTCTAAAAAATCCAAAGTAAAAAGGGGACGATGAATTGCTATTACACATATTGGTATCTAAATTGAAAAATTGCTACTAATTTATAATGCTATTAACAAAGTGGTAGCTGTTGTGCTACAAGAGCAACAATGGTAGCTAAGTTAAGTTACTTGTTACCGCCAATAGTAACTATTTTTTCTTGAATCTTGAATCTTTCAATAAAACTAATTTTGCTACCAATATCGGTAGCTAAATTAAGAAATTGTTCTTGCTGGTGGATGCTAATTCAAAAATTGTAGCTATTGTGCAACTATTTCGACAACAATAGCAAAAATATTATAACTAGTAGCTAAATTGCACTATCTTAAAGTTTCTACGGCCAAGTAGATAAGCAAAATTATGAATTGCTACTGGCACTTGATTATAGTTGTTATTATGCTACTATTTAGCAAATGATTTAAACAAGTAGTTAAATTGCTATTATATTTAATTTAAATTACTACCGACTAATAATGCTAATACAACTTTAGTTGATATTATGCTAGAATACAACAAATGAATGCAGTACCAAAATTATTATTGTCTTATAACTTAAACGTGAGATTACTACATAATTCGAAATACTAATCTATACTACTACTGCCATAGTGGACATATTATCTTTTTATATAAATATTTTAATTTTAAATTTTTTCAATATAGTATATGTGTTAGCTTTGAGCTATCAAAATTTTGAAAAAGAACAATAAGTAAATAAAAATTGTCTAATTCGTGAAAAATAATTAAACTATACCACTGCTAGAATTAATTTTATCATATAAGATATACCTAACATAATATAATTTGGATATTATAATATTTTAAGTCTCAAAGTATCACACATATTAATACATTATAAAATAGAGTAAAAGTATTAATTATTTAAATTAGTACATATGTTGGTTAAAATTTACAAAATTAGTATAAAAATAGTAGTAATAATAATTTAAATTAGTTAAGATAATGTGTGTGTGTGTGTGTGTGTGTGTTTATATATATTAATTTAATACAGTTTTTATTACTATATGATGCTTTTATTTACAAAAGCCACATTAACTAATAAAACATCAAGAAAAACTAAAACTAATAACAATTTAAAATAGTTGACGTGTAGGTTAAAATTTGCAAAGTAAGCATAAATATATATGTGTGTGTGTATGTCTGTGTATAAATTTATAAAATGTCAAAAGTATACAAAATTATAATAAAACGTACATAAATATACTATATATATATAAATGTTTTTAATTTGCAAAACAACACACAAATTAATAGGATTTTGAAAAATAGTAAAGTTATGACAATTTAAATTAGTTAAGATTATACAATATTATACATCTATTAAAATTTATAAAAATATTATATTATACAAATTTGAAAAATATATATATTATTTAGAAGCTTTAATTTTCATATAATAATGTATATTATATTAGTATTTGTAACACTGTATAATAAGACTTAATTAAATAAGTAACTTTACTTAATATATTATCTTTTTGTATAATTTTTGAAATTTCAAACATTTTTAAAAGATACATATGTATATTTTTGAATTTTTATACTTTTAAGCCAACAATATACTTAAATTTTTATTAGTTTTACTATTTTGGTCGCATTAAATTAATTTGTTATATTATATAAATTAAAATATCATGTAGCATAATCAACTGTATATCTATTTTATTAATTTTAATATATCACTGGTTTGATCATGTCTCGCCAAAAACTTTAATTTATATTTACAGTATCAAACATTCAATATATACACGTAGTTTCAATATATGATGTGAATAACTATCATGGCACAATGGTTAAGATATTCTATATTCATCCCAAACTTCAGGTGATCGATTCTTGCTCTATGCACATTTTAAACACACTAGTTTGAATTAAATATGTTATTGGTATGGAGGTCTATTTATACTCATACTTTGTAAGGTAAGGTTCGATCCTAGATGTGTACACATAACATAATCTTCGATTTAAAGAATAGTCAAGTTACTCGGGTATGGAGGTCTATTTATACTCATACTTTATAAGGTAAGGTTCGATCCTAGATGTGTGTACACATAACATAATCTTCGATTTAAAGAATAGTCAAGTTACTCGGGCACATGGAGTGGGATTGAATGGTGGTGGTGCCCATTATTCAGTAGTAGAGCTATATACCACTATTATAGTATCGATTTTGTTATTGCTACACTAGTAGCTTTTTTGCTACTGCTATAATAGTGTCGATTTCGCTACTATTGAAGTAGCATCGATTTTGTTACTGCTAAACTAGTATCGATTTTGTTACTAATGTACTAGTAACGATTTGGAAACTGTTATACTCGAAGCCATTTTGCTATTGTTACACTAGTAGCCATTTGGCTACTACATTCTAAAACGGTAGCAATATCTAGCTATCGGAAAAGTAGTAGCGAGACCAAAGCGAAATAGCTACCGCATTCCAAAACGGTAGCTATTTTTAATTTAGCCACTAGAACATTTGCTACCACTATATATCAGTAGCTAAATCTTAAAATACGGTAGCCCGTTGTGTTTAGCTACCAAAATTGATGATTTAGCTACTAATATACAGCGGTAGCTAAATCTGATTTTTCTTGTAGTGTTGTGCACAAAACAGATAAACTCTAGAATGACAATGAGATAATTCTTTCCTAACTACCTGACTCTTATTCATAAGCATCACTTAATCTTTCTCATTCCATCAATAATATACTAGTGGGTATAAAGTAAAACATTCAATCCCAAAAACGGATCAAAGACTCATGGGCTATGTTGCGTAAGGGTTTTTTTTCATCTCTCCTTCTTCCGGTTTCTAACATTCAACTCTATTTCTCAAGAGTTTCTGAAAGTGGCCAAGACACTCATCAATGATTTTTATGGTTCAGCCTTATTTTTCAAGGGTTTCTGAATCTAACCATGATTTTTTGCATTTAAAGAACGAGGAATCTAGGAGAAAAACAAAAGGAAAAACTCTCATTTCTTGCTTTTATTTCGAGGCAATCTTGCAACCTCATAATGCTTCATATATTCTTTATAAGAAGAGATTTTTTTCTCTTTTTTTTTCTTTTTTTCCGAAGCTTTTTTTCCATCTTTTTTCTTTTTTTACATAACCCTTTTCTAAGATATTCACCCACAAGAATTGAACTATTTTGAAAAAGAAGGAAAAATATTACCCAAAAGTAGATCAAGGACAAAAAATAGAAGTAAGGTCATATACTCATGTTAACAAAAAGAATCACGAAGTGAGAATTGATATCTAAAGGCCATTAGAAAGCTCACCTCTTGAGATAACAAATATTTAACCTTCCCTAATGTCAACTTAATCAAAGACATGCAAAAAGCTGAGTAGAAAGTTAATAAACTTAAAACTTATTATATTGGATAAATTAGACATGATATATGTATATAAATGTTGTTTTTTAATTGAAAACTAAATAAAATCTTTTTTTAAGGGGGGTCCCCCTGCCCTACACTAGGCAGGAACACTGTCCCCAGTGTGTAAAAAGAAGAATAAAGAAAGAAACAAACAAATAATAAAGGAATAAAAATAAAGAAAAAAAACTCCCCTGGATTGAATATGCGTGAAATGGAAAGGCCCTACACTTGGCCTTTGGCCAGAGTGCTGGTGTGTAGAGCAATGACGCCATGCACGGGCAGTGGTCTTCAGTTTTGTTGAGGGGAAGTTGTTGAGGAAGAAGGCATAATGAAGTCATCGAGGTAGACTGAATGTGTTGTGGCAGGTTCGCTACATAAATACTTCCTCAAGCGAGAGCCATTGACTTTAAAGCGCTCACCTTTGGCATTTTCAACTTTGAAAGCGCCTGATGTGTTCATGGAAGTGATGGTGAAAGGTCTAAACCAATGCGATTTTAACTTCCCAGGGAAGAATCGTAGGCGGGAATTATAAAGGAGGACTTTATCACCAATCTGAAAGTGGCGCGGAAGGATGACTTGATCATGCCACTTCTTGGTTCTCTCTTTGTATAGGCTGGCATTCTCGTAAGCGCTGTGGCGTAACTCCTCAAGTTCAGAGAGCTAGAAGTTGTGTTTTATTCCAGCAGCCTTCATGTCAAAATTCAGAGATTTTAATGCCCAGTAAGCTTTGTGTTCAAGCTCTACTGGTAGATGACATGCTTTTCCAAACACCAGATGGAAAGGAGTGGTCCCAATAGGAATTTTGAAGGCAGTCCTATAGGCCCACAAAGCATCGTCGAGTTTTTGTGATCAATCTCTCCTAGATGAACTGATTGTTTTCTATAAAATCCATTTTAACTCTCGGTTTGAGATCTCAGCCTGTCCATTGCTTTGGGAATGATAGGGGAGTGTTACTTTGTGATGAACTCCATATTTATGTAATAGGGCATCAAATTGGCGATTGCAGAAATGGGAACCACCATCAGAAATGATTGCCCGGGGCACCCCAAATCTGGTGAAGATGTTTTTCTTCAGAAACTTCAGAACTGTTTTGGCGTCTGTAGAAGAACAGGGTACCGCTTCTACCCACTTTGAAACATAGTCCACATCGACTAATATGTACTGATGGCCTTGTGATGGAGGGAATGGACCCATGAAATTGATGCCCCAAACATCGAACAACTCCACTTCCAGGATGTTGTTTAAAGGCATCTCGTGGCGCCTGGAGATATTTCCCATCATTTGGCAACTGTCACACTGTGAGACAAATTTGTGAGCTTCTTTATGTAGTGTAGGCCAAAACATCCCTGATTCTAGAACTTTAGCAGCCATCCGGGTGGAACCATGATGTCCTCCAGCCTCTTTAGAGTGACACATGTAGAGGACTGAGGTACCCTCATTTTCAGGGATACACCTCCGGATGAGCCCATCAACACATACCTTAAAAAGGTAAGTGTTATACCCAAAATTTTAACCCTCCCCGAAAGAGAGTCTCTACTAATAGGCTAGTTTGGTCAAGTAGCGAGGGTTCCTAGTTCGATCGGCACATTTCAGAGTACTAGACAACTTAGTCATCTCTAGGGGCATTTTCGTAATTTTTCAAGGCTCCTAAGCACCTTACAGGCTTTCTCTATCCTCCAAATAAGGGTCAAATCAATTCAAAATTCTTTGAAATTTTAAACCACGATAGAGGATGACATTTTGGGCATAATGGCATTGGAATTTTGATTTTTCGAATTTCCAATAATTTTCTAGCAATTTCTGATTGAATCTGACGAGAAATTGAATTTAAAAATATTCCAATATCCAAAAAATTCAATTCTACTTTAGAAAAATCAGAAATACCATCTTTTACCCATGTTTAAAATTTCATAGTCAGATTCCTTTTGGAAGCCCTTGAGCTAAAACGTCGGTAAATCTCGGTTTTTACCAGATTTTTCTATCTTTAAGGAAGCCTATATAAGGAGCCTTATCCCTTGATCAAATTAGAACTCCAAGAACCCTAACACCTCAAGAAACTCAGCCATCACAACCTCCCCACATTTTTACACATCTGAGCCCTAAAATTCCATCAAAATCTCACAAAATCACCACAAAAACACTTTTTCCAACCACACACCACCATCATCAAATCTTCACTAAAACAGCACCAAAACATGATGAACATCACCAATAACCAATAGTCAGAAGCTGGGTTCAAACTCAATCCAGAACCAAGATCAACGAAGCTCCCGAAGAATCCAAACGTGAAGAGCCACCTCAAATCCGAAGGTAAAACAAGTAGGAATCTTAGTTTTCTAACTCCCCATGACCTTTCTGACTTTCTATTGAAATTTGGGTTCGAACCGACTCTTTCCGGCTTCTGTATAGTTGTTCGCTTTTGTTTTTGCCCTTTAACTTGTTCGCTAAGTTTCATCATTATTCTGACTTCAAATTGAAATCTTTCGATTACTAACATCTTGTAAATCTTTCAAGGAACACGCCCATAAATTTTGAGTCGAAAACACCGTCGGGAACCACCAGAAAACCCCTGTCCGTGGGTAGTCCGTGGCCACAGACACCCACGGAAGGCGGCGGGATTTTAATTTTTCAAAAATTAGGTTTTTCTAAACAATGTCCGGGCCCACAGACATCCTGTCTGTGGCCCCGGACTTTTCAAAATTTCGTTTTCTGTTTAATTCGACTTTTATTTCCACATAGATTAACTAAGGTCCATGGGTACGGACATTAGGTCCGTAGCCACGGACGGAAACAAAATTTGACCTAATTCTGCCTCCGAAACCGTAGTTTAGGTATTTTTAATTTCCACTTTTATTTTCTGTCAAAAAAATGCTAAAAAACATAAAAAAAAAAAACAGAAGCTCGCGCACTTAGGTTAAAACGACTTCGTAATAAGCCATAAATAAACTAAGTAGAGGAAAAACGTCTTCGAGGGGTGATGAAAGTAATTGAACCCTAAATAAGTCGTATACTAAGCCCCTGAACCCGAACTCTCCTTTCCTAATTCGATCTAGGTAAAAATTAGGTGGCGACTCATAATAGGTTCCAGTGAGCTAGCTTAAGTTTTAATAATTACTGTTATATGACATAGTTATAAATCTTAGGTTATAAGTGGACCTAAAACCTGACTAGATCCTAATCAACTTAATCAACATAGGGTAGGTTTAAAAATCGAGGCTCACAGAATGGCGACTCTACTGGGGACAACTTCTTAATTTTAACTTGTTTAATTTTAAGAAAGTGGGCTTAACTCGAAATTGTTTATTTATGGCTTATTACATTGTTTGTTTACTTTTGTGCGCAATTTAATTTTATGCACCTTTGCATCATATGAGAGCGAGGGTCCACTTAAACCGATTTCACTCCGGGACCCGTTTGAGGGTCCCCTGTCAGGGACTCACACCATTTAGGTGATGTGAATAAGTGGGGGAAAAGAGGAGGGTGTCGTCTAACTACACCTTGAATTTATTAATTTATTTATTTTGAAAAAGAAATGTTAATGAAGGCAACATTTATCCCTTAGTTGTGATTCAATGGAGGCTGGCAAAAAATGTTGTCTTAGTAATATAGTACCAACAAGGGCGCTACAATGGAGGCAACATTAGCTCCATTGCCCACTTTGCTATGCAGAGACCTATAACTGTTAGAGGACCAAAGGAGGCGATAGCGTTGCCTCTGTAAGTTAATACTAACAGAGACGAGCTCTTTTTACCTCATTTGACACCAATCAATGGAGGTAACTAGGTTGAATCCGTAGAAGGGACCAAGAATTAGATGCCTCTATATTCAATTGTGGCAAATTTTTAAAGGCAAGATCAAGACAATTATTTAGTTGCCTCTAATACCCCACCGATGCAACTTTTTGATCATCAGAGGCAATAAAAATTGACTCCATAGACCTTATATGTAGTAGTGTAATAAGGGTTCAATTCATGACAATCTATTACTACATGATCGTCTGGGTATGACCGCATAATTTTGGGTCCCGTTATCACCATAGCTTTTCTTAGGGGATGAAGATTATTTTATTTTAGGTCCTCTACCATCTTAGACAAAACATGAAGGTGTACAATGGGGTGAAAATTGTTGGGTCATAAAACACTTGCTGAAACAACATTTTGAAAATGGAGATTATTTCATCTCGTAAGACCCACACAACAATCGAGCTTAAGAACGGGACCTTATTAGTAACACTCTAAAACACACCTTATTCATGATCAAAAATATATTATACTCCCTCCTGTTCTAAATATATGATTTTATAGCTCTGGGCACAAGATTTAAGAAAAAAAAGTAGACCATTTTACCCTTACTTTTTGCATTGGGAATTGAAGTAATTTGAAAAGTAGAGTTGTGAGATAAAAGTTGAGGGGTGGAATTTTGGAAAGTAGATGACAAAAAGACTAAAGCATCTTATATTTTGAAAAGAGTGAGAGGATCAAAAATCATATATTGAGAACATGATGGAGTATATGTTAAAATTAAGGTCAAAGAACAATTTGTGGGTGGAGAATGAACTTGACAAGTATGTAAATGTATGACTACTTTTAAATATAAACAATAAAAGTGATCAAATTGAAATATTTATACTGCTAAAAAATAAGTATACCATAAATATGTTCCTATATAATAATGACTTGAAAATGAAAGTTATTTCTAGAATCATATCTATAACTTTTAAGCAAAAATAGCCAGGGTGACAGCAGACATGACCCGGTTCTGTTTCAAATCCACTCAATTATCCTAAAAAAAAGAGAGAATTTATAGTACTCCAAATAAAGTTTTGTTATTCCCTAAAAAGTTAAAATTTTATTTTTCACATGTCACAAAAAATCACAATACATCACTGTTGCTTATGAAAATGACTACTTTACCTCGACTTCACTGACTATGTTTCAACTTTATAATATTCCTTTTTTTATAACTGTTTGGTTTTTCATTTGTTACTCATATTTTGAAAGTTTCATGTCTACCAACTAGCTTTTTTGTTGTTCTATAAAAGCTTTCAGCATTCTAAAATTTAGCATGCATAAAAAATATTTACGTTTAGTGATGGTTTTTCTTTGGTATATCTGTGGCATTTTGCCCATCTGACATAAGTGGGAAAATGTCACATGACTATTCAGTGAGAGCTTTTTCTCTAGGGCATGTTTTATGCCCTATGTTCTTGCTGAAATCATATGTGTCGTTCTCTTCTTATTCGTTATGCTTTTCTCTCTGTTCTTATACGTTCTCAAATTAATGACACTGCACACCAGGTAAGTGTAGGTTTGTGCCCTTCTTTCCTTCCCCTCCCCCTTTCCTTCATTACTCACCGGTGGGTCATTTGCATCACGGATTACTGATTTCTCTGAGCTCTATTAGAAAACATGAGGATGAAGACGACTAAACTGTAGGGGAATGAAGGGAATTTGCTTTCTGTATATGTAATCTTCTTTGTAAAACGTATTATTCAAACCCTAATAACCAAACTATGTATATACTAATATCTATTCGTACTAATCTATCTATTCGTATAGATAAAACAACTTTGCTAACAAAATCCTAACCGACTAAACAATTAGGTAGATAAATTATAATATGGGCCTAATCATATACTTAACTAATGTGAATAATGGACTGGACTACATATTAGCCCAATACCCCCCCTCAAGCCGTTGGTAAGCGAAGTTACCAAGGCTTGACTTGTCTTCTGCACGCATGCCAATACGTGAGAGCTGGTCTTTGTATTTGACTCCTGGTAAGACTTTAGTCATCATGTCAGCTAGTTGATCAGAAGTATGAGTGTAAGTGATGTCCACCAAACCTTGTTGAATCTTTTCCCGAACAAAATGACAGTCAATCTCGATGTGTTTTGTACGTTCATGAAAGACAGGATTGCGAGCTATGTATATAGCTGATTGGTTGTCACATTTGACCGGAACAGGAGTAATGTGTGAGATATCTAGTTCATGTAACAGCCGCGTAAGCCATGTCAATTCCGCTGTTACTCGTCGCAAGGAACGATATTCTGCTTCTGCACTAGAAAGAGACACCGATCCTTGCTTCTTAGTCTTCCAAGAAATAGGACTGTCTCCTAAGAAAATGTAGTAGCCAGACACAGATTTTCTGGTATTGGGACAAGCAGCCCAATCAGAGTCACAGTAGGCAAGAAGATCAAGAGTAGAATTAGAACCTTTGGTAAGAACGATGCCATAGTTCAGAGTTCCCCTGATATAACGAAGAGTATGCATGGCTGCCTCCATATGAACATCACTTGGATCTTTCATAAACTGACTAAGGACCTGAACTGTAAAACTGATATCTGGGCGGGTGTTGGTTAAATAGTTGAGTTTACCTACTAATCGCCTGTAAGATGTGGGATCCTTGAGAGATATCCCATCATCAACACGTAGCTGTTTGCCCACAACCATTGGGCCCTTCGAAATTCTTTCATCAGTTTGTGCGTATTCCTGTAAAAGCTCCAAGCAAAACTTTCGTTGTGAGAGTATATAGCCTTGATTATACGGAATAAATTCTATTCCCAAGAAATAATGCAAGCTTCCTAGATCCTTGATACGGAAGTTATGATCTAGAGCCTGCTTAATTCCATCTATTTCCTTCTGACAAGCTCCAACGATCAACATGTCATCCACATAAACTGCTATGTATATCTTGCCCTGAGTAGTCTCCTTATAGAAAAGTGAATAATCATTTTTTGGACTGGACAAAATCAAGTGTATGAAGAAAACTAGCCAGCTTGGAAAACCACTGTCTAGAAGCCTGTTTGAGCCCGTACAAGGATTTACGCAACCGGCATGCCTTGTTTGTCCCTGTGACCGCTAAACCTTGAGGCAAGCGCATGTAAACTTCTTCATCAAGATCTCCATGTAAGAAAGCATTATTAACATCGAGTTGGTTAATAACCCATCCTTTGCTAAGAGCTACAACGATAAGAGAACGGATCGTCGTGAGCTTAACCACTGGGGAGAAAGTTTCATGATAATCAAGACCATGACGTTGGATGAACCCCTTTGCCACCAAACGGGCCTTGTACCGTTCTAACGTCCCATCAGACTTGAGCTTAATTTTATAGACCCATTTGCACCCAATCAACTTCTTACCTTGAGGTAAAGTCACAATATCCCACGTATCATTTGCTTCTAATGCTTGTAACTCTTTATGCATGGCAATCCGCCAATGCTCATGTTGTGCAGCGGCTTGATAACTATGTGGCTCACACATATCCGGATGAGACGATTGAGCATGAAAGGTCGTAGAAAGTAGTGCCACAGATTTAGCGGGTGTAGTTTCTGTTAAACTAACACAATGAGTAACGAAGCTATCAGCAGTCGTGGCTCCATAAACACGCTCGTCAAGTATCTGTTGAAAGCAAGAATTACACATATAATCATTCAAGTATCCCGGCTTGTGAACTTCTCTACTCGAACGTCTCAAACCTGTTGGGTTAGGATCTCCCACTTCCTGAGGTGTAGAAGTATTCACATCAATCTGGGTTGTTTGTAAGAAAGATGGTTCCTCATCTATTAACATAGGATACTGATCTCCCTCCAAATTCGGTGGTTGAGGACATGGCATGCTTGTGTTGTGAAAAGGAAAATCATGAACATAAAATTTAACGTCTCGGCAGACCTCGACAGTTCGAGTCTCTATGCTCATGATTTTATATCCTTTCTTCCTCGGATCATCTCCCAAATAAACGCAAGCTTCCCCACGTGGTTCAAACTTTCCTCCTTTCGGACCAACGATAGTCTTATAGCACAAACATCCAAAAGGTCTGATTTCCTGGTATGAAGGTTTGCTACCATACAAACTCTCATATGGTGTGGCACCATTTAATGCCTTGGTGGGAAGACGGTTGACCAAAAATGTTGCATATAAAATACACTCTCCCCAGTATTCAAGTGGTACGTTGGATTGAAAGAACACTGCCCTTGCTGTTTCCAAAAGATATTTGTGTTTTCTTTCAACTATGGCATTCTGTTGTGGTGTATAAGAACATGTTGTTTGATGAAGAATTCCTTGCTGCGCAAAATAAGACTTTCCTTCAGTAGAACTTCCTAGTTCTTTGGCATTATCTGTTCTCACCACTTTGACCTTTGCATCAAATTGTCTTTCCACCATCCTAATAAAATTAGTAATAGTCTCCCAAGCATGTCCCTTCTGTTTGATGAGATTAACCCAAGTAGTACGAGTATAATCATCAACAAAGCACACAAAGTATTTGTACCCGTTGTAAGTGTTGGTACTAAAAGGACCCCAAACGTCAATATGTAACATCTCAAAAGCTCTCTTGGTTTTGCTTGTAGAATTAGCAAAAGGTAAACGCTGTGCTCTGGCTTTATAACAAACATCGCAAGCATACTCTGGAGAAAAATCGGTCTCTTTTATTATTCCAAGTTTTACAAGCTTTCGAAAAGGCACATGTCCTAGCCTTATATGCATATCTAGAGCCTTTGGGCTCACTACATTAACCGTATCATCATTGCAGCCCACTTCGACTAGCCCATTCTCACGCCTGCGCTGAGTAGTATCGGATTTAGTCGCGTTGGAAAAACTGGAATTGCTCAACTTGCTTCTAGCCCACACATCAAGACGGCCCGCATCCAAAACGAAGAGATTGTCCCGGCCGTCTCCTACCTTGCTATTCTCCCCTGTAATACGGTCCTGAACATAGCAACCAGCAGAATCGAAAGTGAGAGCACAGTTGTATTGTTTTACCATCTTCGCCACTGATATGAGGTTAAACATGAAATCCGGTACAAATAACACTTCCTTTAATCTCGTATTGTTCCCCAATCTCACATCTCCAACTAGGGTTACAATCTGCGGGCTTCCATCCGGTAAGAGTACCGTTCTCTCTCTCTCTAATCTTCTCCAGTTTTCGAACATGCAACTAGCTCCCGACATGTGGTCGGTGGCTCCAGAGTCTATAAGCCACTGTCCTTTGAAGGTATTACGGAATAATTACTCATTAAGCAAAACTTATTACTAACACAGAAGGTTTCGTTACCTGAGAAATTACAAAAATCGATTCCTTCTGTGCTTGCGTCTGTGGTTTTGTTGCGGAACATCTCGGAAATTTGTTGCATTTGTCTGGGCATTAATCCTTCCCCAGATTTCTGTGTTGTTACTTGGCTCGGGATCTGAAACCGCGTTTGCAAACGCCTTCTTTCGTCGAGCTAAAACTTTGTCTCGGCCATGTATTTGATAGCAATCTGTCACGGTATGGCCCGGTTTCTTGCAATGACTGCAAGTGAGTTTCTGAAAGCATTCTTCTTGACTATGCCCCAGCTTCTTACAGTAAGTACACGACACTTTCTTCTTGTCGAGTCTTCTGCTAAAATTTCTTGAACTTTCTCCTCCGGTGCTTGCTTGACTATAGAACGACATTGAATCGTCGTTTTGGTGAGTATTTCCCTCTGTTCCTCCTCTTGAACAACTAGAGCGAAAGCCTCTTCTAATGCCGGTATTGTTTTCATCGCTAGTATTTGTCCCCTGATGGACAAATACTTCCGATTCAATCCCATGAGAAAGTGAACAAGCTTATCTTGATTGCTCAATTTCTTGAGAGACTCTCTGGCGCCGCAGGTGCAACCGGAGCATGTACATCTGGGAAAAGGACAAGCTAAGTCCAATTCACCCCATGCTTTCTTCAAACGTGTATAATATTCTGCTACATCTTCTTCGCCTTGTCTTATCTCTGCGATTTCTCGCTTCAGGCCATGGATGACAGCAAGGTTGGTATGCTCGAACCGCTTCAACAGCTCGTCCCAGAGTTCCTTGGGGTCGTCGCAAAACCGAACGCTCTGAGCTATGGTGGGTCCAAGCGACATCTTCAGCCATGACAACACCAGGGAATTCGATCTTTCCCAAGCTCCACGCCGAATCGCATCTGATTCATCGGGTTTCTCCACTTTCCCGGTAAGGAACCGATACTTGTTTTTTACCTTTAGAGCCGTTATCATATCTGTCTTCCACCCTTGAAATCCCTTGCCATCGAATCTTGAAACAAGACTTATTCCTGGGTTTTCTGCAGAATGGACATAAATGGGATCATTTATGTCGATGATGGAGGTGGTCGACACAGAGGCGGCCGATAGAGCCTCCTTCTTCCCCTTATCTGCATCGTTGGCCATTCTTGAAGAAGATCAAGAAAATTGCAGACGAACCTAAGCTACTGATACCATATTAGAAAACATGAGGATGAAGACGACTAAACTGTAGGGGAATGAAGGGAATTTGCTTTCTGTATATGTAATCTTCTTTGTAAAACGTATTATTCAAACCCTAATAACCAAACTATGTATATATACTAATTTATCTATTCGTACTAATCTATCTATTCGTATAGATAAAACAACTTTGCTAACAAAATCCTAACCGACTAAACAATTAGGTAGATAAATTATAATATGGGCCTAATCATATACTTAACTAATGTGAATAATGGACTGGACTACATATTAGCCCAATAACAAAGTCCTAACCGACTAAACAATTAGGTAGATAAATTATAATATGGGCCTAATCATATACTTAACTAATGTGAATAATGGACTGGACTACATATTAGCCCAATAAGCTCTTGCCCCCTCAACTTCAGTTTGACGCTTTGCATCCCAGTTTGTTCGAGCTGTTTTATGAGCTTGGTAAGTTGTTAACAGTTGTTGTTTACTAGCTTGAGATCATTTATAGGGTTTATACTCTCTAAGCTTGGTAGATTTGATATAGTTTTGCCTGTTTGTGATGTTCTTATTTACTGACTGAAACTGGTGTGCTTTGGCTTAGATCACCCGTCGTCGTCGGCTGATGCGCCGCCCCTGTTATTCGTTCTCCCCATACAGTCGCATCTTGACTTTTGCTAAGGTATATGCGCTTCTGATCTTGCTGCGTTTTTGTAGCTTGCTTGAGTTTTTGGCTTACCTGAGAATGATGATGTATGTTTTTATTATCTTCGTGGCTTTGAAACTTGAGTTCGCTGGTTGGAACATGAATTCACTAGTTGAATTGGTTGGTTTGAATTGGCTTTTTATCCTGTATTGCCATATCTGGTTGGAGCTTGAATTTGTTGGTAGATTTGGCTGGTTGGAATCGGAATCTAATCCCATATTGCTTTACCTTGTCGGAGCTTGAATTCATTGGTTGGATTTGGAATTTAAGTCCGTAGTGATTTACCTGGTTGGAGCTTGAATTCGCTGGTGAATTGCCTGGTTGGAATTGGAATTTTGTTCTGTATTGATTTACCTGGTTGGAGCTTTAATTCTCTTGTTGAATTGGCTGGTTGGAATACTAATTTTGTCCCATATTGTCGTGCCTGGTTGGAACTTGAATTCGCTTGTTGAATTGGAACTTGAATTGGTTACCGTCCCCTGTTTGGAACTTGAATTGGTTGAATTGGAACTTGTATTGATTACCATCCTCATTTTGATTTGATTTGACGGTATATCAAGCTTTGAATAAACCATGTTAAGATTAGTAAAATTATTCGTACATTGTGAACAAGTGTATGACACTATCAGTCTATCACTTGTGTTAGTTAGGAATATAACCATGACTCCTCAAGTGGTGGATGTAAGTCTACACTAGTCCACTCAGCGATGATGAAGGAAAATACACTTTGAGCTGAATAGTCTCAAATATAACCAAAAAGTGATGACTAGGACAAACTTACTTTGAGTTTAATAGTCCCAAACAACTTATTTGTGCTCCATTGACGTTTGGTGACAATCTGATGAAGACGAACGACATAGAGACCTGTGGCAACTTGGCATGAGTGTACTACAATGACAAAGCGAGCGATTGAGAACGAGCATTATACTACATTAATAGGACATTTTTGTTAGAAGTAAAGTTAATTGTACGAATTCAATTACACAAATGTGAATAAGTATTAAATGTTTTATAACTTTATATAGTTACATTAGTTGTTAAAACATTGTATAGTAACAACTGTTGTTGAAACTTAATAACATTTACATGATCTTGTTATACTTAATAACATTTAAATTGTTGAAGTTTATTAAAATGGAAACTGTTAATTTTTATTACATGATTTCATAATTAACTTTAAATTAGAGCTAATTTTAGATGGCATCTGAGTGACAAGAAAAAAACAAGTAAGTCTAGAAAGGAAAAGAAGTGACTGAGACCGATAGTAATCATAACAATGTCAGCTGGGATAATAAAAACAAACTAGTTTATTGATTAGGCTGATGGGTATGCACTATGTACACTTCATCGGGAGAGCTGACAAGATCGCCAACAAAAACGTAAAATGGAACATCGTGGAGGAGAGCTTGAACAAGATCCGTGATATGAACTATACATACAACAATTTCATGTCCAAGAAAGACGGGCTAATCTACATGACCAGATTGTTGATAATATTAATTCTAATATCAGATCTTTAATTTTGATAAAACAATAGTTTATGTTCTATTTACTTTTGTTGTACTAAATTTGTTAAGAATTAGGTATTTACGAACCTTTGGTGGAACGAATTACTTATTTTATAGTAATTGTTGGTGATTACTTTATTTATTTATTAAAAAAACATTGTTTTAAACTGTATATTAATATTTATAATTATAGTGCAGAAAACAGTAAACACAATGCACGTAACTAACTTATATTACAAAAATGTCACTCTATCAAATAATAGTTTTCAAAACAACTACAAATATACCAACATAAAACAACTACCAACATATACTGTAAAATAACCATGTCAAACAAAATAGTGACGAAACCAACGTTGTGCGGGAGAGAGCAACACACCCCCGACTTTGCTAAATTACTCAAAATTATAGTGTTAAAAAATGTAATTTTTTTTTATAAAAGACTTCTCAACATTTTATAATTTTATCCATGCCCCTCAATTTTAATTATAGGCTCCGCCCCAAGCATTCCTACCACCATCAATAACTAGATCCCATATGGGTCCTGCATTTCTCCTTCAACAACACTCTAACATATATAAAACAATCAAAAGAAAAAGGGACAAGAATACCCAACGAGCCATAATATTTCTAACTGTACATCAGAGCATAAATATAAAATATTCGAGTACAAACTAAAGAAGTAATAGTTGGTACCGCCCTGTTTCGACAATGGGCGTGAAATAGAGCTGCTTAAAACCTGTCCGGCCCGGCGATCCGACCCGAAAAAAGCCCGGTAAACCCAAATCCGACGGGCTGTTCAAACGGGCTTGGACAAAAACTGAGCCCGAATAAAAAACCGGGCCGGACCGCGACAAATTTTCAAGCCCACGGGCCAATCCCACCCGACTCGATTTTTAATATTATTTATTATATTCTTTAAAATATATATAAAAGAATGTATATCTTATATTATTTGATATAATACATATATCAAAATTATATTAAATATACATATAATATAAAATTTTACTCAAATTTATATATATAATAAAGATTTTGAAATTAAATATATATATATATTTTTTAATTTTAAAAATAAAAATAAGTAAAAACTCACCGACAGAGCTGAAAAAAAACCAGACCTAGCCCGACCCGGCCCGGACATATAAAAACCGGGCCCGATCTCCATGAGTAGGCCCAACAGGCCCAAAAAATCTCTCTAGCCTGGCCCAAACCCGATGATCACCTCTAGCGTGAAACAGTCGATATCGGCTTTGTATTGCACTACTTTCTAGAGTTTGAACACACACAAACTCATAAGCAGAAGGGAATTCTCTTAAAAGAAGACGGACGAAGCTAGTGGCCAAACAATGCAATAGATTAGTTATGAATTCTTGTGTTCGCCCTTGTCGCTTTACCCCAAACAACCACCCCAAACAAATGGAATATACGATTTGATAAAAGCCACCAAAAACGACCACCCCAAACAAATGGAATATACGATTTGATAAAAGCCACCAAAAACGACCACCCAAACAAATGGAATAAAAACAAATGCCAAAATGAGGATGAATGGGCTAAAAAACTTAAATCTACACAGTTACCTAAAGGGTTCAACAGGAGTAGTTTCATCTAAAAGAGAAGCCACCTCAAAACACTCGACAGCTTCCATCGTCATGCCACCACCAAGCTCTAATTTACAGAGAAGCCCAAGATCATACCAAGCAGAAGCATTGTCCCGATCCAAACGAATAGCTTCTCGGAGAAAGCTTCGAGCCACCGGAACAATAGAATGGCTTCCAATCTCCAATAGGGTCTTACCCATAGAGACCAAGCTTGGGACGTGGGTTGGATCCAAGTCCAGGGATTTCCAGAACCATTGTAGAGCTTCGTCACTGAGGCCCTTAGCTTGGCACAGCAGACCTACCAGAAAAACCAGAAATGCAGTATGAGCATATTGCAAATTAAGTTTGATACTTACTAGTCAAATATCTAGATATATACGGTTGTGGTTATACATGAAATAAAAGCTTACCTTTTGCATGCCACCTTGAAGCAGAATGCTGATACAAAGCCTTAGATTTTGAAAGGCATACTTCCGCATCCGACCACTGTGATAATCTAGTGTACACTTTTGCTAGATCATGCCATGTTTCTGTCTCTAGATAACTGTCACGCTCGTTCCTACTCTGCATAGAAAATTTTCAAATTTAAAAAATGTGTAATCAAGTAATCAACTGAAAGAAACATTCCATATCTAGAAAATTGATTATAGTCGTTGATCGATTTGCACTTCCAATATTCAAAAAATTTTAAAAATGTGTAATCAGGTAATCAACTGAAAGAAAAATTCCACATCTAGAAGCTTGATTATAGTCCTTGATCGATTTGTACTTTCAATATTCAAAGCATTTGAATCTGTTCACATGTTTTTTTACCTTTAAAGCTTGCTCAGGGGAGAAATAACTCTTCTTTCTGACTTGAAGAACAGCAAGAAGTTGCGTATACGTCCTTATAGCACTCTTTGTCTGCCCCTGGGCAATTTGAAGCTTGGCTTTCGTCCTAAGCAAATCTGACTGGTCCCACTTATCAGTCTGTTCAAGAGCAGCGTTGACTATTACCTGTGCATCCTCATGTCTCTTCTGAGCCGACAGAATTCGAGCGAGAAGAACCCATCCCCGGAGACTCGATCCAGCCTCAAGCCTCAGCAGCTCCTTAGCGTAATACATAGCCCCATCCAACCTCCTCTGCTGAGCATTTTCGACAGCAAGATGGTAAACTACATCTGGGTCTTTCGCCTTGCCTAAAATTCTTGCAGTTTCTAATGCTTCAAGGGCATCGGATTGCAATGAAACCCTTTTTGATTGTGAAACAACATGCCTTGACTGAGCAGAAAGTGAAATGCCCAGAAAAGAATAGGCTCTACTTTTAAGCTCCCAACATCCTTCGTTCAGCGCCGAAATTGCTTCGTTTGCAGAGGATGCCCCTTCTTCAGAGCAATCAAAATTTTCCCCACAAATTTTTGACAGAAGCAGTAGCTCAAAATTACTATTATCATTATTCTCTCTATCACTCCGCAGGTTTCTCAAAAGGTTTAAAGCAACAGATTCATTCCCATCTGCAAAATGACACAATGCCAAAACAAATGATCGTTCTTTTCTGTTCATGATCTCTGGGGATAACTGTTCAACCTGATCAGCGAGCGCTTTAAGATCTCCAGAGACTGACAGTGCGAAACAAAGATGATCCAAGATTGCTGGATCCCACTTGGTTATCTTCTGGGCAACTTTCCTTAGCAAGATCAACAAGAGAATGATAGCTTCTTCTACATTATTTCTTGGGATGAATGATCCATCCATCTGGGCACGAAGTGTTGGCGCAACAGCATCATAACCACTATATAACAAGAAAACAGCAAATTCCTTTTCTATCCTTGATCTGGTTTCATCTTCCAAATTCCAATTATAGAGGAGGGCCCTTCTGTATGATAAAACAGCTTCATTGGGATGGCCAGAAACTTTCCATAGCTCAGGCAGTAACTCCACCCCCTTATTCACAGTTTCCTGCAATTTACAGTGCTTGGCAAACTTTTCAGGTAAGCCCTCCGGTATTGCAGATTCCACCGTATCAAGAATTACTTGACATGATATAGCAGCTTCTGAAAAATAATGCACGAGTATCAGATTAAAGGAAAATCATATGCTATGCGTTCAGTTGCCATATGCCTCGTATATTTTTTTTAAATCTAGGAAGTCAGACATGTAACAAAAATGAGCTATTGAAATATTTGGTTTATTTTGGGTAGAAATGTAATAAAGAAAAAAGCTTTGTTCCACTGAAGACACAATTCCTTTAATAGACAGCTCTCACAAAAGGATCTACGGGTCAGTCCAAGCTCAAATCTACATTAAGGAAAGCATAACTAGAACATAAAATAGCCATTGCCCATCCTCATAAACTTTCATGCCAATAATTTCAAAGCACAACTCCCCGCATACAACTTAAACTGTCTGCCTGCCTTAACCTGGTCATTTTTACACCTAGGGCATTTCTAAGGTAAAAAAAAAAAAAAGAAGCTTTGAGGTACAATACCTTCAAGCCTTCCAAGAGCCTCCAATGACTTCGATTTCAAATAAATTGCTTCAACCAAAAGGCTTACAGCATGCATTGACATAGGTAGCGGAGCAGCACCATCAGGAGAAAGCCATTTTTTATAAAGCTCTCTGCTTCTAGCTAAAGCCATCTTGATATTCGGAATCACAGAAGCTACATCAATCCCTTCAAACACCCCATAAGCAGCTTCCATATTTCCCTTTTGATACTCGAGCCTTCCTAGTAGAGCTCTAGCTTCCTAGAAAGTATTCAAACACAAATTAAATTTTCATCTCGAACATGAACATGAAAAATCAGTCACTTTGAATTCTAGATATCAAT
Organism: Limonium bicolor; assembly: GCA_023374045.1. Classification (NCBI taxonomy): domain Eukaryota; kingdom Viridiplantae; phylum Streptophyta; class Magnoliopsida; order Caryophyllales; family Plumbaginaceae; genus Limonium; species Limonium bicolor. Next base: position 27,994,826 of record CM041777.1, on the reverse strand, counting down.
AATCCAACTCTGTAAATGTAATGCGTGGAACTAAGTGATCATCATACCCATGGATAATAAACTTAGGAAAATATCAGGTTGTGGACAAATATAGTTAGAACTGGAGGTTTGGTGTAAAGCAAGCAGCTTTCAGAGACAAACCTCATAGTTCAGATAGCCACCCTCACGAAGAGATGATTCAGCTTCTTCAATATTGCTAGTGTTGTTTTTGTTTCAGCTTCAGCAACAGAGCGGGATGAATAGCCACCAGTAGAATAATCTCTAGTTGCCAACGAATCGGATGAATCAACCAATTCATCTACCTTTACTTGCTTCCCTATGAACATACACTTCATCATCTTTCTCACTCTTCCTCGAACAGCAATACCCCGCTCTTGGGTCAACCTCGTGGATTTCATACTATACAGGAACAATTCCTTTTAATCTACTAAGAAAAATGGAAGGAAAAGAAGAAAACCAGGAAACATTGTTCAGAACAAGCCGGTTTTATAGTTATGCAAAAAACTCATATCATGAAGTCATATCCAAAGTATCCAGATTCGAGAAGCAATGAATAATTCACTACTTTTACGTTGATAATTTAATAGCTCGAATGATCATAAATGGGACCCCTTTATTCCCGTGAACATCATATAACTCACAAGTGGACAAGGAAGCTCAGTCTAAAACCCTAAACCCTGAGTCCGAAGTTTTCATGAAAGAATAAAGCAAGGGAAATCAAGAGGCTCCGGTGTGGTGCATACAGAAGTAATAATTGAACAACACAAATGAAAGGTACATGCCCACAAAACAACGAATACTTTTTTTAAAAATAAATTCGGAAAGGACAAGAAAACGAAACCAGGAGGGTGAATGAAAGATCAAGGTAGAAAGAAAGGGATATTCAAGTTACCACTGTAACACGGAGGGGATGACAGGGACTCCCAGCCCCAGATGAATTTAGCACCGAAATCATAAAGCAAAATCGAAGTGGAATTGCGAGATAAAGGAAAAGAAAAAAGGAACTTGACAAACCAAAAGTGAAAGGCAGAAACACGGAAACTAAAGGCCAAGTTAAATTCATTATCTAAACCGTAAACACTAAAGATGAAGAAAAAAAAAAGGTTGGTGGCCTAAAGTCACCAGCTCATCATGGAGTGTCCACGGTAATTCGTTTACCGTCTTCCTACCCATTGCTCTCTCTTTCTCTCCTCTCTCTCTCTCTAACCGCCTTCCTGACACTAACTGCGGATTAACCAGAAGCGAGCCGCAAGAGCGGAATCCAATGCTCTGCTATACGCCGTGACAGTAAAACAGCCTCTCGCTCGACTCCCTCCACCCAGGTTTTTCGGCGATGTTTGAGGGTGGAAGCATTTCAACTTTGGGAGCACCAGCAAAGAGCTTTCTTTAATGCGGATGACGAGAGACAGAGGAGCAGAGAAAGAAGAATGACAGTAATAGAAAATGTGTTCTAATGAACACTGTGGTCCGGTTGTCAATTTGCGAATTAAAGGTGACCAGAATTTCTGTAATCATGACGACTTGAGGGAGAGAGAGAATCATGACTGCAGCAGCAAAGAAGTGTTTAATTAGTTTTATACACTTGCGGAGCGGGTTCCATTGATGCTAATCTATTCATCTTATTACTCATGCTGATAGCTGTTGGGCGCGGCAGGGCCCGTTGTTGGTCGCCGGTCAGGTCAACTGCGAGCCGATTAAGCTTCGTCCCCTTGATTATATATTTGTGTACAAATCGGTGGATCTTTATGGTCCCGCATGGGTACTACAATCTCCTCCGGTAATATACTGACCCTTATAAAACAGTTAAAAAATAGTTTCACAAAAAATTACAAAACAGCTATACCGAACAAATATGTAAACTTCCACATGGTTTATTTTACGACTAGTGTATGTTATGTAGCGGTATATTATTGGAGTGACCTATCCATTATATCACAAATATAATATTAAATATGTCAAAGGAACCGACTCTTTCACTAAGGTCTTGTTCGTTTTAGGCTGACCCCTTTTAGATGAGGTTAATCTGGGTGGATTAATCTCATCAGTCCAAGTCCATTAGAAATATACCCGTTCGTTTTTGACATGGGAATCTGTATATGTGAGATGTGTAAATGACTGCACTATCCTTAAAATTGAATACAGTTGGCATACACAGGCTGGGAGCTGAGCTGGACAAGGATAATTAGGACCAGAATTCTTTATCATTCTCCCCCTACCAGATGAATGTACTGAAACGCGGCATACCCGCGTTTACCCACCAGCTCTTCTTAGATTAATCTGTCATTCAGCTTCTGCCAGAGATGAAACAAGAGGGAGATTCATCTCCAATTCATCTCTAAAGTAGTATTAATGTCTCATTACTGAACGGGGCCTAAATATTTTATGTGGCACTTATATTTAGGTCCCTTTCGATGGTAAGCTTTCAAAAAAACGAAGGGATTAATCTATCTCGGCACACAAAGATTAATCTGTACATTAATCCATATGGTTATGTTTTGCCGTTCGCTAGTGGCGATCAACAAAACCCAAGTTAAAGCTATCAAATGTCCATCTTGCCCTCATTTTTTTTTGCAAAAACTAGAATTCCCTTCTACCCTCAACATTTACTTCCTAGCAACTTCTTCCCAACCTGCAGCAGCGTTGTTCTTCCAACAAAACCGGTCGTCTTCCAACTCCGCACCACTGTCAAATTACTCATCATCTCTGTGCGTAGAGCCTTGTTGTTGGAATACCAGGTAGTATTACTCACCGTCTCTGTACTCATATCCTTGTTGGTGAAATATCCGGTAGTATTTAAAGAATGGGGCAAAGTGAAGCCAACTATCGCAGACAACATAATCCCTTAACGTCATTTGAAGGAGCTGGGGGTAAAATAGTAACTTTTCCTATTCAGATTTCTCTAACAAGTTGTAGAGTTTGTCTGTGTTATCATAAAGCTTCATAATGGGACTAATCCACCAAAAGTGGTCTGGACTTTATCCACCTTTAGGCTCTGTTCGGCATGGCTGTTTTGACAGCATATTTGGTAGCTATTTTGCGCTGACATATTTGCAACAGTTTTACTGGTAGTTTTGCGCTGGCATATCTGCAGCATATTTAAAAAAATGCTATTTGGCAGTGGGGCATATATGCAGCATAAGTTAGTTATATGTAGTGTGTTTACCGCTTTATGTATTACAATTACAAATATTATATTACACTACATAACATTATTTTGTTAGTAAAAACAAAAGGATAAATTCACAAACAAAGAAAATAAATTTTCAATATAACCAATAAAATTTCAATTTTTATTTTTTATGTACATATAACAACTTTTAACTTGTGATTTTCTATAATTTTATAATTCTAACAAATATAAAAGCGTAATGAAACGAGTACTAGAGCTTCAAATTTTGTGATAATGTAGTGTGAATTTATTTAGTTAATTTAAACTTTTAATAACATATTTTTTTTAATCTATCTGTTATTATTTTGGAGCATTATGTAACTTGTAACAAATAAAGTAACTTGTAACTAAAATCATAAGATAAATAGTTTTTTTTAGTCCAAGGTTCACATACACTCAAAGCTTGAAAAAAACTTAGTACAACAAACGTTAACTCAACATAAACTAATGTCTTATCATAATTCAACGTCTAATATTTGCAGTAATAGCGTCAACAATCTGGTCACACAGATTAGTCATGCTCAACGGATTTGCAATCTCATCCGGGTCATCTTCCGGGAAGTGCTCCTCATCCTCAGCATCAGTAGCACTAGATCCTCCTTTACTTTTCATTTCATCAGGACATGCCGTGCTACTTGAGTCTGATTTACTCAACATCAGGTAGTTGTGCAATGAAAAACAAGCACTAATAATCTGACTTTGATCATTCACATCGTAGGGCGGTACCATTGCCATTATTTGCTATTTCTTCTTCAATGCTCCATGTTCACTACAATAACAAAGACGCAAACAATTACTATTACACCAAGTGTTTATAACGCGTCCGCATACATAATCGTATAAAAAAACGTAGCAATAATATGTTAGTGCTTAAACTACAAACACATGTAGTCATCGACAAAAAAGTACACAAAATGGGGCATCTAACTAGCACTATCGCCGAACAACAACTACAGTTTCAGTTCTAACTAATACAAAGTCAATAAGCCAAAAGATAATACAACTAAACAACTAGCTCGTGGAAGAACGAAACTGTTGAACAATAAACTTGATAAATCCTATAGATACATCATGTCCGCCTAGCTGTAAAGTGCTATTGAAGAATCTCCTATTGCTCTCGTCTTGCATGCACGTTATGGCATCTGAAAGAAGAGACGGGTCATCTGCCATCTTCGGCATGTCCAATAGAGCTGTCACGGCATCATTCTCATTCCAATTGTAGCCAATGATTGTTTGGCGATTGCCGCCAGCAACTCGTTTGATCGATCGATCCCCGCACGAGTAGTTGGTAATCCCTCAACTAAGGCATCAAGCTGCCTCGCCTCTTGTTCCTTCTTCATCAGCTTCTCCGTCCTCTTACAATTAGAAGAGTCGTTTGACTCTGAGGATCTCTTTCCTAGTCCGGAAGAGCATGTAAGACAGGCAAGAGTGGGAGTAGGGGTTCGAGAATCAGTGTCCTCGTACCCATCCATAGGGATGAAGTCATCCTCGATGTTGATTGCTCCAATCTGGTTGGCAAAGGACTGACTGCCATCCTGGTTATCTGTGTGGATGGTTGGGCGGTAACCGTCTAGCAAACCATTGGCATCATCGGCGTATGATGTGGGATGGGCACTGGACGAACAAAATTTTCGTGTCCCTTTCGACTCCCCATCCCCGAAGATCAGCTGGAGTTGATCTTCCTCCTCTGGACTAAAACCCCTAGTCCTGAACCGCTGGAACGAGCTGTCTTCCTACAAAATTCAAGCTATTAATAATCCAATAAAAATGTAGTAACAATGCCGATAACTCTTGTTTCATTACCGCTATTTTTGCTGCCCACCACTCTTCATCAGCGTCAGTGGTCCATATATTGTTGTCGAACCCTAAGTCAATAGTATCCTTCTTCATTCTCTTCCAGGTAATGCACTGATTTTTCAACGTATCCCTCCTCGACTTGAAGTTGTTGTGATACCATGTCGTACCGCTAATCTTATTGAACTCCTCAACCACTTTTCCCCACTTTACAGTTTTGTTCACTACCTCACCATTTTTTCCGAGGGAGATCGAACGATGATTGCTCATTAGCCTAATTAGAAGAGTAGTCTTTTGATTGTCGCAACATACATTGCCATCGTCAGCTTCTTCCTTCCCCTTTCTTCTTGATTTTTGTTGAGTAGATTCCATCTAATATTAATTCAAATGTGTAATTAGGTATAAGATCATGTAAGTTATTGCAAGTTTTCCATGTTTATATCAGTATGTGTAGCGACAAGTAAACGAACTTCCATTTTGTATCTCACTATTTTAATATATCAAATAATGTAATTAGTGTAAATGTTCTAATGAATGGAAACACAACCTTTTACAAAGTTTAAGTATGTCTTTAGTTGATTACATTTACATTAAAGTTTGTCCAAGCAACTATAATACAAATGACTATACGATACAATGTCCGCTCTCGTCCGATCAGCGCAGCTCCGCCAATGTTGAACATTCCCGTTCGATCGCCACCGGTCCGCTCGTTGTCGTTCGTCCTCCTTTTATCGCCACAAGACAACTAGGCCAAAGTATAGTGTTTTTTTGTACTATTTAGCTCAAAGTAAGTTTGTTCTCATCATCGCTAGGGTTTGTTTTTTTTTTCCGGACTATTCAGCTCAGAGTAAGTTTTGCCCTCATCATCACTGGGTGGATCAATGTAGACTCACATCAACTGCTTATGAAGTTATAATAGAACTTAAACTATAACTACCACTGCTTCCTTAATAGAACTACCCTTTTTTGTATATTATGTTATTATCTTATCATTCATAATCGGCCAAGATCATTAGGGTAGACTATGAAGGCGGTGGCCGTTACAAGTTTAAGTGTTACTAACTAACACAAACAGAAGGGAGTTTCATACACTAATCTAAGTTTATGGGAAATTTGTTTGTAAACTCAACAAGCTAGGGACGTTCAGTTCCTACTAAACACGAATAGGGTAATTAGCCAAATCAAGATTGGTCAAACTAATTACACCGACAGAGTAATCGAACAACCAGAATGTCACAAATACATGTGCCAAGTGAAATAACCACTGCAACGTATGTGTACTTGCTCTTTACTATACAGTATTAGACTATATTTTTATAACTACATAAATTATTAAGCATTGATTCACACTGTAAGTTTATAAGTGTTTGGACTGCTGCTTTGTTTATAAAGTTTATTGTTTACTGAGCATGTGGTTTGCTCCCAAACTTGTTTAATTTTGCAGTTTAGCAATTCTCATGAAGCCTCGTTTGCTATTTGAAGTCGTTAGTTGCTTTGCGGTATCTTAATATTTTGTCATTTTTTCCTAAACTTTGTTATGAAATGTACAAATACAAATTTTTACAATTGGTTTTTCATTTTTCAATGGTGAATGATATAATAATCTTAATGGGGATGGTGCACTTTGATAATGGATAAAATACTTTAGAGTAATTTAGAAAATTATTTAGCTAGCAGCCTTGCGTGTTTCTTAGTTGGGATGAAATACATGACATGTTGGCGATCTATTTTTACTAGGGTGGTTTTTGGATTGTGACATGCTATAATGTGTTGGCCACTGTTGAGTTGTTCATCAGAGAGGGGCCTCGTAGTAGTATTTTCTTAATTAGTCTTTTTTGGTTTTATGATAAGCTATTTTATGAGGTTGGTCGACATTTATTGCCTAGAAAGGATAGCATCATTTTCACTAGATGTTTATCAACAAAGATAGCTTGGTCATCCAATAGTATTTATCATTTGGTTTAATTTGAGGTAGGAGGTTGGAAGTGTAATGTATCTATCGCGTAATAGTTAATATGATGGTGTAAATTCTTGACTACACTCATATTTGGCTAGAGATAACTACATTTACTGTACACCTAACAATGTAAATATGTACACTGGATAAGGAAAAATTGTACAATAAACTATCTATTGAAAGTATAATTTTTATGTATTGTACAATTTTATATGCCCACATGTACAGTACTATATGCACATATGTATAGAGTTTTTTATGTCTACATCTATAATTGATAGTATAACCAAAGATACTATATGAGCTATTATATGATGGTTGAATTTTCGAAATAAGAAACAATCAATGTCAATCTCTACCGAATTAAATAACCTTTTCCACTCAGGGGACAATTATTTTTTTGTTGGCTCAATCACCTGAGGAGAGATGGTAAAGTAAGTGTGTTTTTTAAAATGGTTTTGTGAAAACTTGAACGGTGAATCACTACTTTCTTAAAAAACGACATGTGAATCAGTACACAATAACACCATGTGCCCTCAACATCAGACATATTGGTAAAACTGATACGGAGTAACACATTATTACGTACGGCTTCACCCCACATGATTAATGGGAAACCAATAGTAAAGCCAGCGGTTTGATGAGGCCTATCAGCACATTTCTTTTATAATTATGCGTCAAAAATAATGTGCTTTAATAATTTTGTGCGGGTGCGTTTATCCTTCGTGTGCGAGGTTAATTATTACAATAATTTTTATAACATTCCTAGGTAGAAAGTGAAAAGGGTTATGATATAGTATATATATGTAACAAATATTTAAATTCGTGAAGGTCTGGGTAGGCTATTATAGCGTTTACAGAAGTAATCAGAAGGCAAGGTGGGGGTGGTTAATAAAACAAGGCATGCTAAGGATCTGGTTAAAGGAAACCAATAATTAGTGGAGTTAGATTGTCAAATAATCCTTCTATACAAATGGAACTTGAACGGTGAATCAGTACTTTTTCCATGTTTATTGTGAGAAAGGTGCGGAATCAGGGGACTATGGGCTTATCTTGTGTATCAAGTCGAGAGGTTTGAAAATTAAATTTTGAAAAGTAACTCGAGAAGGCTGAATGCTAGGAAGTTTGGCAATAATAAATTTTTTATATAAGACTTAGGGGCAATGCTAATGCATTATATATAAAATGATATATAAAAGGATAGAGATAAGGATCCATTTGGTCATCACTTGGTTAATCAAGAAAGATATCTTATTGAGGAGTACAACAAACTTGTATGGCTAAGATTTATACCCAAATTGTCCAATAGACCGGACAGTGGGAGATAATATAAGTGTTCACTTTTTTAGTACTTTTATGAATGTGTGTCACGGTACGGAGAAGTTATAAGTTATTCGTGATGATTTCGATAATAGGCTGGAGAATTAAGAAAACATTGTTGCACATGTAGTTGTGTATTGTAAGAAGTTGTTTGGTACTAAACAATAACGCCTCCAAATTTTTGATAACAAACTGGAATATCCTTCATTCATAACCAGCTTCTTAGCAGAACACCAGAAGCATAACAAAACACATTACAGACCAGGACTAGGAACGCATCTATAGACTGTTTGATGATCCCATCCTCACGCTTCAATAACCTACTAGAATAATTAACAACTCTTTCCCTATTTCTATCAATAGATAAAGAGACAAAAGTGTGGCTAGAAATCCACTGATTACAACAATCAAATTTTACAGCTACTAACTTGGGCAATGAAACTATATTTGTCCGAGAGCAGACAACTTCCTTTCTTGTTTGAGGCTCCTGAGATGTCTATTTCTTAGCATTACTCTCTCCATCTTAGAGTTCCTGGAGTCCCCACAATCAAAAATCAGATGAAACCCTACAGAAGCTTGGTTTGTGAGAAAATCACAAGTATTTAATTCCCACCCAATCCTCCACTTGTTCGATCTCCTTGTTAGTTCACTACACAAGCTAAGGCTACCCATCCTGAGGACAAGCTCCAGAGCTATTTGGTGTATAGAGAGACTAACCATTTGCACACTCAAGGTGCTTGAAATCTTACCAGTTGAAATTTGGTCATAGAACTTGATACTAGACTGATGTATCTTCACATGGATACTAAACTGATTTTTCTGCACTTGCTGCCTGGAATAAGTCTCCACCTTACTACCATCACCTTTCTGTCTATTTTTCTGTTGTCTTTTATAGATCAACATCCCAAAAGTCCAGCTGAAGAGTTTCTTCCTGACTACTTTGAATGCTTCTCCCGCTTCCTGATTCCTAGCACTAGCACTCTTCCAGTTACTAACCAATCTGATATACCCAGTTTCTTTCTCACCTTTCTTGATTAGCTTCTCAGTCTCTACAGAAGGATGGTTAACCCCTTTGAACTTTTGGATGGGCTTAACCTCCTGAACTGCTGCTAAGAGGAGACCAAACCCCCAGCAGCAGACACCGAAATGAATCATTTCTCCTGGCTGCCTTGCTTATCAGCAAGAGCAGCCTTCTCTGAATTGGCCTTAGCTATCCTGGCACTATTATTCTTGTTCTCCACATGTAGAACTACCTTCCTCTGAGCCTTTTTAAGAGCAGAACTCCTCTTCTTCATGCGGCTCCATTTTTTACTTTCACCTTCTCCAGTACCGTGGCTAAAAAGCTGTTTTCCTTCTCTCTGTTTATGCTCTTCTTGCTGTGGAACTAGCTTGTTTGGGAAACCAGGAGGGGCAGACAGCAAATCAGCTTCCTCCATGATTTGGGTAATAGACTGGTTGAGATCACCTTCTTCCTCCAGAGTAAGCTTAGATTTCTTTGTCTTTGATTCTTGAAACTTCCTCAAAGCTTTTGTCCAGTCCTCCATCTGGTAGACAATCCTTTTTTTAAAGGGGATTTCACTGCTGTAGTACTCTCCCTTCAGACCCAGTGGGTCAAACTGAATTGGTGAAAGGTTTGTCTTCTCCTTATCTTGCCTCTTTGGAATTGTAAAAACAAGTTTAGCAGGGATTGTGCTGTAACCCGTGGCCTTTTCTTTTATCACTTCTTTCCTCTTGATCTTTTCCTTAAAACCATGATGATGGCTGAGGCGAGACTGGTGTTCTATACCCTTACCCTTATCTGTAACAGACTCCTTGACTAGAACTTGCACCTCTTGCTTGTTCACTACAGGTCCGCTTCCACCCTCCATGTGACTGCTAGTCACATCTTCAATCAAAACACCAGTCTTCTCTGCTGATAGGGTCTGTTCTCCCTTTCCCTCCTCGGGAAAATCAGACACAACCTTCTCTATTAGTAACTCATTACCCAGCCTCCTCAAGCTACCACTAGCATGATCTGTTAGGAAGTTATCTTCCATTACCGCTAAAGATCCTGCAAACTCAGTTCTCATCCATGGACCATACTTGTCTTGAGCAAGCCTAGCATCAATCTTATAAATACATTCAGAGACTACATGATTTATCCTACCGCATCTAAATCAAAGGAAAGTAGATTATCGTATGAAACACGACAACATATGTCTTTCCCTGCTACAGACAGAACTAACAACCTACATAATGGGAGTGAAATATTCACCTCAACACAGACTTTTAACACCTTGGAAGCTAGTGGATTAAGACGGTCAGAGCAAGAAATAAACTTACCTATCCTATTACCCAAACCCACTGCTGACTCCTTATTATAAAAGGAAATGGGGAGGTTATGAACTGCTGCCCAGAGATTTACCGTGTTTGGATCGTGTTCATCAATAGATAAGTTTGGATCAAGGGCAGTCACCACCAGTAACCGATTTTGGAAATGCCACGGTCCAAAGCTTAGGACAAACTTAGCATCAGCTTCATTAGAAAACTCGAACGTAAATCTGTTGTTGTCCCTTTCATTAACCTTAAACTGGGATTTTGGCTTCCAAATGAGATTTAAAAACTTGTGTAAAGCCTTACAGTTGATGGGTTTTGGGTGCCAAAGTCTCCCGAACAATGCTTTATTCAGTTCTTTGGGTTTGCTACCTTCCAACAGAGCATCACCATCTACTATCTCATTCTCTGTAGGATGGAGACGGAGAAGATCGCAACTAGCAGTAAGAAGATCCATCCCCAGAAGCTTTAGACCCACTACCTTCCCTCTGAACTCCAACGACCGCAGCTGCAGCAGGAAAGGATCCCAACTCCAGGCAACTTGAATCTGAAAACTTGTTTCACCCTCCTCACCATAGTAGCAATCACCTATTGCTCTGAGAAAACCTCGCACTCCTAGGAAAAATTTCGAATTCTTGGTAAGCTTCAACGCCCAGAAGCAAGGGGTATCATGGGGAGGTAAAACTCTTACCCACCAGAAAGGTAAGCAGTTGAGAAGATTGTAGCAGAGGGGAATAATCATACTGAGGGCTATAATCCTTTGGGTAAAGACTTGAATACCCTTGGGAAGGCTAAAAGAGAATCACTCCGAAAGAAGTGAACATAGGGATTTGAAATCGCCTCAAAATCGCCTGGAAGAAGCACGATATAGATTGCAGTGTCACCTCAGAAGCGCTCTCTTGATTCTCCACACTAGAATTGGTGGTTGGATACACAATAACACCTCCAAATGGTAAAGCCTTTTGTCTTCGATATGACCCGACATTAGTATTGTTGAGCATAATAGTGATCTGATTGACCACGTTCCGAAAGAGGAAATGTGGAAGGCTTTAAAAGACAATGATAACAAACAATCTTTACAGCCAGGCGATAATGTTTTTTTCGATGAATTTGTTAGGATTGATATTATTACCAAAATGCAATATTTCTTTGTTTCTATCAAATTGCTTAAGCGGTTGAATGCTACAAACGTTACTTTGGTGCCAAAGGTTCACAATCCTAACAGTATGAAAGATTCGAGGCCAATAGCGTGTTGTTTCGCATTAGATTCTATCAGCAAGGTTGAAAAAGTTTTGCCCAACATTGATAATGAGATGTTAACTCATAATGTCCTTTTATGCGATGTGATTGTAGAATTTACAAGTGGAAGGTCATATTAACAGATATATCATCAGTAGACCCATAGAATAATCTATGGTCGAATGTTCCCTTCACATAGCGTTGGATCTCTTTGATACTTGCAAGTGTGGTGATCGTGGAGTCTCCATGAATTTGCTGATCAAGCCAACACCAAAAGTAATATCAGGTCTCATACAGGTAAGATATCTGAGACTACCAACGATCTGCTTGTAGTAAGCTGGATCAACATAGACTCATTCTTCATTCTTTGATAATTTGGTTCCAACCTCCACATGTGTTCTTACTGGGTTGCAATCCGACATCTGAAACATTTGCAAAAGATCAGTAGCATACTTCTTCTGAGAGATGAAAATGTCATCATTTCCTTGAATCACCTCAATGCCAAGAAAGTATGACATCAACCCAAGGTCAGACATCTCGAATTCCTTCATTATGGACTTTTTGAAGGATTCAATCATAGTAGGACGGTTGCCTGTAATAATCAAATCATCAACATACAAACATATGATTAATATACCACCAGTTTTATCCACCTTCACATACAACACATGCTCAAAAGGGCATCTGGTAAAACCACTCGTGCTAAAGAAGGAGTCTATCCGCTTATTCCAAGCTCTGGGTGCTTGTTTTAAGCCATACAAAGCCTTATTCAGCTAGTATACTTTCCCTTCACTTCCAGATTTACTGAAGCTGGGAGGCAGCTTGACAAACGCTTCTTCTTCAAGTGGGCCATTTAGGAAAGCTGGCTTCACATCCATTTGGTGAATCTTCCACCGATTTTGAGCAGCCAAGGCAATAATAAGCCTTATAGTCTCCAGTCGAGCAACAGGAGAGAAGACTTCTTGGTAATCAAGACCAGGTCACTGCTTGAACTTTTTTGCCACCAATCTTGCTTTGTGTCTTTCCACCTCACCATTGGGCTTCATTTTTGTCTTGAAAACCCATTTCACATCAATGGATTGTTATCCTGGTGGTAGATCGGTAAGGGCCCATGTATGATTTCTTTCAATATCATCAATTTCCTCACACATGGCCGCCATCCATTTTGGAACTTGAAGCGCTTTCTTCACTGTCACTAGCTCAAGATCTGTGAATAGAGAAAAATGCACAATCTCTTCATCATCAGTATCTTCATCATCAAGGTTTACCTCATAATCTTGAAGATGTACTGGCTATCGGCGATGACGTTGTGGTCTACCAACATTTGTCTGAACTTGGTCAGGTGTTGAGTCTCCTCCCTCTGGATTTGACTCTTCTGCCTCTTCAACAAGGGAGATATTACGGCTCTTGGGATTTGTGGCACCACTTCTATTCTAATCCCATGATTCATTTTTTGCAAAGGTAACATCACAAGTGAATAGTACCTTTTTCGGCTCGGTCATCTAGCTTCTTTCTTGTCTTCGCTGGAACATAGGCATAGGCAATGGTGCCAAATACCTTCAGATGTTTTACTCCTGGTTTGACTCAGGTCCATGCTTCTTCAGGAGTAAGACCTGAGACACCTTTCGTCGGAGAGCGATTCAGTATATATGCTAAACAGAAGACTATCTCCGCCTATAAAGAATTTGGCATCCATTTGGTCTTCAACATGCTTCTCACCATATCCATGATGGTTCAGTTCTTTCGCTCAGCAACACCATTATACTGAGGGGTGTAGGGACATGTCACTTCATGCTTTATCCCTTGTTCTTCACAGTACTCCTTGAATTCATTTGAGACATATTCACCACCGCCATCAGTGCGCAACACCTTTAGGGAATAACCACTTTGTCTCTACATGAGCCTTGAATTTTTGAAGTATTCAAACACCTCAGATTTCTTCTACAACATATAGACCCACAGTTTCCGAGAAAAATCAATAAATGTCAAGAAATACCGATTGTTACCATTTGACATGGTACTCATTGGACCGCATACATCAGAGTGCACCAACTGGAGAGGATGGCTGTCTCTTTTTCCATCTCCTGAAAACGATGATCGGTGATGCTTTCTGACGGTGCAAGCTTCACACAACTGCTCAGGGTGATTTATCTCGGGTAAACCCTTCACCATATTTTCTCGGGATAATTTCTTCAAGCCATGAAAGCTCATATGACCAAATCGTAAGTGCCACAACCATGAATCATCAGAGATTATAGTTGACGAACAATGATAATCACCACTAGATATATCAACCGGAAACATACGATTTCTAGTCATAGCAGCAGTGAGAATTAATGTACCCCTTTTCATCATAAACAGAAAGTTTGCTACCATTAAGCTTCATATTATACCCCTTTACATGCAGCTGGCCGATGCTTAATAGATTTGTTCTCAACTTGGGCACATAGAAGACATCAGAAATATACCTGTGGTCTCCACTCTTCAAAGTGATGAGAATTTTCCCTTTACCGGCAACTGGGATCTTACTTTCATCTCCAAATTTTACCGTGATGTGAATCAATTCATCAAGATGAGCAAACAAATCCTTCTTTCCACACATACTATTGATGCAGGCAGTGTCAAGGAACCAAGTTTGGCTATCTGGTCTCTCCCCATTGTTCGTGACCATCAAGAGTGTATGGTCATTATATCACTGGTATCACTATTTTGCACATAGTTTGCCCTTTGGTTTTTGCCACTACTCCTGCATTCTAAGGCATAATGACCATACTTCTGACAATCATAACATTGAACATCGGATCTTTCATACCTTCCTTGTTCTCCACCTTTCCCACGTCCATGACCTCCATTGTAATTTTGTTGACGGTTGAATTTTTACTTATCTTCACTGTCATTTTGATTTCTTTGGCCTCCATAATTTTTGTAGCCACCATGACCTCTATATGATCCGCGACCTCTTCCTTCGCCTAAAACCACCTTGCCTTGTCTTTGACTCATCATCTATATCATCGGTGAAGGAAACTTGAGCTTGCAATGCTTGCTCGATTGACTTCTTAGTCTTTTTGTCATTATACGTTGCTCGTGTACTTGCAACGTTCCCGTCACCTCATCCACGGTCATGTTGGCAGTATTGTGAGACTTCTCAATCACTATCACGACATTGTCGAACTTAAACTCCACACTTAACAATAATTGCAGCGGAGATTATAATATAAATCCTGACTAAAATGATTGGTGTTACATGCCGTTAGCCACCCATGTGGCTAACTGTACCGGTCTGATGGACAGGACTCCCGAGCATTAAACTTTACAATTCCACTTCATATCTAAGCCGAGACAAATACACTTACTTTCCAACTGTACCGAGTTCATTGCAATTTACTTGCCGATAACAGTTTCGGTCTTACTAACAACAACTACAATTACGTAAGAGTTACATAACTACCCATGCATAAACAGCCACCCCCGTCATACTCTCAAACGGCTGCCAGCTCCATTGTACCTGAAATGTAATGGATGGCCCCAAAGGGCTCAGCACCTTTGCTGGCATGGTAATCGTGCAGCCCGTTATCTTCGGCCACGCACAACTAATTGTCGTCTGAGCATGTAGTTGATTTTATTTAAATCATGCAAGAAATACTATAAACACACATCACACTCAACAGGTATTCAAACAATGGAACTCAACGTCAAGTATAACACATTAACGCTTAGATCGCATTACCTGGTTCTTAGGTCTTGAGAGTTTTCTACTTCAAAGGCTTCATTCTTATTGGTTAACACTAATCCATTTTACTCGGGCTACAACCCACTACTTCTCATGATAAACTTGGTATTGATTCGATAACCACATAACACGTACATCTCAACATTCGTCTCACAACAACACACATATAACATAACTCCGAAACATATCACGTGAGGAATCGAACCGGGTAAGAGTTAGCCAACTTTTCTAGAGCCTAGAGAACGATTGGTCCTCATGTCGAGCTTGATACATAACACATTGTCGTTTTGTTTAGCGAACGAATAACTTACACAAGGTGTTGTTGACCTAGGGATCCAAACACACCGTACACAAATCTCCCTAACCCCGAACATGAGTCAAGGTAGGAGAGCCAGCTACAGGCTCGTGGGAGATTGAATTCCAAGAAGGAAAACAACCATACATAGAGAGTTAAATCAGATAAGATATCAACTCCTGTACTTACGCGTGCCAAGTTATCACCCCCCAAGTTTATACATTGGTTAGAAGCTCCCTCCGTGGGACTTCACGTCAAGTCACACTATAGTCATTCAGGTCAAGTTAGACACACGGGGGAGGCAAACACATTCACATACAACAATCCACAATTAACACACAAATACCCATAGTTAGAACGTTCCCGTAGGTTGGGACGTTAAATCCGAATACCGATCTCTTATGTGATCCTAGAGTCTGTTAGCTACGGGTTGGCACATACTCGAGGTTAAACGGTACGGAACAAAACACGCCACATAAATGAATTACTGTAAACTCATTACATGCTTTATCTTATAGGGTGGTAAACATCCGGAAAAACAAGTTGCATACAAGCCGGTGTAACCCGGTAGAACACAGGTTGCAAGAAAACCATACCTTTCACCATCGTTCTGATTGTCGACTTCCCTCCGGAGTCCTATAATATTCATGGAATCGGGTGGTTAATTATCTTTAATTAACCTAGTTTCATACTCTCTAATGATTCCCGATTAACACTAACTATTCCTTGTAATTCAAACCTTCCTCATAAGTTACTTACTTCTCATTATCACTTACACTTTTCACACACCCTAATGACCATTATAAGTCTCCAAACAAGTCCTAAACAATCATATTTTTGGGATATTTTTTGAGTAGGTCTGGGACTTTGTACTTAAAGTAGGTCCCAGACCATCTGTAAACTTCACTTTCGGCCTTGTTTTGATGTTGGTCCGGGACTTGATGCAAGACTTAAGTCCCAGACCAATGTTGCAGGCAATTTTTGGCAGATTTTAAGGCTTGGTCCGGGACTTCTTCCTAGACCTAAGTCCTGGACCCTGCTATACTCTGCAACACTTTAACATTTCCAATTTCAATTCCAACCTCAATTTTGACCCAATTCTTTCCTAATCTTTCCCCAAACATTTAAGCATGTTCTAACACCATAATTATGCTCTAAACCTTCTCAAAACCATTGAACAAACTTGTCACTTAATTTCCTTGTTTTTATAAGGTATAAAATTGCTCACAACCTTACTAACTCAACTGTTTCACTTACAATCAGTTATTCTCCATTACTCTCACCCATTTTAATCATACTAATCCCTTATAACTTATTCTTCTTCCTTAACACACTAAACTCCTCATTTACCACATTATACTCACTAATGAATTACTAGACATTCTTATCACACTTTACATCTTTTTCACTTATTCTTTTCAAGTTTTCACCACCAATACACTTCTAGTATACAACCTTCATCATCACCACTCCAAGTTGACACAACTACATAGTTTCTCCCCAATATAGTTCTAAGGTGATTATTTACCCAAATTGATCTCTAAGGACACCTAGTTATCCCTAGGTCATTTTTACTCACAAATACCATTAACACACTTATTTTCTACAGAAAATTCACCATAGTTTCCCTACAATCCTAGCATACCCACAAGCATCATTTCATTCACCTAAGCCAATTTCAATAACCACATTCATCCTAGATACTAACCACACATCAATTCCAGCACATTCTCCACAATATAACCAAGGTGAATTCAACTTAAACCACTTGGCTCCAAGGCCCTTAAACATCAACATAAACAACTAGAACAAATCCATTTTTTCACCAATATTTTCTTGATCACAACTACACTAACACAAACAACTCTAAAGCAATATAACTTTAATCTCACAAGGCATTCAAGAATCAATTTCAAAGGTAAGCCAATTTACCTTAGAATTTCTTGGTTTTTTTTCTTTCTTTCCTCCGTTCTTCCTTGCTCTTTCTTTCCTCTTTGCTCTTGTTTTACAAACCGGTCATGTGGGGTTATTTTTCAAAGCTAAAGACCATTCCCAAGAAGATAATGATCACTAAACAAGCATCTAAAAAATTGGGATAAACCCTAGAACACAAGGGAGCGTTTTAAAGCACAAAAAGAAGGGAATTACCTTCTCACTTCTAAATGAAGTACTTTGGCAACATACCAAGCAATGCTCCAGCACCTCTTGAATATAAAACAAGACTAGAACAAGGAGGGAAATGGAGTTCAAAATCAGGGGGAAATCGGCCATGAAAGAACTTGGAAGAAGAAGGTGATTTTGAAGCTTTTTCTTACCTTAGAACAATCAAGGAGTTGACTAGCTCAAGTTGGTGTTCCTCCCTTCAAAAGGAGCTACAGCCATGGCGTTCAACTTCAATATTTTCAGATTTTGAAAGGAGGGAAGAAGCTCCAAGATGAGGTGAGCAAGAATATGTAATTTTTTTGTTGTTTTGACTTTGTTTAGGGCTTGAACAAGGTAGAAGAAAAGGAGCTGAGTGAAGGCTCAATAAATCTCCATTGAAGCAGGTTGGGAGAAAAGAGAGTGCTGGGAGTAAGGAGGGAAATCGTGAGAAGAAGAAAGAATAGAAGAGAGAGAATGTAAAAAGGTGAATATGTACTTGCTCTCTACTTTCTACTTTTGTCTTATGTCACTAATAAGGAAATCAAATGTGAGAGGGGAGTAAAAACGTGGGCACACATGGAAAAGTTCCAGATTTTTTTACAAAAATGGATGAGGGGCATTTTAGTCTTTAGCAAATAACACCCATAAAAACCCGAATTGTCATTATTCACTAATCCGGACCGTTTTCCGGATTTTCTCTCGTTTCTTTGATTTTAATGGTTCCTAGGCCTTCATTAATGTTTAATTATAGTTATATGATCAACTATAATATAAAAAATCTCATTAAACCATCTAAAGTAACGTTTTCCGCTTTTCTTGAAAAATATGCTTTAAGGCTTCGTTTGCGTTTTTAATCCACTATTTGGATCCGTTTTCTTCGGAAAATTTTCCCACATGTTCTTAGTATGTAACTAAGTCCTAGGAATCCATTTAGGACCCTAGTCAGGGTTATATACCTCCTATGATTGCAACGCGCATTTTTACGTTTGTGACTTTTACGCGCTTTCCTTTTTCTTTTTGGTTTCTCATTCTTTACCAATGTTTTTAAGGACTTAATTAGCCTTAGAATATCATAATTACACAATTTATTAACACTTTTGAGTTTCGGGGTATTTCAATCTACCCCCTTAAAAGAACTTTGTTCTCAAAGTTCCACAATTCCCATGCATCATTTAATTAGAATACATGGATTACTTTTACCACATAAATCTCACATTATCAAAATACACCTGATATAAACCTTCAGACTCAAAGGTCTGGATAATGTATACTACACATACCACACAACATGTCATTGCATGTATAACAATTTAAAAATACTCTTTTGTATTCTCTCAATGGGCTCGGTCCTAAGACTACAAGACATCTCAGTCTTCGAGTCCCCTATCGAGTGATACACACTGTGATCTCACAGGTACCGGTCGTGATGGACACTTATGCTTTCTGGTCCCCGGTCCTTTAGAAGATCAAAACAATCACATACATTTTGTTGTATTCTCCTCATGTCACCGGTCCGAAGACAAAAGGCTCATACGTCCTCGGCTCGTGAGCGAGACTGAATAACAGAAAATACTTTTTACGAGGCCAAGTAGAAGAAAATATTTTATTTGCAAATACCAATTGAAAATCCTTTTTGAAAACACAATACAACTCCAAGTCCAATTTATGCTAATTGCATCTTTTCTTAACGTGATTATTTGTGACCACTTATAGGGAGCTTCAAGAGTTATCCAACCCTGATGTGATCAGCATCAGTGTTGAACTATCCTTCCACCCCAATTTTGTTCAGTTTCCCTTGATCGCATGCAAATCAAGTTCTACCTCCCACTTCAATTTCAAACCAACAACTAACTCAAACATTTACCATTTTCTATCATTTTAATCCTTGTAGTCATAATCACATCATCAAATAGTTCAATTATTTCCATTTTCTATCTTTTTAATCGTTCTAGTTATAATCACAAAGCAATACATCTCCAAAGGATGGAACTATATCCATCAACCATTCTCAATTCGCCTCTAATCAAATAACCTAGGGAATTTAATTCTCACTAGGTTCTTCATCGGTTTCATACCGATTCAAACATCACAATACATATTTGGTCTCAAATAAACATATACTATCGGGGTTTAGTTCCCTAGGAGTTTCTCTACTCCCTTACACTTGTACTCTCATGCCAATGTTAACAAGGTAGGTACGTTTATATCAATGGTATTCGGATCTTCTGTGCGCAATGACCACGATTTAACCATGAGTGAATACTTATGTTTATAGCATACACACCAATCATCGGAATAAATTCTTTTGTGCTATGCACAATGTAGTTCACGTACACTATTCATAAACATATGCTAAGCGAATTTTCACTCTACCCCCTTTAAAAGGGATTACGCCCACGTAATCGACCATATGTTATCACTTAACATTGGTTCACTAATTTCAAGCGTTATAAATGTTTTAACTTCCACGATGTCTATTATAAAATGTGTTATGGTCAGAGGATCCTAACCATGTTGACGACTTAGTCCCTGAACCTAGAATTCTCATTGGAGTTTGTTTAACTCCTAACCGGGTTCGGTTCTAGCCTCTCGGGCTTCAAGGCATTGATAATTAGCCATTTACTCGTACTCACTAGGTATGTTAAACCTTAGAATTATGGCTCACTAGCTTCTGCTGCGTGACCCTGATAACTTAAGAGCCTAGTTCACTTGTGTCATTATTCTTAATGTATTGTACACCTCCTTTTTATCTTGGGAATGAAGGTTTCTCAACCGACGGCCGACGCGTGGTATCTCTTACCGTACGCGAATTCTATGAGTTATTGGGTTTCTATCCAATCCTTTGGATATCTATCGCGCATATTGTTGTGTATCTCCGTGGTTATTCACTTGGTTTTCCTGACTTACTATCGGTTCAGGTCGAGCTACTACCTAGCATGTAGTGCTCCCTATATTATTCTCACACTTGAGGTATATTCTATACCGGTATTTGGTATTCAGCGCTTCTATAATCACTGACTCCTAATCATTCCTTCTGAATCATGATTGATTATTTGATTCTGTACAAGTACTCTTTCACTTGTATGACCTTGCCTTGTCTATGCATCGGCAATTATAACGTTCGTAAGTCTCATCCGCTTTTATTGCGGTGGAATTCATTTTTGTTGTGATTATTGGTACGTCCAACGCTCTTCGTGTCTCTATGGCTCATGGCCGCACGGTTTTATTTCTAGATTTTCGCTTAACTACCTTGCGTCATATTCATTGGTGTTTACTAGTCTTCCGTATCTAGTACGGGGTTGGTTATTTAGCAATTGGGTACTATCATCCCAAGGCTTATTACTTCTGTTATCAAACTGATCCTCTAGGGATACATTTCCAGTTTCGTATGCCATTGCAATAGGAATGAACAATGCCTTATTTGTGAGATCTTTTGTCACATGGTACAAGCTACTGGCTTTACTGCACAGTCTATTTACCATTACTTACCTTGCATCTCCACTGAGTCTAACTCATAACTCTGCTTGTTCTCCATGTCATTTACATATAATGGTCGCTTGCTGCGCACCATGTTCTTATTCCTTATACAGTATTGTTTTACATGGCATCCACTATTATGTTAGCTTCCGCTCATGTATTTACGTCATTCATACTACGACTAGCGTCTTACTTAGCTGATTACTAAATATGCTATCCTTTATGTCTTTATGCTCCTTGAGCGTTGTTCACTCTACAATTCACATTGTACACATATTGTGTCGCTTCTAAACCTGACTACCGTTTCGGTTTTGATCATTGCTATAAAAGCTTCTCTCTTATGCTAGTCTTGGAAATCTCCACATACTCAAACTTTGATTTATCAAATGAACAAACTGAGGTGTCCTCTTTTATCATTACAAGTTAAATGGGATACCCTTAGAAAATTTCTAGGTATTTGGATCTACATACAATTATTGTCTTTCAATAGGTGAAAGCTTTTTACGGAGGGTCTGCATTTGCACCTCTCTAGAGCCTCACAATAATGAGAGGTTTCCCCACCCTTACAAGGTGTGGTTCGTTCTCCGCTCTATACACTTGTATAACATAATCTCTTCTCTTACTGGTGCCATTTCCGACAATTCCTCTCATGGCTTTATTTAGGTTTTGTAACTGTTTGAATTTACACCTTGTATTTGGTTCACGGCTTATAAGCCACGTTGCCTCGAGCACTGCTCATTGTAGGCTGTTCACACAAATTACTACTTCTCCGTATACCGTCAAATGGTTTGGGCGTTGTATTGGGCTCCATGACAAGGTTATTGTATCACGCTTCCTTTTATGGGAGGCCTGTTAGGTAATATCAGGTTGCTCTTTTGGCAATTTAGGGTATCTCCTGTTAAGTGGATTTCCCTTAGGTGTATAAACTGGGTATTTGTTTCAACTCTTGTGTTCTTGTCATGATATTTCGTTCAACTGCTGTTGACTCAGACACCTTTTTCAGGGTTATTCCTGTGCTGTGTTAAGTTACGCCATTTCATCTGGCTTTATCTAGCAGTGTGCATAGTTAACTACACCGCCTTGCGGTACCGTATTTCAACTTCCTTGTTCAGAATTATAATGTCCCCTTTTTCGGTTAGGCCATTGACGCTTCTATCTCTTCGTTCTTGGCTGGGTTTAATATCTTTTTTAGTGAAGAACAATATTTCCCCAGTAGCCTTGGTGATTGTTCTGGAATTCCACCCCGTTCGTTGAACATTGATGTGTCCATGTTAGGCATTTGCCTTTCCATTTTTAAGCTGGGTATTATTTTCAGCTATCACATGTTTCCTTGAGTTTCTTGAGACATGTCAATTGTTTGTACTTATTAGTAGCGCACTTCACAATTCCTAACTCTTAATCATTTTCCTGAAACGAGTTCACTAAGTCCTTTTCTTATCAACTTAACTGAGTTCTTTCACTTCGATCGTTCGATGGTCTGAATTTTTACTGCTGACCGTAGTACGGAGTCGACTACTTCCCGTGTTCGTTACACTACCCGTATACATATGTGGGGTACCTTACTGATACATTACTACTTACCTGACTAACTTATAAATGAGTCTGTCAGGCCCGCAAGCTCCTTCGGAGTGCGGTCGTCCCACATTTAATTTTTGTACACTCGTAGTGTCCGTCACACGCCTACGTGAAGTATTCTGTTGTCAACTCCTCTTATATCGTCCTATGAT
The DNA here is from genome assembly GCA_023374045.1 of Limonium bicolor. Lineage (NCBI taxonomy): Eukaryota > Viridiplantae > Streptophyta > Magnoliopsida > Caryophyllales > Plumbaginaceae > Limonium > Limonium bicolor. The sequence goes on along the minus strand of CM041777.1, from coordinate 27,971,663 downwards.
AATGCACATTTGGTGCTTCCCGAAAATCAAGGGAAGTTTATCCACTGTCTGTATTTAGTACGAACTCGATCCATTCCCTCGGGTTGATACCCTCGGTTTGTAGGATTTTTTGTCTAAGGTTGTTCGAAGGTGAACTGGGTATAACTTATCTACTGTGTGGCGCTGAGGCTGGTGTAGGTCTTCTGGTTTTGGTTTCAAATAAAATCTGAAGTTTGAGAGAAATTTGAGCTTAAAAGAAGATTTGAAATGAATATGAGTTTGGGAGAAAATTTGGGTGTGAAAGAGGGTTTCAAATAAATACGAGTTTAGAAGAAAAAGTTAGGTTTAAAAGAAAATTCTTCATGGTATTCAAAAATGTCTTCTCGCCTTGACCAAGTCTAGCTTCTCGCTGACTGGTATATCCTTAAATACAAGGGTTAGGTTGTTAAGCCCTTCCAAGATTTCACTCTTCAGATCTTAGGATTCGTGATCCCATAATTACTTCACTCACCATCATGGTACTTTACCAAGCACTTCCTAATCGTTAGAAGTTTCTCCGAGTAGCCCCGTTATAGCAGCACTTGCCATGGCAAGTGCGCCATGCCGGTTGGCTATCGGTTCAACACATACCGGTTGCGGCATTGCTTTCATCATTACCGTATTCGGTAGCCTTGTTGGCTCTTACTTTGATGCTCTAGTTTGATAATCAATCTTCCACACAACTTCTCATTGGTCTTGACTTTATAGTCATTAATCAGGGTGTTTCTCTACTCTTGGAGACCCTTATCCACTTAGTTCAGTGCCATTCCTTATTGCTCGTTCCCACGCATTTGCCGTGGTTACCAAGACTTGACACTTGTTTAGGTACTACGTAGTAGTCCTATTGGTGTATGTTATGTAAATATTTTCATACTCGTCTAGGCTTTGTCAATCAGGGGTTGTAATCCCTTGGACGTGTAGGTTTGGAGTTACCCACTTCTGACTAATTCCCTAGTGAGTTAGTATACCGTTGGTGGTATTATCTAACAACTGCTGTCCCGTAGACATGTGTCTCGGGTTTTGTTACTTCTCCATTTTCCGCTTCTTCCACAGTTAGTGCTTTCCTTCGTGCTGGCCGGGTTCTTTCGGCTGCTAGGCATGTTGACCCAGGTTGCCGGAAATTGTGTTTTCGTATAGGTAGGGTTCTTAGTCTTCCGCTATTAAGGTGGGGGTAAAGTTGTTCAACCGGGAACCGTTTAAGGGATTTCCAGTTCTTGGAATCTACCGTAAGACAGGTTTTAGTTCTTACAGAAATAATTCATAATAGCCAGATCGGGTTTTCTCGAGTATGAGAGGACTTTCCATCTCTCTGGCGTTCTTTCCCGAGTTATAAAACGGGGGATGTGGAGGGCGGGAAGGATATTGTAGGTATCCAGTACACACTGGTAATTCCTAACTAGCGTATCTCTCACGCTATCACTCAACCCTTAAACCATGTCTCTAATCCTAACTCGGTACTTCTTAAGCTCGGTAATTCCAGTCATCAGAGCGATACTTCGCTCTGATACCACTTTTAGTAACACCCCATCCATAAACTCCACACTTAACTATAATATCAGCGGAGATTATAACATAAATCCTGACTGAAATGATTGGTGTTACACACTGTTAGCCACCAACGTGGCCAACAAGGCTATTACTTACACACTGTACCGGTCTGATGGACAGGACTCCCGAGCATTAAACTTTACAGTTCCACTTTATATCTAAGCCGAGACAAATACACTTACTTTCCAACTGTACTGAGTTCATTGCAATTTACTTGCCGATAACAGTTTCAGTCTTACTATACAACAACTACAATTACGTAAGAGGTTACATAACTACCCATGCATAAACAGTCACCCCGTCCTACTCTCGAACGGCTGCCAACTCCATTGTACCTGAAATGTAATGGATGGCCCCAAAGGGGCTCAGTACCTTTGCTGGCATGGTAATTGTGCAGCCCGTATGCTACCGGGCCACGCACAACTAATTGTCGTCTGAGCATGCAGCTGATTTTACTTAGATCATGCAAGAAATACTATAAACACACATCACACTCAACAAGTATTCAAACAATGGAACTGAAACGTCAAGTATAACACATTAACGTTTATTAGATCTCATTACCTGGTTCTTAGGTCTTGAGAGTTTTTACTTCAAAGGCTTCATTCTTATTGGTTAACACTTATCCATTTTATTCGGGCTACCACCCACTACTTCTCATGATAAACTTGGTATTGATTTCGATAACCACATACACATACATCTCAACATTCGTCTCACAACAACATAGATATAACATAACTCCGGAACGAATCACGTGAGGAATCGAACCGGGGTAAGAGTTAGCCAACTTTTCTAGAGCCTAAAGAACGATTGGTCCTCATGTCGAGCTCGATACATAACACATTGTCGTTCTGTTTAGCGAACGAATAACTTACACAAGGTGTGTCGGACCTAGAGGATCCAAACACACCGTACACAAATCCCCTGAACATGAGTCAAGGCAAGAGAGCCAGCTATAGGCTCGTGGGAGATTGAATTCCAAGAAGGAAAGCAACCATACATGGTAGAGAGTTAAATCTGATGTAGATATCAACTCCCGTACATACGCGCGCGACCGGACACCCAGATTTCTCACCCTCCCGAAGTTATACATTGGTTAGAAGCTCCCTCTGCGGGACTTATCACGTCAAGTCACACTATAGTCGTTCAGGTCCAGTTAGACACACGGGGGAGGTAAACACATTCACATACAACAATCCACAATTAACACACAAATACCCGTATTTAGAACGTTCCCGTAGGTCGGAATGTTAAATCCGAATACCGATCTCTTATGTGATCCTAAAGTTAGTTAGCTACGGGTTGGCACATACTCGAGGTTAAACGGTATCGGAACAAAACGCGCTACATAAATGAATTACTGTAAACTCATTACATGCTTTATCTTATAGGGTGGTAAACATCCGGAAAAACAAGTTGGCGTACAAGCCGGTGTAACCCAGTAGAACACAGGTTACAAGAAAAACCATACCTTTCACCATCGTTGCTGATTGTCGACTTCCCTCTGGAGTCCGACTATTCAAGTCCTATAATATTCATGGAATCGGGTGGTTAATTATCTTTAATTAACCTAGTTCATATCATCTCTAATGATTCCCGATTAGCAACTACTAATTCCTTGTAATTCAAACACTTCCTAATAAGTTACTTACTTCTCATTATCACTTACACTTATTCACACACCTAATGACCATTATAAGTCACCAAACAAGTCTTAAACAATCATATAACAACAATACCTAACAATCCCCATAATTAGATGTCATTTACTAACCTTTAATGTGGCTTTTAGTGTGGTCCGGGACTATGTCCGGACCTATAGTCCCAGACCAATTGTTTTCTTGACTTTCGGGATGTTTTTTGAGTAGGTCCGGGACTTTGTACTTAAGGTAGGTCCTGAACCATCTGTAAACTTCACTTTCGGCCTTGTTTTGATGTTGGTCCGGGACTTGATGCAAGACTTAAGTCCCAGACCAATGTTGCAGGCAATTTTCGGTAGATTTTAAGGCTTGGTACGGGACTTCTTCCTAGACCTAAGTCCCGGACCCTGCTATGCTCTGCAACACTATAACATTTCCAATTTCAATTCCAACCTTAATTTTGTCCCAATTCTTTCCTAATCTTTCCCCAAACATTTAAGCATGTTCTATCACCATAATTATGCTCTAAACCTTCTCAAACCATTGAACAAACTTGTCACTTAATTTCCTTGTTTTTCTAAGGTATAAAATTGCTCACAACCTTACTAACTCAACTGTTTCACTCACAATCAGTTATTCTCCATTACTCTCACCCATTTTGGTCATACTAATCCCTTATAACTTATTCTTCTTCCTTAACACACTAAACTCCTCATTTTCCACATTTTACTCACTAATGAATTACTAGACATTCTTATCACACTTTACATCTTTTCACTTATTCTTTTCAAGGTTACACCACCAATACACTTCTAGTATACAACCTCCATCATCACCACTCCAAGTTGACACAACTACATAGTTTCTGATAAGTGTAAAATACATATACTTTTAACGGCTTATTTTATTTAATATTCATAATGAATTGGCTTTTATTTCACACTTATCTTATAGTTTTTCTACTATTTATATTTTGATTTGAACTGATATATTTTATATGTAAAATGCAGGAAAACTATTGGATTTACATTAAAGATTACAACACAACAAATGGTGACATATGTATATATACATATATACAAAACCAAACCAGAAATTGAAGAGTCCACCGTTTTTCTTTATATATTGTTGGCCCAATATTGTGGATTGATGCTATATGTATATGCATATTGGTCGAGATTGCAGCAGCCCACTGGAAGTGGTTACCAAATCTATCGCATGCATAGAGATGGGCTGAGAAGGTGTTTAATATGGACCGACAGGGACAGAAATAAAAAGCAGATTAACAAAACAATTTTAGAATAAGAAAACATTACAACCCATGTGCTAACAGAGAAATTGTAGGGATAAAACTATATACAAAAGAATAAAACAAATAACTAAACCTACAACTCTACTACGGGTAGCAAAATAAAACCCGGTCGGAGTATAGTGTAAATATATTACGACCGAGAGTATCGTACCCAAGGGACTTATAGAAAATTAGTCCTAATCCGGGCAAAAGCCTATTCTATAATAACAAAGGGGGGAATTGAAAATGTGATCCTAAACTAAATAAATAAATAAATAAAAACTAACTTTGATTTGGGAAGACTATCAATGCAAAAGGTTCGTATGACCAATGATCAAGGGTGGCAAGTCTCAAAGAGGATTTGGTCTCGCAAAATGCATATGCCGGATGTGATGCCGGATCCTCGCTACCCGACAGATTCATGGCCTTGAACGTGCCGGATAACTTATACCCGGCATGCCATCCGCATAGTACATTTCGTAAAACAACTTCCAGATTCGGTTCTGACAAAAGGAACTCAATATTCATACTTGCATCGTGCATAGCCAATGCCGCGAATACAACAGAATAATGGGAAATAAGAGATTAACCCTAAACCTTAAGTCTTGCTCCCGCTGAGGCGTAGAAGACAATGTTAAAGATTACCAAAATCCTAATCTATCCCATTCTTGTCTTGTGAACATCAAATAGGACTTAGAGATAAGAGAATGAATAGCTACTTCATTCTACTTGTAAGAAGATTAGAACTCGGGTTAAGAAACTTGAAAATTCCATAAATGATCATAAGAGTTTTACAAGGAAGTCATCCCTAACCAAAACCTAACAAGGATTCTGCATCACCATCCACACAACTACAAGAAGAGAATACAAAGGGGGAGAAGGAGATGTTAATAGCCTTAACCCTGACAAGGTCTTCTTCTTCTCTTGCGTGGATGGATCTGCAAACGTTCCTTGGACACCAACACTTGGAATGGGGCGGAAACTGAGATGTGAATGAAGTATAATATGGTGTTGAAGTGTGTCAAATTGTTGCCTCCTCGGCCTATTTATAGGCATTAATTGTGTCGTTGCCGGGCGTCGTGCCGGTCACCAGTAGCCGGCACACGTGATAAATGCGCCCAACTGTTAACGGTCGAACCGTCAATTCGCGCGAAACAGTGCATATGTCGGGTAGAAGATACCCGGCATCACACCCGACATCATCCTTTTCACCAACGGTCAATAACTGCTATCGCTTGGTCAACCGTGGCGATCTTCACTTATGCCGGATGGAATCTACCCGGCATTAGGTCCGGCAAGGCCTCTTTTCTGTTCTGTGCTTATGCCGTGCAGAAACTACCCGGCATGGAGTCCGGCTTCAACTGAACTTTTGCCTAGAAAATCATTCCTTGCACAGAAAACTCATAAAAACATAAATCTGTACAAATATTATACTTTAAACATAATAAGCATAAATAACATAAATATAACTTTATTTAGATAAATATAATACTAAATCTAGTGCATAAAATATGATAATCTGCGGCTTATCAAGGCCCTACACTTACCTTTTGCTAGTCCTCGAGCAAAACAAGATTAGAAAGGACTAATTACTTATGCACAAAATAGATAAACTCTAGAATGAAATGTAGATAAATATTTCCAACTATATGACTCTAATTCATAAGTATCACTTATCTACCTTATTCTATCGAAACATACTAATGGGTATAAAACAAGGAATTTCAAAACCGATCAAAAACTTTTGGGCTATTTTGCATAAGGGATTTGTAATCTCTCCTTTTTCCGGTTTCCATCATTCAGCTCTATTTTTCAAGAGTTTCTGAATGTGGCCAAGACTCTCATCAATGGTTTTATGAATCAGCCCTATTTTGCAAGAGTTTCTGAATCAACCATGATTTTTTTCATTGAAGAACGGGGAATTTAGGAGAAAAATAAAAGGAAAAACTCTCATTTCTTGCTTTTATTCTGAGGCACTTTTGCAACCTCAAGGAATATATTGCTTTTCCTTTAGAAGAAGATTTTTCTTTCTTTTTTTTCTTTTTCTTCTTCTTTTGCACAAAAACCCTTTTTAAGATTTTCACCCAAAAGATTTTTCACAATTTGAAAAGAAAAGAAATAAATACCCAGAAATACATAAAGGAAAGAATTAGGAGAAAGATCATATACTCATGTTAAACAAAAAGAATCAAAGAGTTAAAAACAGGAATCTAGAAGTCATTAGAGAGCTTACCTCTTGAGAGAACAAGCTTTTAGTCATTCCTAATCTCATCTTAATAAAAAACATGCAAAAAGTTTAGTAAAACATCGATAAAACTCACAACTTATGCATATTAATAAAAACTTATTTTTTTAAGGGGGGTCCCTGCCCTACACTTGGCAGGAACACTGTCCCCAGTGTTCAAAAGGAACAATAAATAAAACTTCTTTTTTTTTAGAAACTTGAAACAACTAAAGAAAGCAATTTAAAAACAATAACATAAAATTAAAAGAGAAAAATTAAAAGATACGAAGGGCTCCCCTGTTTGATAGTGAAGGCGTGAGGAGGAACTGCCCTACACTTAGCCTTTTAGGCTATTTGGCATTCTAGGAGATCCTAGGTAGAATGGTGACCGAATTCGCATGCTCCCGTGGATTGGTTTGCGTTTGGGACGGGAGCTGACCTTGCTGTCGTGGTTGCATCAGAAGTTGCTGTAACTGCAACTGCAACGATTTGTGCTCCTTGCGAATGGTCGAGATCTCATTTTGAGTATCCTGGGTCTTGTTCATCAGGGCTGACATCATGTCACGAAGTTCAGCCATTTCAGCCTCTGATGATGATGCAGGGTGGGATGGTCTGTATTGCCTTGGACCTCCCTGGTAGCCGGCTTGACTCTGAAAGTTATGTGGGGGTTGGTTCCCCTGTTGCCATGGCTGCCGATACCCTTGGTTACTCATATATTGACTTCCTCAACATTCTGAAAGTCTGGAATGTCAGGGCTCGAAGCGTGCGGTCGTGCACTAACCACGTTGCTTGTTGAGGAAGTTTGTTCATTGCTATTTGCTCCACCACTTTCTGTAGAGCACTAACCTTCGATGACGTCTGGGCATTGCTCTCCAACAACTGCTCATGACTTTGCATCAATTTGTCGAATTTGGAGTCGCCCTCTTCCACTTGAAATAAACCAGCGGTACCACCCCTGGTTCCACCTGTGGCCCAATCTCTAATCTCTTCGCAAAGAGATTCAACTCCACTAAGGAATTGATCTCCAGGCTTCTTTAATATGTCTGCACCAAGGGAGGAAAGGATCATGGTCTTGCATTGGTTGACCAATCCCTTATAAAACAACTGAGATAGTTGTTCCTTGGTGAGGCCGTGGTGTGGACATGTGCAGCAACCCTTGAATCTGTCCCAAGTCTCACAGATGTTCTCCGAGGTGGGTTGTCTGAAGTTGTATATCTCGGCGATCATCTCCAGAGTGCGACTTGGAGGCATGAATTGTCATAAAACTTGGTTGCCATGTCCTCCCATGTGGTGATGGTACTGGGGGTTAGACTGTGGTACCACTTGCTGGCATTCCCTGTAAGGCTATGGGGGAAGAGGGAAAGCCTGGCATATTGGAGGACGTTATTTGTGGAGGTTAGGCTGTTTGTATGCTGTAGAAATTTAGTGACGTGGAGCAAAGCATCGTCCGGATTTGTACCGTCGAAAAGACCCAACTCCTTTATGCATCTAATTTGATGATATGGCTTAAGTTTTTGCCATTCATCGTATTCGTTTTGAGGAAGGAGAGGAAGGTCGATTGCTGGTTTCTGGCCTTGGTTAGAAGGCCGGTTTATGTTACGGACGGTAGGTGCTGCCATTGGTGTAGGATCTGCTTCTTGTAGAATTCGTTGTTGCCTTAAAGTATGAAGTAGGGTTCTCTCGATCTCCGGATCAAGGTTGGCTAAATTGTCAGGAGTACTCGTTGACCGAAGAAGCATTCACTTGGATAACTTCAGGAGGAGCAAGAGAGAACGTATTAATATGCGTAATAATAAAAGAAATAATATAATTACATAATTAAATTTATGAAAATACACGAATGAACAAATTTTTGGTTATGCCGGACAGAGGGCCGGGTGATTCGTACCCGGCAGTGGACTTCCTCCACTAATGCCGGGTGTATACAAACCGGCAGGTTGCCCGGCGTGACTAAAAATCGAACATAACTTAATTAGAAGATAATGTAAAGGATAATCAAAATAAATGTAGAGTAAATAAGAGATTGTAGGAGATTACTCCTAATTGTCCCTACAATTTGCGACAAAAATATTGAGAGAAATTGAGCATGCCGGGTGACATGCCGGATCAATCCTGTCCGGCATAGGACTTCCTCCGAAATGCCGGGTGAAGAACACCCGGCACAATACACGGCAAGCGCAAAAATCGAAATTCAAAATAAAGAAACAAAGTATAGGGACTAATATAAGAGAGAAATAACGAAAGGAGTAGACAAGAATACATTCAGATTTGTTAAAATTTAACAATATACGAAATTTTGAAAACAATTTGAACACGCCGGACATGATGCCGGGCAAAACCTGTCCGACATCGGACTTCCTCCGAGTATGCCGGGTAACTGATTTCCGGCAAGATGCACGGCATATCCAAATCTGCACAACTAAGGGCGAAAATAAATTAAAGAATTAAAGAATCAAAGAATAAAGAATAAGACGTTTTTACCGAATTTAGGACTTGGACTAATTCCAAGTCCCCGGCAACGGCGCCAATTTGCTAACAGAGAAATTGTAGGGATAAAACTATATAAAAAAGAATAAAACAAATAACTAAACCTACAACTCTACTACGGGTAGCAAAATAAAACCCGGTCGGAGTATAGTGTAAATATATTACGACCGAGAGTATCGTACCCAAGGGACTTATAGAAAATTAGTCCTAATCCGGGCAAAAGCCTATTCTATAATAACAAAGGGGGGAATTGAAAATGTGATCCTAAACTAAATAAATAAATAAATAAACTAACTTTGATTGGGAAGACTATCAATGCAAAAGGTTCGTATGACCAATGATCAAGGGTGGCAAGTCTCAAAGAGGATTTGGTCTCGCAAAATGCATATGCCGGATGTGATGCCGGATCCTCGCTACCCGGCAGATTCATGGCCTTGAACGTGCTGGATAACTTATACCCGGCATGCCATCCGGCATAGTACATTTCGTAAACAACACTTCCAGATTCGGTTCTGACAAAAGGAACTCAATATTCATACTTGCATCGTGCATAGCCAATGCCGCGAATACAACAGAATAATGGGAAATAAGAGATTAACCCTAAACCTTAAGTCTTGCTCCCGCTGAGGTGCAGAAGACAATGTTAAAGATTACCAAAATCCTAATCTATCCTATTCTTGTCTTGTGAACATCAAATAGGACTTAGAGATAAGAGAATGAATAGCTACTTCATTCTACTTGTAAGAAGATTAGAACTCGGGTTAAGAAACTTGAAAATTCCATAAATGATCATAAGAGTTTTACAAGGAAGTCATCCCTAACCAAAACCTAACAAGGATTCTGCATCACCATCCACACAACTACAAGAAGAGAATACAAAGGGGGAGAAGGAGATGTTAATAGCCTAAACCCTGACAAGGTCTTCTTCTTCTCTTGCGTGGATGGATCTGCAAACGTTCCTTGGACACCAACACTTGGAATGGGGCGGAACTGAGATGTGAATGAAGTATAATATGGTGTTGAAGTGTGTCAAATTGTTGCCTGCCTCGGCCTATTTATAGGCATTAATTGTGTCGTTGCCGGGCGTCGTGCCGGGTCACCAGTAGCTGGCACACGTGATAAATGCGCCCGACTGTTAACGGTCAGAACCGTCAATTCGCGCAAAACAGTGCATATGCCGGGTAAAAGATACCCGGCATCACACCCGGCATCATCCTTTTCACCAACGGTCAGTAACTGCTATCGCTTGGTCAACCGTGGCGTCTCTTCACTTATGCCGGATGGAATCTACCCGGCATTAGGTCCGGCAAGGCCTCTTTTCTGTTCTGTGCTTATGCCGTGCAGAAACTACCCGGCATGGAGTCCGGCTTCAACTGAACTTTTGCCTAGAAAATCATTCCTTGCACAGAAAACTCATAAAAACATAAATCTGTACAAATATTATACTTTAACACATAATAAGCATAAATAACATAAATATAACTTTATTTAGATAAATATAATACTAAATCTAGTGCATAAAATATGATAAGTCTGCGGCTTATCACCATGCAGATACAGGGGAGATCGATCACACTAATTACACCAATCATCAACATCACTCACGGCTACCATATATACAAGCAACACCAGAACGGGTCTTCTTCACGTCGGGACTGGACACTCCCTCGTCATTCATCATCACCGTCATCCCACCGCCACCGGTCATCCTCGCTTCACTATCGTGATTCATCCTTTCATCTTCGACATCGGATCTTCAACATCACGCCATTCACGACACATCCTCATCGACGATCTCGACTCACTCTTCATCAGAACCACACCCGCATCTACACAGGACCACCATCGCACTGCACCTCGCACACCCGCACCGCATCTCACCACCATCTTCATCGGTCACACTCACACCCTCACCACCACTCATCTTCGTCGAACAGAGGGGGATTGCACACCATCTTCACGAGATCCATCGACACGCCACAGATCACACACCATTCATCTTCATCGGGAAACCATCCAGGCATCGTCTCCAATATATCACATCATCACCATCGACCACACCATCTCACCGGTCCTCACCTCACACCAGACCACACACCATCATCGATCACCTGCATCTCCATTCTCTCCTCGACACCATCACATACCACGGACCACGATCTCACCATCGTCACCGTCTTCACCACATTCATTATCCTCTCCATTCACGCCATCGACACGTCTCCATCTTCATCGATCATTCACGCCAGTACACACCGTCGCACCCATCACCATCCTCATCTTCACCACATCCATCTCCATCTCACCCACCTGCACCAGCATCACTGTACCACTCCACACTCACCATTCACATCGTCATTATACTCACCATCGCATCATACGCACACCTTCACCATCACTCCTTCACTCTCCATCACCATCATTCCACGACAATACTCATTCATCTCTTCTCCATCACCACCGTCGGCACATCTTCATTCACGCCCGCACCTTCATTCATCACCGGCATCACATCCTCTCTCGCCATCACCTCAACTTCTCCATCAGAGCATCGTCTTCATCGTTCCGCCATCACCGATACAATAATCCATCGTCATCACTTCATCCACTCACTGCCATCTATATCTTTTCGCGTGTGACTCTCGGAGGAAGCCATCGACCACCGCCCATCACGATATTTCTTCATCTTCAACACACCTTAACCATCGACTACTGCATCCAAGGAGAGGAGAGGAAAGCGAGACTCATTTTCACCGCCGGCGTGAGGGAATCGACGAGTCGAGCATCAACATCGTCGGCGTGAGCAAGGTAGAGAAACAGGGCAGATTCGCGAGAAATAACGGGGCGAGAAACAACAATGGTGAACCGGAAACATTGAACCGGTTTGGGCAGAATCTAAATCATTGAACCGGTCTGGTTCATTTATAAGGGTTACACTAAACTCAACTCATTATATTCGTTACATGTTATTTGTTCTTGTTACATTCTAAGTTATTACATAACATTTGATACATGTTTTAATATTTGTTTTCATCTTTGAAATAATGAGTGAGTAGTTTATATTTACTCTGGGTGATGGTTTATTTCAGTTTGTTTTAATTATATTTTTACTGTTTTAATTAATTGCGGATTGTTACGATTAATGTTATTCTTTCGCTTTTTAATAAATGTCATGAGTTTATTAAATTGCTTTACTAAATCTATTTTGATCCGACCAAGTGATAAATAGATAGGTTAAATTAATCTGTATATCTGTGGAATTATTGATTGGATTAATTAATTATTCCTGTAGACGCAAATTATTATTCCTCGTACTTAATCCGTTTACATGTGTTTCTGCTTGAGTCTAGACTAGACCCCGCATTTCTGGTAAACGAATTCTTCTGAGACTATGATTTAGCTCTTAAGAAAATATTAGGAATTTTGCCAATCTGCCTTTAATGAACCAGTAGACATAATTGATCAAACGGTTTTAACCTGAACCCAGAGTCCCTTTCACCCAATTCATCTATCGCTTTATTTTATCTGTTATTTATTTTCCTGACTGTTATTTTAATTATTTCATTCTTGTTATCTATTTAAATCCCAAAACAAAAACAACCCCTTTTGAATTAACCATTGTCTTAGGCTAGACTTACTTTATCAAGTCCCGTGCACCACTGTCAACCTTTATTTTCGATCCTGGATAATGAAGCGAGGGTCTAGCCAAAGACTATAAAGATGGGCAGCTTGCTGGGAGGCAACCCAGTGGTTAACTTTATGTTTTGTTTTTGTTTTCTGGTTTATTTTTGTTTATCTATTTAGAAGTGGCAATGGTGTCCTTGTACTTTTAATGCAACACTTTTAGCGTTTTTGTGGTAAATGTGAGTGTGTGCAGGTGAAAAACTTTTTATGGTGTTTGATGCTCTCCAAGGCTGGACAATTGCATGAACGCAAGTGTGAGGAAGGCTACTACCCCATGCACGAGCTTAAGTGTGAGGAAGGGTACCTTCCTCAATCTACGACATCAGGGGAGTTTCAGTTTTCCTTTATTTTAATGTCTGTGTTCAGCCTACGATGATCTATCATGCTTAATGCTTATTTTTACATCAGTCCATTGTTGTCCTGAATGAAATCCTTGATGAGTTTGCAATATTTAGAAAGTCTTTTCTTGGTCTTAATTTGTGAACAATGAGGACATTGCTCCTCTTAAGTGTGAGGAAGTAGGGTACTTTCTAATTATTGACAATTGCACTTAATGCCACATTTGTTTTTGTTTGTCCTCTTATTTTGAAAGAACTATCTCTTTTAAGTGGCCGAAAAAAAAATAAAAGTAATAAATAATAATAATAATAATTTTTGGAAGTGTTGAAAACAAGCCTGATGGCCACCTCAAGAATCTTTCTGCTCTAGGCTATTTGTTTATTTAGTTTTATTCAAATTATGTTTGTTTTCACTGAAATTTGGTGGATTAGCTGATTATGAAAATTAAATTGGTCTAGTTTGGGATCTTGGGAATAATGTGAAAGTTTGGAATGAAAGGATAAGGCAAGGTACTCCGCTGATATGAATTAAAATTTCTGAACCAAAACAGGCCTCTTCATTCGGTTATTAAGTCCTTGGGGTGCCTTATCACCCATCTACCTAAGGTCGTGTGATCTGGGATAGAAGACCCAAAGCCGCTACATGGGTGAAGAGAAAAGTCTGAGGAGATGAATTAAATATGCAAATGGCAGAATAAAATGATTAAGAAAAATGAACTTTGAAAAATTAAATATGTAATTCATTTTTGCTTATTCTGATCATGAGTATGTGGAGGATCCCAAACTATTCTATTTCAGTTTCTATAATCTAACTTCTCCATGCTTTTTAACTTCATTCTTTTTCACTGTTTGCGAAAACCTACAGCTAGTAGCAGGACTTTTCTTTTGATTGTCATTTTGCTTGCTTTCCATCAGCAGTTGTTTGATCCTGAGTTTCAATACTCCGGCCCTTAAGAGTAGTCATATTATGTATTTAAATCCCAAAACAAAAACAACCCCTTTTGAATTAACCATTGTCTTAGGCTAGACTTACTTTATCAAGTCCCGTGGATTGACACCTGGTCGCTTCTAAATTGCTATACTACTACGACCGGTATTTTTTGCAACCCGACGGTTTAATGATTTGTTGATTTCTAGGATTAATTTCTTAGCTTTTAATACATCAAATAAATCGTTTGTAAAATGGCGCCGTTACCGGGGACTTGACTTTGTCTAGTCCCTAACCCTTGGTTAATTCATTTGTTATATTGTAATATTTTGTTTCTTTTATTTTTGTTTTTCTGTTTTTATTTTTGTTTCTAATATTCTGTTTGCTATTTTTGTTTTTGTTTCGTAATACAGTCTTATTATTATTTATCATTTTCTCTTGTTGTTTATTGTACTACTATTGTTTCTGTCATTTAATTATTCCAGCATTTTCCTTTTCGTTTTATTTGTAGTTATTTAATACTCCAGTTATTTATTTTTATTTATTTTTTTGTCATTTTAATTTCCAGCTATTTACTTTTCTGTTATTTAAATTCTGTCATTTAATTTCTGCCATTTAATTTCCAGTTATTTAAATTTCAGCAATTTTATTTTTGTTATTTAATTTCCGCTTCTCTATTTACTTGTTATTTAAATTCCAGTTATTTAATTTCTGTCATTTAAATTACTGTCATTTAAATTCCTGCAATTTATTCTGTCCTTTTTAATTTATTTTGCATTAATTTTCGTTTTATTTAATTAAAAAAAATGTGGCAAAGGATTTGATTGATAAATAATTTTGTTATTAGTTATTTCTGACTAATAATGGCAAGTGGGGAGAAATTCGATTGGGATTCCTATTATTCCCAAGATATATGCTGCTCTCAGTGTGGGGATGCACATGAATATGAGGACTGCCCACTGGTAGCCGAAATGGTGGATAAGTTGATGGCTTCTCAGGAACAGCAAACTGTAATCAATAAAAAATTAGAGAATGCCATGGTAGAGATGCAGGGAACGATGAGCCAGTTAGCAGCTGGTCAGCAAAAGTTAGAGAATGCCATGGTAGAGATGCAGGGAACGATGAGCCAGTTAATTCAGTTCCTCTTACAGCAGAGACCTTCTGGGTCACTGCCTTCCCAACCAGACTACCTGCAGAATATAGGTGTTCCACAACATAATACAATCATAAACAATGTTGTCAAACAACCTGAAGGAGAGGATCCCTATTATTGCCAAGATATATATTGCTCATGGTGTACGGGACCTCATGAGATGGAGGACTGTCTCGAATTTCAAGAGCAATCGTGGTTAGCGGATCAACCAGATTATCTGCAGAATATAGGTGTTCCACAACACAATACAACCATAAACAATGTTGTCGAATAACCTGAAGAAGAAGATTTCTACATGAACAAACTGAAGTTCTTTGTTGATTTGGAAGACACAATTGCGGAGTAAAAAACTCAGCTAGTTCTAATATTTAAAAACCAGCTAGGAGCAAAGCGGTTCATGATGGAGTACACCCTACTGCAGATGGTTTTCTTTCCTCCTTCTCCATGCTCTATCCAGAAGATGAGGATGCTTACATCCTCGAGTTTGAGAAGAAAGAACCACCACCCCTTTGCCAATATCAAAACCTTGTCGAGCCTCAACTGAATGAGGAAGATGTTTACATCCTCCAATTTGAGGAAGAACAACAATTAGCACCTGGTCTTCTGCTTGAGACCCGTTACCATCAATACCTCCTTAAGGACCAGGTTCTATGGAGCATTTATTTTCCTATTTTATATGTTGAGGTAACACTTTGTATTGATCCAGGTGGTTTAATCCTGATTGCTGGCCACTTCATATCCCCGTTGGCACCACTGTCAACCTTTATTTTCAATCCTGGATAATGAAGCGAGGGTCTAGCCAAAGACTATAAAGATGGGCAGCTTGTGGGAGGCAACCCAGTGGTTAACTTTATGTTTTGTTTTTTTTGTTTTGTTTTTGTTTCTGGTTTATTTTTGTTTATCTATTTAAAGTGGCAATGGTGTCCCTGTGCTTTTAATGCAACGCTTTTAGCGTTTTTGTGGTAATTGTGAGTGTGTGCAGGTGAAAAACTTTTATGGTGTTTGATGCTCTCCAAGGCTGGACACTTGCATGAACGCAAGTGTGAGGAAGGCTACTACCCCGTGCACGAGCTTAAGTGTGAGGAAGGGAACTTCCTCAATCTACGATATCAGGGGAGTTTCAGTTTTCCTTTATTTTAATGTCTGTGTTCAGCCTACGATGATCTATCATGCTTAATGTTTATTTTTAACATCAGTCCATTGTTGTCCTGAATGAAATCCTTGATGAGTTTGCAATATTTAGAAAGTCCTTTTCTTGGTCTTAATTTGTGAACAATGAGGACATTGCTCATCTTAAGTTTGTCCTCTTATTTTGAAAGAACTATCTCTTTTAAGTGGCCAAAAAAATAAAATAATAATATAATATATAATAATAATAATAATAATAATAATAATAAATTTTGGATGTTGAAAACAAGCCTGATGGCCCAACCTCAAGAATCTTTCTGCTCTATGCTATTTGTTTATTTAGTTTTATTCAAATTATGTTTGTTTTTCCAATGACTTAAATTTGGTGGATTAGCTGATTATGAAAATTGAATTGGTCAGTTTTGGGATCTTGGGATAATGTGAAAGTTTGGAATGAAAGGATAGGCAAGGTACTCTCGCTGATATGATTAAAATTTCTGAACCAAAACAGGCCCTCTTCATTCGGTTATTAAGTCCTTGGGGTGCCTTATCACCCATCTACCTAAGGGTCGTGTGATCTGGATAGAAGACCCAAAGCCGCTACTGGGTGAAGAGAAAAGTCTGAGGAGATGAATTAATATGCAAATTGGCAGAATAAAATGATTAAGAAAATGAACTTTGAAAAATTAATATGTAATTCATTTTTTGCTTATTCTGATCATGAGTATGTGGTGTTGAAAGGTATCACGGAATATGTTTACTTCACACCCCTTGTCATCCAAAGGTTAGAGGAAAGAAATGGTGGAGGATCCCAAACTATTCTGTTTCAGTTTCTATAATCTAACTTCTCCATGCTTTTTAACTTCATTCTTTTTCACTGTTTTGCAAAACCTACAGCTAGTAGCAGGACTTTTCTTTTGATTGTCATTTTGCTTGCTTTCCATCAGCAGTTGTTTGATCCTGAGTTTCAATACTTCGACCCTTAAGATTAGTCATATTATGTATTTGCTTGAGGACAAGCAAAAGCTAAGTGTGAGGAAGTTTTGATAAGTGTAAAATACCATATACTTTACGGCTTTTTATTTAATATTCATAATGAATTGCTTTTATTTCCACTTATCTTATAGTTTTTCTACTATTTATATTTTGATTTGAACTGATATATTTTATATGTAAAATGCAGGAAACTATTGGATTTACATTAAAGATTACAACACAACAAATGGTGATATATGTATTATACCTATATACAAAACCAAACCAGAATTGAAGAGTTCACACCGTTTTCTTTATATATTGTTGGCCCAATATTGTGGATTGATGCTATATGTATATGCATATTGGTCGAGATTGCAGCACCCACTGGAGTGGTTACCAAATCTATCGCATGCATAGAGATGGGCTGAGAAGGTGTTTAATATGGACCGACATGGACAGAAATAAAAGCAGATTAACAAAACAATTTTTGAATAAGAAACATTACACCCATGCAGATACAGGGAGATCGATCGCACTATTACAACCAATCTTCACATCACTCACGGCTACCATATACAAGGCTACACCAGAACGGTCTTCTTCACGTCGGGACTGGACCTCCCTCGTCATTCATCCTCACACTCATCACCGTCATCCCACCGCAACCGGTCATCCTCCGCTTCACTATCGTGATTCATCCTTTCATCTTCGACATCGAATCTTCAACATCACGCCATTCACGACACATCCTCATCGACGATCTCGACTCACGCTTCATCAGCAACCACACCCGCATCTACACAGACCACCATCGCACTGCACATCGCACACCCGCACCGCATCCACCACCATCTTCATCGGTCACACTCACACCACCCTCAACACCCTCACCACACTCATCTTCGTCGAACAGTTGCACGCCATCTTCACGAGATCCATCGACACGCCACAGATCACACACCATTCATCTTCATCGGGAAACCATCCAGGCATCGTCTTCAATATATCACATCATCACCATCGACCACACCATCTCACCGGTCCTCGCCTCACACCAGACCACACACCATCATCGATCACCTGCATCTCCATTCTCTCCTCGACACCATCACACACCACGGACCACGATCTCACCATCGTCACCGTCTTCACCACATTCATTATCCTCACCATTCACGCCATCGACACATCTCCATCTTCATCGACCATTCACGCCAGTACACACCGTCGCACCCATCACCATCCTCATCTTCACCACATCCATCTCCATCTCACTCACCTGCACCAGCATCACTGTGCCACTCCACACTCACCATTCGCATCGTCATTATCCCCACCATCGCATCATACGCACACCTTCACCATCACTTCTTCACTCTCCATCACCATCATTCCACGACAATACTCATTCATCTCTTCTCCATCACCACCGTCGGCACATCTTCATTCACGCCCGCACCTTCATTCATCACCGGCATCACATCCTCTCTCGCCATCACCTCAACTTCTCCATCAGAGCATCGTCTTCATCGTTCCGCCATCACCGATACAATAATCCATCGTCATCACTTCATCCACTCACCGCCATCTATATCTTTTCGCGTGTGACTCTCGGAGGAAGCCATGACCACCGCCCATCACGATATTTCTTCATCTTCAACACACCTTAACCATCGACTACTGCATCCAAGGAGAGGAGAGGAAAGCGAGACTCATTTTCACCGCCGGCGTGAGGGAATCGACGAGTCGAGCATCAACTCGTCGGCTGAGCAAGGTAGAGAAACAGGGCAGATTCGCGAGAAATAACGGGGCGAGAAACGACAATGGTGAACCGGAAACATTGAACCGGTTTGGGCAGAATCTAAATCATTGAACCGGTCTGGTTCATTTATAAGGGTTACACTAAACTCAACTCATTATATTCGTTACATGTTATTTGTTCTTGTTACATTCTAAGTTATTACATAACATTTGATACATGTTTTAATATTTTTTTCATCTTTGAAATAATGAGTGAGTAGTTTATATTTACTCTGGGTGATGGTTTATTTCAGTTTGTTTTAATTATATTTTTACTGTTTTAATTAATTGCGGATTGTTACGATTAATGTTATTTTTTCGCTTTTAAAAATGTCATGAGTTTATTAAATTGCTTTACTAAATCTATTTTGATCCGACCAAGTGATAAATAGATAGGTTAAATTAATCTGTATATCTGTGGAATTATTGATTGGATTAATTAATTATTCCTGCAGACGCAAATTATTATTCCTCGTACTTAATCCGTTTACATGTGTTTCTGCTTGAGTCTAGACTAGACCCCGCATTTCTGTTAAACGATTCTTATGAGACTATGATTTAGCTCTTAAGAAAATATTAGGAATTTTGCCAATCCGCCTTTAATTAACCAGTAGACATAATTGATCAAACGGTTTTAACCTGAACCCAGAGTCCCTTTCACCCATTTCATCTATCGCTTTACTTTTTCTGTTATTTATTTTCCTGACTGTTATTTTAATTATTTCATTCTTGTTATCTATTTAAATCCCAAAACAAAAACAACCCCTTTTGAATTAACCATTGTCTTAGGCTAGACTTACTTTATCAAGTCCCGTGGATTGACACCTGGTCGCTTCTAAATTGCTATACTACTACGACCGGGATTTTTGCAACCCGACGGTTTAATGATTTGTTGATTTCTAGGATTAATTTCTTAGCTTTTAATACATCAAATAAATCGTTTGCAGTTCCTCCCTATATAGTTCTAAGGTGATTATTTACCCAAATTGATCTCTAAGGACACCTAGTTATCCCTAGGTCATTTTTACTCACAAATACCATTAACACACTTATTTATACAAAAATTTGCCATAGTTTCCCAACAATCCTAGCATGCCCACAAGCATCATTTCATTCACCTAAGTCAATTGCAATAACCACATTCATCCTAGATACTAACCCACATCAATTCCAGCACATTCTCCACAATATAACCAAGGTGAATTCAACTTAAACAACTTGGCCCCAAGGCCCTTAAACATCAACATAAACAACTAGAACAACTGCATTTTTTCACCAATATTTTCTTGATCACAACTACACTAACACAAACAACTCTAAAGCAATATAATTTAATCTCACAAGGCATTCAAGAATCAATTCCAAAGGTAAGCCAATTTACCTAAGAATTTCTTGGTTTCTTTTCCTTTCTTTCCTCCTTTCGTCCTTGCTCTTTCTTTCCTCTTTGCTCTTGTTTTACAAACCGGTCATGTGGGGTTATTTTTCTAAGCTAAATACCATGCCCAAGAAGATAATGATCACTAAACAAGCATCTAAAATCTTGGGATAAACCCTAGAACACAAGGGAGTGTTTTAAAGCACAAAAAGGAGGGAATTACCTTCTCACTTCTAAATAAAGTACTTTGGCAACATACCAAGCAATGCTCCAGCACCTCTTGAATATAAAAAAAGGCTAGAACAAGGAGGGAAATGGAGTTCAAAATCAGGGGAACATCGGCCATGAGAGAACTAGGAAGAAGAAGGTGATTTTGAAGCTTTTTCTTACCTTAGAACAATCAAGGAGTTGACTAGCTCAAGAAAATAGCGCTCCTCCTTCAAAAGGAGATACAACCATGGAGTTCAACTTTAATATTTTCATATTTAGTGTAACACCCCTACCGTTAATCCCGTCATTACCATCTAATCTCCTCGTACTTACATACTTACACAACGGATACCTCCTTACACAACGGCGGGTGATACAATGCCGTTAGCCACCCACGTGACTAACAAGGCCTACTTCCATTACAGCATCGGTCTGATGGACCGGAATACCCGAGTACTAAACAAATACAATCCATACTTCATTTACAAACCGAGTACTACAATTCTCCATTCAATACATTACTCAATCCTTACCTTACAATATACCGAGTACCCTAAGTACAATACCAAAATTCAACATTTCCACATGTCTATACATACTCCTTAAGAGTCATCATATTACCCATTCCTCACAATTCTACATACTTTTCCAAATACAAAAAGGGTGTACCGTTTGGTACACTTATACTTCAAGGGCTACAAGCCTTATACAATCCTTTACTATCCACAAAATTATCCCTAGCTAACTAAGCATTGCAGCCGGTCTCTTGCAACGACCATAACAGCTTCGGGTACCTGTAAGATAAAAACAGTGCCCCAAGGGGCTCAGCAAAAAGCTGCATATGAAATCCGCATACCCCGCGTACTAGCGAGGGTACGCCGACTACTTGGTCGAATACATGCGGTTCGTTTTATTCATACATACATACATGCTCTTATACAACACGATACATGCATTTCACAAACATACATACATTCAATGCATACAAGGAAGACATTACAAGTCAACCAATCAATACTTACCGTTACGGAGATACGCTTCTCTAATACATACATGATACTTGTTAGCTTCTTTACACACCCGGGTTATTCGGGTGTACATTACTCTTTTACTCGAGGTCAATGACTTACAGTAGCCAAGACCATTACTCATACAATACTTTACTTACTTACTTACTTACTCAAGTCAAGTCAGTATGACCTCCAGGCAGGGACTACATCGTCCCACCACCAGGCTTTAGGGTGGCTCACCAATCTAGGATGCTACCCATTTAAGGGGTTTGGTCCATAGAAAGGATTCAGCCAGGAATCGGATCCAGCCTCTTGTGTCTCCTTATCCTCACGCGTGGCCGAAACTATATCGGTCTTCTACTCATTCCATTTTACTCATTACTCAAGTTAGGAGTTAGATGGTTAGGAATTAGTAGAAGTCATTACTTCCATACCATACATCAATATGCTACACAAGTACGCACCATTTACACATACACTTTATTCTCATTCATATATTTCATGAATTATACAAACTGAATGTTCAAGAGAATACAACAAGAACAATATAGCTCAAACACAGTTAAGTGCAATAAAATCTGATTCGTGCATTTATCTTATTTAGGTGATCAAATAAAACACAAATCGGTAACCAGGTTAGGAGACAGAGCATGAGGAAATCATACCGTTCACCATCGTATTCGAACTCCGACTTCCTTCGGGGTTCAACTATCCAAGTCCTATACATACATAGGGTTGTATGGTCAATAATCTATTATTGACCTACTCATTCCTTCATTAATACTTCTAATGTATTCTACTAGTTCTTTACATTTCATACTTGATTATAGAAATCGTTCTTTTCTTATTACTTCTTAAAATTTGCTTTCTTACTCATGTACTTACTTCCTTACCATTTTACTCCATTAATGGTGTACTACTATATATATGTATACATGTACATATATATATATATATATATATATATAATATATTTTTATTTTATTTTTACTCGACCGACCTTACCAGGGTCGGACCAAGGTCGGTCGTAGTCAGTGAGTTACATCGCTGGAAAAATTCAGACCCGACCAACCTTGCAAGTCCGGTCCCAAGGTCGGTCCAAGTCAGTGAGTTCTGGTTCCAAAAATTTAAGACTCGACCGACCTTGCAAGGTAGGTCCCAAGGTCGGTCCAAGTCAGTAAGCTTCTGGGTTTGAAATTTATGCCTCGACCGACCTTGCCAAGTCCGGTCCCAAGGTCGGTCGAAGTCAGTAGACTTCTGGGCTTACAATTTTATGACTCGACCGACCTTGTCAAGTTTGGTCCCAAGGTCGGTCGAAGTCAGTAGACTTCCCGTCTTTGTAATTTAAGGCTCGACGGACCTTGCAAGTTCGGTCCAACCCAGTACTCTTGTTTAAAAATCTGTTTTCAGTTCTTTCCTTTTCCCATTGCTTCCCCAATCTTCCTACATGTAATCCCACATGTTTTAACACTACTTAGGCCCTCTAAATTGCCTTAGTTCATCCACCAAATTCATTACTCATTACTAAATCAACTTACATAATTTTTCTCACTTTTCTCCAATACTTGCATCAGTTTTTGTTTCTCCATTGCTACAGATTTTTACTCCCTCCTTTACCATTCAATACTCCCTCTACCAATGTCACTCCTATCATTCCAAATGCATTACTCTACATCCTAGTTCTTCCCACTACTTAACTCCTTTTCAAATCTATTTTCAAAGTGTTAAGCTACTCACATTAAGTTCTCTAAATACACCTAGTTACTCCCTAGGTTATTCCCTCTTCTTTCACAACTAAGTCTTCTAATTTTCTAGACAAATTTTGACATAGTTTCCCCTAAAATTATCACTTTGCCAACATACCATTTCAGCTCACAATTCATTCCCACTTTCCATATCAATTCAACACACTACAACACATTATATTTTCCAGCACATACATACTCATTACCCAATGTTTTCCCAAGCTTTTAAATATCCTTTACAAGTTTCAACACAACTACATACCTTCCTCATTATACTACAACATACTTACTACTCATTTCCATATACATTACACATTTCTAATACTCAAAATCTGTTACACTACACATAAACCAACTCAAGGTAAGAGCATTTACCTTGTTGTTTATAGTTTTTCTTCCTTTCTTTCCCTTCTCTTCCTTTCTTATTTCTTTTGCTTTCTTTCCTTCTTGTTCTCGGTTTCAAATGGAGTTCACACTGATGCTACAACCCATACCAATACACAATACTAACTTAGCATTTCACCCTTGAACTAGTCTAGGGTTTACATACTTGTTTAATGTTTAAAATGAAGCATTACCTCCCAATGGATAGATGAAGATCTGGACAGCAACAATGTCAAGATTCTAACTCCAAAATGAAGCCAAAATCAGCTGGAAACAAGGCACAAAACAAGGCAAAAGTTTGAATTTTCATTTTGCCAAAAGGATCTAGAAAAAGATGGATTTTTAAACTTCTTTTTACCTCAAGGCATCAAGGTGAAGGAGGAGCTTCTAATGGTGGACTCAAACCTTCAAATGGAGAATACCCATGGAGATGAAAGTGGGTATTTTCGATTTTGAGAAGAGGGAGATGCTCTTCTTGACAAGGGGACTTCA
>CM041777.1:27917367-27946727 GCA_023374045.1 Limonium bicolor | reverse complement strand
ATGAATGGGAGATTGAGCTCAAAGTTAGCAACCAACCGAGATGGAGATGAAGGGGAGACGGAGATGGCGATGAAGGGAAGAGTTTGACAAGATGAGCAAGTAGTGTATGGAAAGAAAGAGAGTAATTAATTTACTTATGAAACAACTGAGGTGACTAAATGACCTTGCCTCCGTAAATAAGTCATGAGAGGCGACTCAAATTGCCTTCGATTAAAGACAAAACTACTAAGGCGACTTAAAACACCTCGCCTCCAATGATCTCATAGGGTGACACCGAACAGCTACCGACGGAGGCAAAAGATCTGTGTCACCTTCATTGATCGTATCAACAGAGATGACTAGTTGACTCATCTTCATTGATCATAAAATTAGAGGTGACCAATTGACACGTCTTCATTGATTAAAAAAGCAGAGGTAACTAAGTGCTCACCCCTTTGATCTTTATTTGGAGGCAAGATTTATGTTGCCTCACTAATACAAAGTGTCCCGGTTGATACATATTGTTGTAGTGATATGAATTTTCTAATGTCATTTATTTTCATCCTTTTGATCATTTTGGCATGATAGTATCTCCAAAGTTATGTGGAGAGAATTTTGCTACGTAGAAGAGTAATGTTTATCTCTCCTTGCTTACGAAGAGCAAGCTCGACTTGATATAGAAGATGACAAATTGGATATTATGAGTGAGAATTCTATGGTCTCAGCCTAGGTGATAGTAAACATCTCAATGCAAAGTTTATAGAGCTTATAAAACATCGATCCCACCATTTCTCCTCTACTTTATTCAAATGCTGCATCTAAATGCTAATCTAACAATCGTCATCAATTTCAGTATCGGTCTCATAATCTTTCTTATACTTTATTTTGACAGTTGCTTCTGACAGATGACCACAAACGGATCCAATAAGAGGGAAATTGCGCTCATTTATCAGTATAGGGACACTATTGTTGTGTATTTCACATGTGTTAATAAGCTATGAGATGAATTTTATCTTTTGTTTGATGTTGGACCCTATAATTGCGAAAAAGGAAAAGAATTGATGAAATTAAAGAAAAAAAGTGCTTGATTAAGTTCCTCAAGAAGTTGGATGAACCCTACAGCCTGATTTGGGGCAATGTACTTATTATGGATTCCTTACATACCAAGCATATAGAGATCATATTATATATTTTTTTATAATTAGGTGTTTTATTCAATGCGAATAGGTAAATAGTACAAAATTGTTTACTCATTAGGAGAGTACATCTCCTCCCCTTGCCCGGTGCTTGCCTCATTAAAACCTTTATAGCCAAAACCCAGTGGGCAAAAAAGCTATAGAGGAAAAAGAGTACAGCACCCCGGGCATTACAATACTACAAGTATATCAAATCCTCCCTAAGGTTTGTATCACTGATAAATCTCTCACACACAGTGGGAAAGTCTGGCCACCATCTTTTCATCCATCTCCACACACCCCACTTAGCTTGTTCGATCAGTCTTTCCACCATAAAAACGTCCTCTCGAAAAACTAGCTCATTCCCCATGCCAAATACTAGACACCCCATAGTAGAATGTCGATTTCCAAATTTTCTTCTATTTCTTGTTGAGGTCTATAGCCATCCAATCCTCACAGATACGAGTTGACGAGTCCCTAAGTGTAAATGTTATTCTCAACCAACCGACTAGAGCACTCCATATACGCAACGAAGTCTCACATAGGAATAAGACATGGTCAGTTGACTCCATATGTTGTCGGCATAACGGGCACCAGCTTTGTCCTATTGGGATGATATCCTTTTCAAACAAGATGTACCTAGTTATCAGCTTCTCAAATAGAAGAAACCACACAAGGAGTTCAACTCTCGGCTCAGCAACTCCTCCCCAAATCTCTTTCGCAAGCCTTCTGGAATTACTATCCACCTGGCGATGAATGATACTACCACCAGCAGCCTGTGATCGGATATAGCCCATTCGTCCAAGCTTAAGCTGATGTCGTAATACTGTGCACACCATTCGTCTGCAGTAAACACCCTATCGATCTTACTACAAGTGTCTCTCCCCTTCCAAGTGAATTTGGCATCCCGTAATGAAATTTCAACAATCTTCATCTCTTCTACCCATGTCATGAACTCCCTATCCCCTTCCGCTCTTAATTCTCTTCCCCATGCAGTCTATCCTCCCTCCTTAGTGTGGCATAAAAATCCCTAGTACAAACAGTGGTCGTTCCCATTCCTCTTTAGCTGATATGATACCCTTGAACATCTTGTCCCTCCCCTCCTTGTTACGTGGTGCATACTCATAGAGTATTGCCCCTTTGAACCTGTCATCTCGCATTTTGACTTCCATCATTATCCACCTGTTGGATTTCTCTACTGTCTCCACCTCAACTTCCTCCTCATTCCAGAGCACTACTATACCCCCTGATCGCCCTTCAGCCATAACCTCCTCCCAAGCCAGACTTGTCCTCCTCCCTCTCCAGAATCTCGAGACTCTATTGGCTGCCGAGTGTTTGATCTCTCTCTTGATTGTTATTGCTTCTGATTGGATCCCATCCCTCGTATGTTTTGCATCCCCACTATCCCCATGATTCACTACTTTCCTTGCACACTTGCGAATGTTCTCCCGCAGGCTATTTTTGGCGGCGGTTGGATTTGGTATATAGCACTCAAGCTCTTTGAGAAGGTTCTTATAGTGTTGAGCTTCTAGATTTTCATCGATAATTTTGTCTTTGCTGTTTCTGGCTGTTACAGGTTGGTTTGGGGTTTTCTCACTCGGGGTATTATGGAATAATTCCACGATCAAGAATAAAAACAACAATAGCTTGATGTGAATCATAAGTCTAAAAGTATTGATGTCATGGCCTTCGCAACATATGGTAATGTTCAATCCAGATTTGAGGTGGCTACACAACTATTGTGAGTCGGGGGATCTAACAAACAATTTAAATGGTGAAGGTGAGAACGAGTGAGATAATAATTAACCAAAGCAAAAAGGTTGTGTGTGTTCCTATTGTGAAAAACACAGACACCGTTGAGATAACTAGAAGAACAAGAATGACTATACAAATGTTTATGTTGAAGATTGAAGAACTAAAGTACCAATCAAAGAGAGAACAACTCCTCTATTGTTGATAGTTTTTCGATAGTCTAATAATAAATCAGCTTCTACCTTTGATCAATGATAAGAACCCTTCACCAATTATTGCAATGCCCTAATGTCATTGATTCTTCTTCATGCCTTACTAAGAATTCAAACACTTGGAATTTTGATAGTGCATCGTTTGACCGCATTGTTGTAGTTTATATCTTTTTAGTAATTGTAGAATTATGAATACAAGTAGACAAATCAGGTGACCATATAAAAATTGAGAATATTGTTGGGGACAGTCATTTCTATTCAATTTAATTTTTGAATATGTTAGAGGATTAGTGAGAGTTTTTTTAGTAAAACAATTAATTTGAAGAGATAATAACTTATACTTAAAAAGGCGTGAAAGAGAAGAATATAAACTAATAAATCTAGAGATAAAATTATCAACTATCCGCTGCAAATAATCTAAACTCTCGGGGTGTGATCAAAATGGAATATAGAGCTATAAGTTTGAAGTTCTATCACTAAAACGGTATTTATGTACTTGTACAACAACGTCAACCGAACAATTGAAAGAGTTCGGAAAGGACGACCCACACAGCGGAGGTTCACCCGTCGATATTTATAATCTGAGTTTGACAACCACCACCCGGCCGGTCATTAATCATTATTGGCTTTGCGTGTTTTTTTCGCTTTCTCGTATTTATGTCATATTGACGAGATGATAAGGGCATTCACACAATTTCTCTCCTCCAAGTCATATTTTATCTTTTTATTTTATTAATTTAGAGTGGATTCAACACCATTGTGGATGCCCTAAGTGACCATTCTTCATCATTGCTGACTTTTCTTACCCTACGTGGCTACGTCACGTGTGAAATTTATCATCCCAAGTAATGTGGGTCTTTTCAAATGAACATGTGGTCGACGTAATCTCAACATTTACAAGTCTAACTACTTCATCCGCCTCAATTCAGGGTCTTGTCATTTTATGACATACTCCCTCCGTCCTGAATTGACTGTCCTGTTTATTTTATGGCACGTTTTTCCACTTCAATATTAAATATATAAGATAAAATAATTTTATAAAACTAACTTTTATAACATATAGTTTATCATGTAAGGAATCATATGAAAAATTAAAATTTTCAAAATTAATTTATCTTATATGTTAAAATTGAAGTCAAACGACATGTCCAAATAGTAAACAAGACGATCGGAGTATTTTTAATTCAATATTAAACATATAAAATATAATAATTTTATAAAATTAAATTTTATAATATATAATTTATCTTGTAAAAACTTTTTATAAAATTTAAATTTTTTAAATTATTTTATATTATATTAAATATTAAAGTCAAATAATACATTAAAAAATAAATAAGACAATCTGAATATGATTCTAGAAGTAGTCAACGCCACGTGGAACAGAATTTATAAATGATTACTACCGCAAGTGAATAACATTACTGACTTAATGTCGATCTTAATCAAAAGTCGTGCAGCACTCAAGTCAAGCTATTTGACTCTACTAGTGGATGTGTTCCTTCGAAAAACCAGGGAGGTGAACAATTACGTTAAGTTTTGCTAATTTATTTCAGCACTCAAACAGTTAGCTGCGTTTGTCTGTCCTACATTACATGTTAAAGAAAGAGAGACACAATTTGAGACTTTTATAATGTTTAGCTAGACAGATGTGAACAAGCGAATGTTTCAAATCCATGTGAGAGACAGAGATGATTTTGACTGATGTAACTCGAATTAATTACTTCATTACTTTCTTATGTGTTGTATTCATATATTGAACAAAATTACTCAAAATTAGAAGTTCAGCTTTATCTATGTATACCAAACTGGGGACCGTGCCCATGTGTGATTAATTTGGGCATGTGCTCAAGCATTTTCAGCCATTTGATTATAATTTTCATTATTAAGAATTAATCCACACCGTGAATACTTTTACCTGTTTATTAATTTATTTTGTAAAAAGAAAAAATCAACCTGATAATTATATAAAGGATATTGTGGACTTTTGTAATTAAAATTTTAATAAAAACCATAACACTTTTACAATTATAACAAATTTTTTTCACTATAACTTCCCCTCATTATACGGAATTTCTTCTCACTCATTTTTTTTACTAATAACTTCCCTCATTATACGGAAGTTTCTTCTCACTCAATTTTTTTTCACTAATAACAATTTTTTTTCAATAATAACTTCCCCTCATTATAGGGATCTTTCTTTTTTTTTTCATTTGTAGATTTGTTTGGTAGAAGTACATATTATTTTATCATTTAAGTAAAAGTATGGATTTTTAAGTAAAATGATAGATTTCATAAAATATAGGTGTATATTTGTTTGATAAAACTGTAGATTTTGTATTTAGACAATACATTTTTGAATGAAAGAGTGAAATTTTAGTTAGTATAAAAACACTTGTGATCTTCTTATATTGATTTTAAAGAATTCATGTCAAAATATTTTATATTTGCTTATTTTTAAGCAATTTGTTTAAAATGTGGATTTTTTTTTTCTGAAATGCAAGTGTAGATTTGTTTGGTAGAAGTGTAGATTTGTTTGGTTGAAGTGTAGATTTGTTTGGTTGAAGTGTAGATTTGTTTGGTTGAAGTGTAGATTTGTTTGATAGAAGTGTAGATTTGTTTGATAGAAGTGTAGATTTGTTTGATAGAAGGGTAGATTTTTATTAATTTCTCATTTAAATAAAAGTGTAGATATTTAAGTAAAAAGATAGATATTTAAAATGTACGCGTACTTTTGTTTAATAAAAATGTAGATTTTATATTTAGACAATACAGTTTTTCATGTCAAATATTTTATAATAACAATTTGTTTAAAATGTGAATCTTTTGTTTTTTTCCTAAAATACAAGTATAGATTTGTTTGGTAATAGTGTAGATTTGTATTAATTTCTCATTTAAGTAAAAGCGTAGATATTTAAAAACAATGATTGATGTTTAAAAATGTAGGTGTAGATTTGTTTGTTAAAACATAGATTTTATTTTTAGACAATACAATTTATAAAATGAGAAAGTGGATAGTGTTTTTTTGAAATCTTGTATTAGTAATAACTTAATTCAAATTTTTTCTTATATTTATTTAAGGAGAATTTATAATTGTGTTTAAATAACGTGATTTTTTTTTCAAATTAGCATTCTATTTCAATTTCAGTAAAACATTATTTTATCTCAAATTGTGAGATTGATCGCGGGGAGTGTTTTTTTTTTTGTCCTTTATTTAAAATATTACAAATTCATTTTGACATCTATATCCTTATATTAATTAATACAATTTAGACTATCTATTTATTCTTTTGGAATCCAATGGTCAAGATTTAATTGAGCACCATGCTCAAAAATCTTGGGCACCTTCCCCTCATTGCTATGTATACATCCAATTCGGAGAGCTGTAAAATGGATAAAATGATAAAAAATATATATCAAAATTTAGAAAATAATTACAGAGTTTAATACAGTAAAAATGGTATACTGTATTAAAAGACTGAACACAATTTAACTATAACTAACTCATTTGATAAACCAATCTCTACACAATCATCAAGATTAATTCAAATTTCCTTTCGATATATGCTTTTTTTCAAATCCGTTTAAAACCTTTGAATTTACATACCTCATTAGAAAATCGAAACGTTTTTATCACGCTAATTATAAAACAGTATAGTTGGGTAATTGTTTTGTGCTGCATATTTAGTGATCATTTTGTGTTGACATATTTGTAGTTGTTTTGAAAAATATTGTTTAGCAGTGTGACATATTTACAGTATAAGTCTGTTAAATTAGTTATGTGCAAGTGCATTTATCGTTTTCTTTACTACAACTATTAATATTAAATTACCGTTTAAAATTCTATTTCGTTAAAAAATAAATAAAGTAACTTGTAACAAATGTGATAAGATAAGTAGGTTGTTGTTATCAAAGGTTCATTCACACTTAAAGCTTGATAAACTCAGTCAACACAAAGTTAATTATTTAATAGTTTATATAAAAAATATATGCAAAAAATTATAAAATAAAAATATGATAATAAATTAGCTAACTTTATTATTGTATACATCATAAACTACTATATGATCATAATTCAACATGTAATGTATATTAATATGCTTTTATTTTGAGGGCCCTATTATATTTTAGCTAAAGTTAATTAGTTAATAGCTTTTTATAAAAAATATAATAAATTATAAAATAAAAATATGATAATAATTAGTTAACTTTATTATTGTATACATGGTAAACTATTGTTTGATCATAAATCAATATGTAATGTATATTAATATGTTTCATTTTCAAGGGTCTTGTTATATTTTTAGCTAAAATTAATTAGTTAAGAGTTTATTAAAATAAGTAAGCAAATATAAAATAAAATATGATAATTAATTAGTTAACTTTATTACTTTATACAACATATAAAACAATAAATTAATTATCAAGAGCATTACTTGGAAAAATTCCCACTCATCACTCAGCTTCTTCTATTCTCCGATCCTTTCTTCCTCACCTAAACCCATCTTGTGATTCATGACTTTTGTTTCTCCGTCGTGAATCATGTTTGGGGAAGAACAAAGACACAATGAGAAGAAGAAGAACACATAGATAAGAAAAAAAAAACAAATTCACGATCTTGAAGAGACGAATATCTTTACAAAACTCAACTCCGGAGATGAGGAGCTCTATACTCATCCATCAGATAACCCTGGAATAGTGCTCGTCTACAAGTTCAATGGCACCAGGTTTGTGAATTGGAAAAGATCATTCACCGTCGGTCTAATCTCGAAATTCAAATTAGTGTTCGTAACTGGAATGACAAATGGACCTGACTATGAAGGGGCAAAGCAGCATACCTAGGATAGAACCAACGGGATGGTCATCGACTAGTTATTCACCGCTCTAGAGGGACTCCATTAGAGAATCAATCATGTATTTCTCCATTGTTGCCAAAATTTGAGCCCACCTCTGCAAGCATTTTGACAACCCATCAGGAGCAAGACTTTATGCCCTCTGACAAGAATCACACAAACTGGAAAAAGGAAGTTCGATCGTTGTGCAAATGGTAGTGAAACTATCTTGCAAACTAATGGGCAGTGGACCCAGTCAAAGCAGTACAACAGTGTCATATCCACAGAGACTTCACAATTATCTAACTCATCATAAGCTTAGTAAACGTGCAATAATACAAATAAAAGTGCATAAATATAAATTGGGGGGTTTTTGGTTTTTGGTTAGATTAAGGGAAATAAGGAAAACAATAAAACTAAACTAACTCAATAAAACTAAACTAACTAACTAGGATAGATGTAGCTCGGGATAGGAAAATGCACCTGCAACCCTTTACTACCAATTGTTGAATCTTTGATAAGTAGCTAAACAACGGGAATTTAATTAATAGCCAAATCTTGATCTATTAATTCTAACCAATTTAAACAGAAACCAACTGTTAGTTCGAGTCTCTAATTCAATCAGAAATATTAAGCACATATCTACCTTAAATTGTAATGAGAACCTCATCTTAAAATTAGTGAAAATCGGCTAACATTTTTTAAGTCCCAACGGTATAGATTTCTATTTCTAGAAACCCGTACATAGAAATCACACTAATGCTAAACTAATCGATGATAACAAACCAACCAATTTAACAAAATGACAATTAATTAGAGTAAACCCTAGGCAAATCCCAAAATTGGTAAAGACAAGCTTAAAGACCATATCACTCAATAATCATCTTCAATTAAGAACAAGGACTAAAATATAGCATAAACATCAATCCAAGACTCAACAATGAAGTTTGAGGGATTTGGGGCAAAATCCAAATCCATAGCTACAAGTGAGGTCAAGCCTCCATTAAAGCACAAATAAATAAAAGGGAGAAGAGATAGCCATTAATAAGGTTGGAGAAGAGCTTCAATGGTGAGGGGGATCTTCCTCTTCTTCATTTCTTCTTCTTCTTCCTCTCTTCTTTTCTTCTTTTCCGCGTTGCTCTGGTGTGCCCCGGCTCGACCCCCTTCTCTCTCTCTTTTTACCACGTTGTAAAACATGTCTCTATTGCGTCTAGGTGTGGTCTAGGTTTGTAAACCCGGACACAAACCTAGACCACACTTCCAGAAAGCAACTTCAACTTGTTTCTGCTCCAGTTTCTTTGTTTTAGCTCCAATATTGGATCCGTTTGCGTCCACATGTTCGTCTATTTGTCTAATGTATTCCTAGATATGTTATTCCTCCTGTTTAATCAGTAAATATGTAAAGCCCTAATAAAACACAAAAGTAGAGGAAAACTGGCTGAAGTGGAGAAATGAGCATGAAAAGTGTTGATTCATGCAATGCACGCCTGAACATGCTCATTTGAACACTCATCAACTGTTGATAATTATTACACCAAATGGGTAAAGATCTGGACTGAATAACGCGAGCTGATTAATATCCCCCCTTGTTTGTGCGGTTCGTCAGAAGCAATTTCTAAATTGCAAGAGAATGAAGGAGTCTTTGACTTATTGATGGGCATGAATGATTCTTTCAAAGCTATACAAAGCATATCCTCATGATGAAACCCTTGCCGATTATTGAGCAAGTATATGTCGTATTAAGGGAGGAAGAGAATCACATAATTGCTAAGAAGTCCCAAAGAAATGAAAGCGAATCCATGGCATTTGCTAGCACGTCTCTTAATCGGTTATCACAAGATTTTACTGGGAAATCAAATAGAAACAACAAAATAATGGTAAAATGCTCCCACTGAAAGAAACAAGATCATTTGGTTGAGGAGTTTTACTGGGTTATTGGAAATTTCCCTTCCTACTAGAAACACACCCAAGGAAAAGACAAGAGAGCTTTCAGTGGAGCTGTGACTGGTTAAGAAAAGGGAAATCAGCATTTCTAGAAGAAAAAAAAGTCAATGAGCGACCTGCAACTCAAAGCCCTTGTTGCCTATCTAAAGAGTCAAGATACCACCACATTAGTAGTATCATAGAATCAAAAACTTTGCGTAACTTCATATTTTCACAAGAATAAAGACAAAGCTTAAGAGGATGAATATGATTACAATCACCAGTTTGTAGGTACTTTTGATAACCTAACAAGTTTTCTGAACTCTATGCATCAGATAATCATACAAACTTGATTATGATCTTAAAAATAAATGGATCCTTTGAAATACCCCGACCTTAAATATGGTGATTAAATTATCCTAATAGGTATTTAAGAGCCTAATAATGATTAAGAAATATTGGTAAGAGAAAATAAATCCAAAAGAAATAAAGAAACGCTTAAAAAGCGAAAAATGCTAAATAAGCGTTAACTAACCATAGGAGGTATTTGACCTTGGTTAGCGTATTATAAGGATTATAAAGGCTTAATAAGACCTAAGTAATCATGAGGGAACAAGTCCCGAAGAAAACGGATCCTTAAAATGGATTATAAACACAAACGAACCTTAAAGCGCGTTTTTCGAGGAAACCGGGAAAACGCGTCTTCAAGCGGGTCAAATAGACTCGTAAAAATTTTGGTCAACCAAATAGTCATTAATAAACATTAGTGAAGGTCTAGAGCCAATAAACCAATAAAACGAGAAAATAGTAAAAACTGTCAAAAACGGGAAGTTGTGGGGTAAAAGCATAAATAAACCAAACTAGTGTGTCCACTATTGTAAATAAAATTTTTAAAACCCACAAGGGGCTGTGTATCAACCGATCCCCCCCTTCCCTCTCACACACAATAAACAAATAAAGAAAGAAGAAAGAAAAAGAATACAAAAAGCAAAAAGAGTACTCTCTTTCCTCACCTTTTTCTTCTCTCTCTCCCATTTCTTCCTTCCCCATCGTGCTCTCTTTCTTCCTCCTTCCCTCATGCAGCGATTTTGAGCTTCCCCTCTACAACAATGGAAGCTCTCTCTTCTTCTCCATGCTCCACCCTCATGTGAGCTTCAAATGCAAAAATAATTACATATTTGTAATCCCCTCATCATCCTCTACACTTCTCTCTTTTCAAAATCCAAAAATGAGGAAGTTCATTTTCGTGGGTATACCCCATTGGTGAAGAAAATAGCATCAATGTGTAGCTTGGGGTCCCCTCTCTCCATTAAGGTAAAAATCTCCATGAGAACCTTAAGTTTTCTTCATCTCCTTTGGTAACCGATTTTTGCCCCATTGTAACACTCCATTTTCTCTCTCTCTTTTGAGCACAATATCAACCTTGCAATGGTGGTGGATTCACCTTCTTGAACCAAGGGCTAAAACCCCTCCTAAAAGCTTCAAAAGGTAAACCCTAGAAATTTGTTTAAAACATCTCAATGAGTTAGTATAAATATAATGGTTAGTATATTAATTGCAATTGTTTTGTGTGCTTGGGTGATGGGAATGGAGTTTGGCAACTCCATTCCCCATATGGCCGATTGGGCAAGAAAGAGAGAAGAGGAAAAGTGGAAAAGAAATGAAGGAAAAACAAGCTCAAGGTATGAGCTCATTCCTAATGTTAAATTCTATTGCATTAGAGTAATGGGAATGGGTAAAATATTTAAAGAACCCAAAACCTTGTACTAGTATTAAGGATTGTGAAGTTTGAGTACTTAAGAGCAAGTATTTGAATTGTAGGCTTTGGAGCCAAATGTGATGTGGTTGAGTATTGGTATTGATGTTTGATGGAGTATTGATGTACTGAGATGGATTTATATAGCTTTGTGTGCTGGTAGGACCCTTGTATGGGTGTGGCTAGATTAGGAATGAAATAAGTGAGATTGTGTATGTGTGGCTAAGTAAGAAAAGTAGATGAACTATGGCAAAATTTTGGTAGGAAATATGTATTTAAGAATGACTTGGTGAATGGGAGAACCAAGGTATGTATTGGGATGAGTAAGGAGATTTAGAACCATGGAATGGTAGTGTAGTATGAGGATATAAGGATGCAAAATCTGTAGCAAAGAGTGCTAGGATGCATTGGAGAAACTAGGAGGGATTAAGAGTATTTGGAGAACTTAAGGTGAGTGTTTAATACCTTGGAAGCAAATTGAAAAGGATTTAGGTAATGAGAAGAACTAGGATGTAAAGCAATGCGTTTTGGTGCTAGGAGTAGCATTGGTTGAGGGAGTATTGAATGGTAAAGGTTAGAATAAAAATCTGTAGCATTGGGAATTGAAAAACTGTAAGTGTTGAAAGGAAAATGAGTGTGTAAATTGGTGTAGAGATGAGTAATGGATTAATGGATGAACTAGGGTGTATTAGGAGGTTTAATTAGTGTTAAAACATGTGGGATTAAGTGTAGGAACAATGGGGAAGTAATGGGTAAGAAGAGGGACTGAAAACAGAAATAAAAATGCAATTACTGGGTCGGACCGACCTTGGGACCGGACTTGCAAGGTCGGTCGAGCCCAGATTTACAAAAAACGGAAACCTTCTGGAAGGGACCGACCTTGGGACCGGACATGCAAGGTCGGTCGGCCAGAAGAATTTCCCGTAATGTAACCTACTGGAATGGACCGACCTTGCGACCGGACTTGCAGGGTCGGTCGACTCAAAATTTTCCCGTCATGTAACTTACTAGAATGGACCGACCTTGCGACCGGACTTGCAAGGTCGGTCGGGCAAAAAATTTTCCGTCCCCAACTCACTGGAATGGACCGACCTTGGGACCGGACTTGCAAGGTCGGTCGGCCCTGAAGTTTTCCAGCGCATTTCCCTACTGACTTCGACCGACCCTGGGACCGAACTTGGGTAAGGTCGGTCGAGTCACAAAAAAAATTATTACAATAAGTATATATATATATTGTATACCTACACATACATATGTACATATATAAGTATACCATTTACAGTAATAAAGAGTAAGTAAACAATTTGTAAATATAAGAATTGTAAGGACTTAATAAGTATGAGTTAGGGAGTGTAAAGATATCGAGTTAAGTTAATGATAGTTAGATTAATCACTCGATTGTATGTATATCATAGGATTTGAATTGTGAACACCGGAAGAACGTCGGATACAAGTACAACGGTGAACGGTATGATTTCTTCATGCCCTGTATCCTAATCTGGTTACCCCGATTTGTGTGCTTATTTGATCACCTAAATAAGATAAATGCATGAATCGGACTATATTGCACTTACTTGTGCTTGATTTATGTGTTCTTGAAGATTATTGTCTTGAACACTAGTTTGTATAATTCATGAAATATATGAATGATGAGGAAGTGTATTTGTACCCTGTATTGTATTCGTGGATGGTATCGTATTTCGTATGGATGTGAATTGAGCATTGTAATTGTGTATATGGCTTGGATGTTGACTTCTACTAATTCCTAACTACCTAACTCCTAACTTGAAAGCGAGTAAATTGGAATGAGTAGAAGCCTGATATAGTTTCGGCCAC
Source organism: Limonium bicolor (assembly GCA_023374045.1). NCBI lineage: Eukaryota > Viridiplantae > Streptophyta > Magnoliopsida > Caryophyllales > Plumbaginaceae > Limonium > Limonium bicolor. The sequence continues at coordinate 27,933,262 of CM041777.1, read as the reverse complement.
GCGTGAGGATGAGGAGACACAAGAGGTTGGATCCGATTCCTGGTTCTTAAACTGGTCCACGGCCCAAACCCCTTAAATGGGTAGCATCCTGGATTGGTGAACCAAGTAAAGCCTGGTGGTGGGACGGTGTAGTCCCTGCCCAGAGGCCATACCGGCTTAACATGAGTAAGAGTAAGTAAGTATGTATGAGTATGAGTATGTATGCGTAAGTACCGTGGAACGAGTAAAAGAGTAATCTCCACCCGATTAACCCGGGTGGACAAATAGAGCTAACAAGTATGGTGTTTTGTGTAAGTATTGTGCATGCATGTGTATGTGCATTCCGGTGAAGGTAAGTATGGATGGTTGACTTGTATTGTCTTCCGTGTATGTATTGAACTGTATGAATGTATCCGTGTAAAGTATCGTATTAGTATGAATGAAAGCATGTATGTATGTATGTATTGTAAAATGAACTGCATGTATTCGACCAAGTGGTCGGTGTACCCTCACTAGTACGCGGGGTATGCGGGTATCATGCTCAGCGAAAGCTGACCCCCTCGGGGGAACGTTTTTAGTGTGCAGGTACCCGAAGAGGATATGGTCAAGGTAAGAGACCGGTGGCACGCCCTCGTATTTAGGAAGCAAGTAGTTGTGAGGAATGGGTAGTGGGTAGACTCCTAGTGAGTACATAGGAACTTGGGAGAATCATGGTAATTGTATTTGGAACGTAGTAAACTCGGTTATGTATATTGTATTGTATGGATTATGAAGGAGTAAAGTATTGAATGGAGCATTGTTGTAATTGATTGGCAATCGTAGTGAAGATTGTATTTGTGTAGCACTCGGATATTCCGGTCATCAGACCGATGTTGTATGTAGAAGTAGTAGCCTTGTTAGTCACGTGGGTGACTAACGGCATTGTATCACCCACTATATGTAAGTATGTATCCGCTGCGTGACTCGGAAAGCACGAGGAGATCGGACGGTAATGATTGTATTAATGGTAGGGGTGTTACAAAAAGTGGTATCAGAGCGAAGTATCGCTCTGATGACTGGAAATACCGAGTTAGGGATTAGAAGCTTAGGGCTAAGGGCTGAGTGTTAGCATTAGAGAGATGCTAGCTAGGAACTACCGGTGAGTACCGGATACCTACAACACCAGACCCGCCCTCCACAAACCCACTGTATAACTTGGGAAAGAACGCCAGAGAGAAGGAAAGACCTCTCACACTCGGGAAAACCCGATCTGGCAGTGGTGAAACCACCGTACTGTAAACAAGAACCGACATATGGTAGATTCCAAGGATTTGAAAGTCCCGGAGATGGATTCCGGTTGAACAACAATACCCGCACTTAATAGCGGTGGAATGAGCACTCCAACTACAAGGAGGCTACAACTTACAACAGTCTGGGCGACATGCTTAGCAGTCGCAGAACCTAGCTCAACAACCAGCAACAGGAAAAGAAGCACTAACCGTGAAACGAAATGGAAAAGGAGCAGTAATGGAACCCGAGACACAAGTCTGCGGGACAACAGTAATAGCCAAGCAACACCACCAACGGTATGCTAGCTGGCTAAGGACATAGTCGGGAGTGATTGACTCCCAAACTACAATGCCAAAAAGGTTACAAACCTGGCCAACATAGCTCAGACAGCTACAAGAACATTCACAAGATATAATCTGATGCAACTACAACCGTAGTGCCTAAACCAGTTAAGGCTCAATCGCCACGGTAAACCAGTGGGAACGAGCAATAAGGAAAAACACAAACTAAATCAATGGGGATCTCCAAGGAATGGAGAAGTACCCCGATCAACGACAGTCATGTCAAGATCACAGGGGAACTACTTAAAAGATCAAGTATCCAAGACATAGATCAATAAGATCAAGGGAAAAGTCAACAAGACTACCCAAATACGAGTGGAACCCACACCGTGACCGGTATGGGGTTACCCAAAAACCACCAGTACCACGCACTTGCCACGGCAAGTGCAGTAAGAACAGGAACATGTGGAGGACTTCTAACACACCACAAGTACATAGTAATGTACCGTGACTGCAATGAAGCTACTACCAGATCACGAATCCTGAAACTGGAAGAATGGAAACCTGGGAAGGCTCAACAGCCCGACCATTGTAATAAGGACATACCAGTCAGCAAGAAGCTGGACTTGGTCAAGACCTCAAACATGGCTATGCCATAAAGAACATCTTTTAACACCGAACCGTTATTTTCAAACCAAGTTTTCTTTCAAAACCACAAACCTTCTTTTAAAACCTTGGATTTTAAAAACCGAACCAACATAATTACGGTGGGTATCATAGAATGATACAAGAGGAGTTGACGACAGAATACTTCACCTAGGCGTGTGACGAACACTACGGGTGTACCCAATTACGGGATGTGGGACGACCGCACTCCGAAGGAGCTTGTGGGCCTGACGAGTAGTCGGGTAAGTGGTAACGTATCAACAGGATACCCCACGTATGTATACATGTAGTGTACGACACACGGGAAGTAGTCAACTCCGTTCTACGGACCATGAGTAAATTTTAACCAGAACAACTGGACACCTCAGACGATCAAGTATAAGGAACTCAGAGAATCCATCTGAAGATGAGGAATGAGGATTGGGAAGTGCAAAAAGCACAGACTAGTAAGTATAGACATTGGATATGTCTCAAATAATTCAAGCAATTACCTGACAGCTGGATGGGATACCCAGCCTAAACACAGTAAGGCAAATGCCTAACGTGAACTTAACAATGCTCGACAAACGGGGCGGAGTTCCCAAGAGCGATCACAAGATTACCATAAAGTATAATCCATCATTGAAGAGGATATTAAACCCAGTCTTAAGCATTAGGAACATGTATAAACAGTCTACCCAAGAACGGGAGATGTTATAACCCAAAAAGGGATAACTCAAAATCTAATACCACAAGGCGGTATAGTAGGCACAGCATACCATAAACACTAGCCGGATGTAACGGTGTAACCAACAACACCCAGGAGCAATCCTTGAAGGGTGTCTGAGTTAACAACAGTCGAGTAAAGCGTCATGATAAGAGCACGGTAGCTAAAACGAACACTCGGTTAGGACACCGAAGGGATTTCACTTAACAGGAAATACCCTAAATTACAAGAAGGCACTAATTAGCACCAGCTTGCCAAAAGGGCCTCCTACGAACAGAAGCGTGATGTCACGACTTACCATGGAGCCCAATATATCTCCAACCTACGATGGTATACAAAGAGTGGAACATGTATAAGCAGCTTGCAAAGAGCATAGCTTGCAGCAATAAGGCTCTAAAGCCATAAACCTGATGTGTTGTATAACCTTAAATGGTTGCGAAACCCACACCATTTACTAACAAGACTTGCAAGAAATATTGTCTCATACGAAAAGAAATCAACAACTGGACCATCAATTCAAACCTAACGTCCTGAGTGACTTGGAGTAATGGTCAACTCAGTGTCACTATCACTAGAGCATCAGTCTAGTATACAGTTGATAAGCTTTTAATTACCTTCACGCTTCTGTAGCAATGGTAGCACAGGGGCATAAGAATCGTGAGGATGCCAACATTGGCCTAGTCCACATTTGGACCCTACGGGAAACCTGAGGAAAAGTACCCCTCGTTAATCGAAGACCACCGAGGTGGTGAAGATGTGAACCCTTAGAAGAGGCTTCCATCTACTAAACAATAGAGCCTACGCATATAGATATTGCCAAGAGGCGATAAAACAAGGAAAAGACATTCCTAACCATCGCGACTTAAAGGAGTAAGTATACTCCATATGCAGTACGTAAGCAGGTACTAACATAGTAACCTTGTTATGAGACCTATGAGTGGAGACAAGCCCTCAACATGAACCTTCACTTGTTAGTGATAAAATACCCTTTAATTGGAGAACGGGACCAGAAAACCCTCAAAGTTTCTTGGGATGTCCCGGTGATGTACATACAAGTAAAACTACACAGCTAGAGCCTATAACCAACGCTCAGCATTATGGAGACAGTAATGGTCAAAAACAATCAATGTGAGTGCACAGTGTACACCATGAATGACCAACGCTCAAGAGAGCTTGTAACCCGATAAACCACTTCATCTTTGGTCAACCAATATAATTGGTAAATGGTATCGTAAGTGATGGAAATAATGTGAGGTAAACCAACCTACACATGAGACCTAAACTGGAATGAAACATCTCCACATGGGGAGGATAATACCACTGCGGTATGCTATGACAATCATCATACATATGAACTAGGAACCCCCTAGTGTAATTACACCATAAGGAAATGGTGCCAACGACAATAGTAATGAGTAAAGACGAGCTACCACAGTAACACAATCAGTAAGAACGATATTGTATAATGAGTAAGAATACGGTGCGCAACAAGCAACCGCTATGAGGAAGTAGTTAGATAATGACACGGAGTATAAGTATGAGAAGACAGATAGGAATATTCCTTCCTATCACATAAGTGACTTACTGTCAAGCGTTTACGCCTCTGCACTCTGTATGACTGAGTGTTTTGGTATTGCACTTGTGCAGCTAATGATCTAATGGGATGGCTAGGGACATGGAGAATGTAAACCGTAGTAAATCCTTCTTTTCACCACAAACATGGCACAAGCCAGTTAAGCAAGCTTAACAACAAACCGTGCGGCCTAAGGCCAAAGAATCACGAAGAGTGTACAACACACTAACAATCATAAAATGTGAATTCCAATGGAATAAAGAGTGAAAGGAGACTTAAGAAAGTCACTAGGACCAACGCATAGAAAATGCAAGGTCATACAAGTAAAGAACACTTGTACTGAACCAGAAGAACTGGTATAATCCGGAAGCTATTGATAACAGAGGAAGCGCTACAGTTAAGTGGTGACTTAACCTCGCCCGATAATAAGCCAGAAGAGCTTAGTGAATAATCATGGGAGTACGAGTAGTATACATAATAGATTGCCAGAGAGCTGGTTATAAATCTTAAACTCGTTGAGTTCAAATAGAGGTAAAAGAATACCACACTGTTAGTACACCTTATTCCCACAACGAAGGGATAAAGAGGCGATGAGTAGCACATTTGGAATAACCAAAGAGCAATAAAGTACTAAGATTATCAGGGTCACGCAGCAAAAGCTAGTGGGCCCTAGTTAGGAGATAATATACCTAGTAAGCATAACAGAAGGGCTATTAATGCCTTGAAGCCTAATAGGCTAGAACCGAATTAATTATGAGTTAAATAAACTCATATAGAAATCCTTGGTGCAAAGACTAAACCATTGGTATGGTTAAGACCCTTTGACCAGAGCATATTGTATAGTATACAGTAGTGAAGCTAAACGCTTCAGATTGCCCAAATCAAGTAAACCAATGTTTAATAATAATAACATATGGTAGATTACGTGGGCGTAATCCCTTTTAAGGGGGGTAGAGCGAAAATCGCACAATGTGAATATTATAAATAAAACACATAAACTATAGTGTGCATAGCACAAATGAGAAACGAATTGATGATTGATGCCTATGTTAAATAAACATAAGTATTCATTCATATTGAAATTGTGGTAAGTAAGCATGAGAGATGCAAATACCATAGGATGGATATACCTACCTCGTAACACCATGTAAGAGTATTAGTAAAAGAAGAGTAATGAGTAGTGGACGGGGCTCCACAAGTATCGTAGCCTTGGAAGAAGTAGTACGAAATGAATGAGAGTAGCAGATGAATGAAGTCTAGGGGTAGTGTATACCTAGGTAAATGATTGGAAGTAAATTGAGGACAACAATAAATTTTACAAGTATGGTAATCCCTAGTTAGAATATTGGAGAGTGATGGATGAAAGCAGTGAAGGTTGAAGAAATGAGCATTTAGGTATTGAAGCACGGAGTAAAGCATTTGGGAAGTAGAGTGAGGATGATTGATGGACTGATTCCATCCTTTGGAGATGTAGATTCGTAATCACGACTTGAAAGAGTAAAAAGATAGAAAATGAAAACAATTAAATTATTGTTTGTTTGAAACTGAGGTGGGAAGTCGAACTTGATCCTGATCAGATCAAGGGAAACCGAACACAAATTGGGGTGGAAAGATAGTTCAACACTGATGCTGATCACATCAGGGTCGAATGATTCTCGAAGCTCTCCTCAAGTGGTCACAAGAATCACACATAGGATAGAAGTAATGAATATAACTTGGAACTTGGAGTCGGATGCTTTAGAAAGATTTCTAATTAGCTGTTAGGAAGGATTTTTCCTTAGACTGAGAATAAGGATTTGGCTAGAAGCTTATACCGGAGAAGATAGTAGTGTAGCATGTTGTATTATTCCAAGGGCAGCAGGACATAGAGGAGTCCTGTGTCGAGATGACCTGAGTGCCAGCGGGATTGTAATGTGTATTGCATGGCTTTGGGGATAGCTTTGCACTGTATGTATGTATAAATTTGGTAATGAGGAACCGGATGGTTAGTAGTAGTGTGGATTGGAGCAATTATAGTACATTGGTAGAGTATGGAATGTAGAGACTGTGAGTAGTGGATTTGGGAATTGTAAGGAGGAAGAATGTGTGACTTTTGGTATTAGACATGTAAGGATGAGTAAGCATTGTAACCTGTAACCTCGAACAACTTTGAGGACAAAGTTCTTAAGGGGGGTAGATTGAAATACCCCGACCTTAAATATGGCGATTAAATTATCCTAATAGGTATTTAAGAGCCTAATAATGATTAAGAAATATTGGTAAGGGAAAATAAATCCAAAAGAAATAAAGAAACGCTTAAAAAGCGAAAAACTAAATAAGCGTTAACTAACCATAGAGGTATTAGACCTCGGTTAGCGTATTATAAGGATTCTAAAGGCTTAATAAGACATAAGTAATCATGAGGGAACAAGTCCCGAAGAAAACGGATCCTTAAAATGGATTATAAACACAAACGAACCTTAAAGCGCGTTTTTCGAGGAAACCGGGAAAACGCGTCTTCAAGCGGGTCAAATAGACTCGTAACAATTTTGGTCAACCAAATAGTCATTAATAAACATTAGTGAAGGTCTAGAGCCAATAAACCAATAAAACGAGAAAATAGTAAAAACTGTCAAAAACGGGAAGTTGTGGGGTAAAAGCATAAATAAACCAAACTAGTGTGTCCACTATTGTAAATAAAATTTTTAAAACCCACAAGGGGCTGTGTATCAACCGATCCCCCCTTCCCTCTCACACACAATAAACAAAAAAGAAAGAAGAAAGAAAAAGAATACAAAAAGCAAAAAGAGTACTCTCTTTCCTCACCTTTTTCTTCTCTCTCTCCCATTTCTTCCTTCCCCATCGTGCTCTCTTTCTTCCTCCTTCCCTCATGCAGCGATTTTGAGCTTCCCCTCTACAACAATGGAAGCTCTCTCTTCTTCTCCATGCTCCACCCTCATGTGAGCTTCAAATGCAATAAAAAAATTACATATTTGTAATCCCCTCATCATCCTCTACACTTCTCTCTTTTCAAAATCCAAAAATGAAGAAGTTCATTTTCGTGGGTATACCCCATTGGTGAAGAAAATAGCATCAATGTGTAGCTTGGGGTCCCCTCTCTCCATTAAGGTAAAAATCTCCATGAGAACCTTAAGTTTTCTTCATCTCCTTTGGTAACCGATTTTTGCCCCATTGTAACACTCCATTTCTCTCTCTCTTTTGAGCACAATATCAACCTTGCAATGGTGGTGGATTCACCTTCTTGAACCAAGGGCTAAAACCCCTCCTAAAAGCTTCAAAAGGTAAACCCTAGAAATTTGTTTAAAACATCTCAATGAGTTAGTATAAATATAATGGTTAGTATATTAATTGCAATTGTTTTGTGTGCTTGGGTGATGGGAATGGAGTTTGGCAACTCCATTCCCCATATGGCCGATTGGGCAAGAAAGAGAGAAGAGGAAAAGTGGAAAAGAAATGAAGGAAAAACAAGCTCAAGGTATGAGCTCATTCCTAATGTTAAATTCTATTGCATTAGAGTAATGGGAATGGGTAAAATATTTAAAGAACCCAAAACCTTGTACTAGTATTAAGGATTGTGAAGTTTGAGTACTTAAGAGCAAGTATTTGAATTGTAGGCTTTGGAGCCAAATGTGATGTGGTTGAGTATTGGTATTGATGTTTGATGGAGTATTGATGTACTGAGATGGATTTATATAGCTTTGTGTGCTGGTAGGACCCTTGTATGGGTGTGGCTAGATTAGGAATGAAATAAGTGAGATTGTGTATGTGTGGCTAAGTAAGAAAAGTAGATGAACTATGGCAAAATTTTGGTAGGAAATATGTATTTAAGAATGACTTGGTGAATGGGAGAACCAAGGTATGTATTGGGATGAGTAAGGAGATTTAGTAACCATGGAATGGTAGTGTAGTATGAGGATATAAGGATGCAAAATCTGTAGCAAAGAGTGCTAGGATGCATTGGAGAAACTTGGAGGGATTAAGAGTATTTGGAGAACTTAAGGTGAGTGTTTAATACCTTGGAAGCAAATTGAAAAGGATTTAGGTAATGAGAAGAACTAGGATGTAAAGCAATGTGTTTTGGATGCTAGGAGTAGCATTGGTTGAGGGAGTATTGAATGGTAAAGGTTAGAATAAAAATCTGTAGCATTGGGAATTGAAAAACTGTTGTAAGTGTTGAAAGGAAAATGAGTGTGTAAATTGGTGTAGAGATGAGTAATGGATTAATGGATGAACTAGGGTGTATTAGGAGGTTTAATTAGTGTTAAAACATGTGGGATTAAGTGTAGGAACAATGGGGAAGTAATGGGTAAGAAGAGGGACTGAAAACAGAAATAAAAATGCAATTACTGGGTCGGACCGACCTTGGGACCGGACTTGCAAGGTCGGTCGAGCCCAGATTTACAAAAAACGGAAACCTTCTGGAAGGGACCGACCTTGGGACCGGACATGCAAGGTCGGTCGGCCAGAAGAATTTCCCGTAATGTAACCTACTGGAATGGACCGACCTTGCGACCGGACTTGCAGGGTCGGTCGACTCAAAATTTTCCGTCATGTAACTTACTGGAATGGACCGACCTTGCGACCGGACTTGCAAGGTCGGTCGGGCAAAAATTTTCCGTCCCCAACTCACTGGGATGGACCGGACTTGCAAGGTCGGTCGGCCCTGAAGTTTTCCAGCGCATTTCCCTACTGACTTCGACCGAGGGACCGAACTTGGGTAAGGTCGGTCGAGTCACAAAAAAAAATTATTACAATAAGTATATATATGTATACCTACACATATGTACATATATAGTATACCATTACTAAGTAAGTAAATGAACTTAAAGTAATAAAGAGTAAGTAAACAATTTGTAAATATAAGAATTGTAAGGACTTAATAAGTATGAGTTAGGGAGTGTAAAGATATCGAGTTAAGTTAATGATAGTTAGATTAATCACTCGATTGTATGTATATCATAGGATTTGAATTGTGAACACCGGAGAACGTCGGATACAAGTACAACGGTGAACGGTATGATTTCTTCATGCCCTGTATCCTAATCTGGTTACCCCGATTTGTGTGCTTATTTGATCACCTAAATAAGATAAATGCATGAATCGGACTATATTGCACTTACTTGTGCTTGATTTATGTGTTCTTGAAGATTATTGTCTTGAACACTAGTTTGTATAATTCATGAAATATATGAATGATGAGGAAGTGTATTTGTACCCTGTATTGTATTCGTGGATGGTATCGTATTTCGTATGGATGTGAATTGAGCATTGTAATTGTGTATATGGCTTGGATGTTGACTTCTACTAATTCCTAACTACCTAACTCCTAACTTGAAAGCGAGTAAATTGGAATGAGTAGAAGCCTGATATAGTTTCGGCCACGCGTGAGGATGAGGAGACACAAGAGGTTGGATCCGATTCCTGGTTCTTAAACTGGTCCACGGCCCAAACCCTTAAATGGGTAGCATCCTGGATTGGTGAACCAAGTAAAGCCTGGTGGTGGGACGGTGTAGTCCCTGCCCAGAGGCCATACCGGCTTAACATGAGTAAGAGTAAGTAAGTATGTATGAGTATGAGTATGTATGCGTAAGTACCGTGGAACGAGTAAAAGAGTAATCTCCACCCGATTAACCCGGGTGGACAAATAGAGCTAACAAGTATGGTGTTTTGTGTAAGTATTGTGTATGTGCATTCCGGTGAAGGTAAGTATGGATGGTTGACTTGTATTGTCTTCCGTGTATGTATTGAACTGTATGAATGTATCCTTGTAAAGTATTGTATTAGTATGAATGAAAGCATGTATGTATTGTAAAATGAACTGCATGTATTCGACCAAGTGGTCGGCGTACCCTCACTAGTACGCGGGGTATGCGGGTATCATGCTCAGCGAAAGCTGACCCCCTCGGGGGAACGTTTTTAGTGTGCAGGTACCCGAAGAGGATATGGTCAAGGTAAGAGACCGGTGGCACGCCCTCGTATTTAGGAAGCAAGTAGTTGTGAGGAATGGGTAGTGGGTAGACTCCTAGTGAGTACATAGGAACTTGGGAGAATCATGGTAATTGTATTTGGAACATAGTAAACTCGGTTATGTATATTGTATTGTATGGATTATGAAGGAGTAGAGTATTGAATTGAGCATTGTTGTAATTGATTGGCAATTGTAGTGAAGATTGTATTTGTGTAGCACTCGGATATTCCAGTCCATCAGACCGATGTTGTATGTAGAAGTAGTAGCCTTGTTAGTCACGTGGGTGACTAACGGCATTGTATCACCCACTATATGTAAGTATGTATCCGCTGCGTGACTCGGAAAGCACGAGGAGATCGGACGGTAATGATTGTATTAAGGGTAGGGGTGTTACATCCTTGACATAGGTGTCACAGATCATGTCTGTGGCAACAAATTGTTTTTTGCAAAGATTGTAAAACCTGTAACTATAGAGTGATTATGCCTGATGACCATTCTGGTATGATACAGGGCATAGGAAGTGTTAGATTAACTAATAAATTGATCATTTTGAATGTACTTCATGTGGATTCCTTCTAATTTAATCTTCTATCTATTATACTATTGCTAAAGCAATGGCTTGCTTGTGTTCTTATCTATCATGATCAATGCATGCTGTAGGACCTTGAAACCAGAAGTAATGTCTTGCTTGTAACACAACATAATGGATTTTACCTTTTAGATAGTGAAAAATTGGATGCTATTATAGATGTACATTTTAGATTTGATAACAACAAGGATGAGGATGTTATTTATAGACAGTATTTTCATGGTATAGGGAAGATAAATAATGTTACCCTTTGGGATGAGAGACTAGGGCATGCTTAGATAAATTGTGTAGTCTAAAACTGATAAAGAGGAAAGACTTTCCTTCATATTTTGTTTGTGATCCTTGCCACAAAGCAAAGGCACATAGGCTCCCTTTCACACGTTCTGTCACTAATAGTAAATATGCTTTTGATCTCATCCGTATAGACATTTGCGGTCCCTTTAGAACTAGAACCTATGATGGCAAGAAATATTTTTTAGCATTGTTGATGATAAAACAAGAGCTTTTTGGGTTAAACTGTTGCATTGTAAATCTGATGCCTTTGATTTTTTTCATATATTTCATTGTTTTGATAGAAAGGCAGTTTAACAGACGCATTAAAGTCATTAGATCGGATAATGCCTTTGAATTAGGTTCTTCTAATACAGGGAAACATACTTTAATGAGCTAGGAGTCATACACCAAACCTCATGCCCCCATACGCCTTAACAAAATGACATTGTTGAGCGCAAACATAGATACTTCATGGAAACCTCTAGAGCCATATTTTTCATATCATACCTTATGGTAGAGTTTTGGGGGGAATCAATACTTCATGCTACACACATCATAAATAGATTGCCTAGTTCTTCTCTTGAGGGCAAAACTCCATATGAAGTTTTGTATCATACATTTCCTTATTACAATTACTTCAAAGTCTTTGGGTGTTTGGCCTATGTTTTAAACCTATGGAGTAAGGATCAACAACAGAAAATTTCATCCAAAATCTGTACCATGTGTTTATCTAGGTCTAGCTAAACATAAAAAGGGTTACAAGCTACTACATTTATCAGATAATAAAATCCTTGTCTCTCGTGATGTGTGTTTTCATGAAACTGATTTTCCTTTAAACAAGATGAATCAGGAAAAATATATGACAGTTTTCCCACTTCAAAGCATCAAGACATATTTGATGATGAATATTATCCCATTTTTCATCCCTTCATAAATCCTTTCACTCATCCTGACACTTCCACATCTTATGTAAACACAAAAGATACAGAAATCACCACAATAGCTGAAACACAAGCTCCAACATTTTCTTCTTCTACTGATTCTCATATTGATGCCCAAGAAAGATCAACTATAACCATTGATTCAAATACCACTACTGATCTTAGAAGGTCCACACGCATCAGACATTTACCAACTCATCTGAAAGATTTTTATGTCAATGCAAACTCCTTTGAACAAGATGTGTTCTCTCAAATTATCACTGAAAGAATAAATAAAAACCTTCATACAGATCAGTGTGACACCTCTCTTGATTAGTTCTCTATAACAGACATTTCTTCCTCTTTATCTTTATATTTCACAACTATTAAGAATAAAGACCACATATACATAATCTTTGACATCAAAGAACAATCCACTTATGGAGAAGCCTGCTTTAAGGAACATTGAGTAGATGCTTTGGACAAAGAATTAACAGCTCTCATTAAGAATAACACATGGGAATTAACTAAACTTCTAAGAAATAAGATAGCCATTGGATGTAGATGGATCTACAAAACAAAGCTTAAAGTTGATAGGTCAATAGAAAGATATAAAGCTAGGCTTGTGGCTAAAGGTTTCAGTCAATGATACGGGTTAGATTATACTGAAGCATTCTCCCTTGTTGTTCGATTGACAACAATCAGAACATTGATTGTTGTAGCTATTAAGAGCGGTTGGTTATTGAGTCAACTAAATGTGAACAATGCTTTTATACATGGGGATCTACATGAGGAAATATACATGCAAACCCCTAAAGGTCTTAAAACCCACAACAATGCTAATGCTTGCAAACTCAAAAAATCTCTATGTGGTCTTAAACAAGCATCTAGACAATGCTTTACATAGCTTAGTGAATTTTTGGAAAACATAGGATACCATAAATCAGAAAATGATCCCTCGCTGTTTTGTAAATCCAATAACAACAAAAACACCTTCTTAGCCATATATGTTGATGATGTGCTTATAACAGGGAATGATTTTGATAAAATTCTGATGGATAAGAAACAATTACATAAGGAATTGAAAATCTAAGACCTTGGTAACTTAAATTTTTTTTCCTTGGAATAGATTTTTTATATCATGACAAAGGTATAATTATGTCTCAAAGAAAGTTTTGATTAGAGTTACTTGGTGATTATGACATTCTTCAAAAGAAATATGTTGCTGCTCTTTGCAATTGGGAATAAAGTTGAAACTAGATTCAGGTAAGCCTCTCACAAACCCAATAGAATATAGAAGTTTGATTGGAAAAATAAACTTTCTTGCTCATACTAGGCATGATCTATCTTTTACTACTCAATTATAGAGTCAGTTCTTACAAAATCCCACTGACATTCATTTGTTTGTTGCCATTCACACGCTAAGATACATAAAAGGGATAATAGATTATGGAATACTAATTAATAACAGATCATACTATATTTTAACTGCATATTGTGACAGTGATTGGACAAGCTGCCAGTCACAAGAAGGTCCGTTTCTGGTTATTATGTTTTTCTAGAAGGATCCCCAATAGCGTGGAAGGTCAAGAAGCAAGGATGCATCTCCTTATCTTTGGCTGAAACAGAATATAGAGCGGTGAAGGTGGTCATTGCAGAACTTGTCTGGTTAAGCAGGCTAATCAACAATTTGGGAGTTCTTAGCATCACATCAGTTCCTCTGAAGTGTGACTGCAGATCTGCCATCTACATTGCCAAGAACTCGGTGCACCATCAGAGGACAAAACACATAGAAATTGACATACATTATGTTCGACAAATGATACAAGAAGGACTAATATCAGTCCAACACATATCCAACAGACACCAAGTTGCAGATTTTTTGACTAAAACACTGCCTAGAAAGAACTACACAGACATTCTACAACAGATTGGTTTGTATATGTTAAGAGTTTATGTCTTGAGAGGGAGTGTTAAGATACATCTTATACAGTTGATGTATTACGTTACACATTCTAATATAAATATCTCTCTGTCTTAGTCTATGATATACAAATTGTAATTTGTAATCTCTTTGTACAAAAGCTTATAGACATATAACATTTGTAAATTGTAATACATCAGTATACATACACATACTCTTTTCCAGTTTCTGATATTCTCACAAAACATTAGAATATGGTATTGGTAATATTAAAAAACAACTAATTGATTTTTAAAAATATTTATGGTAAGTGGAAAAAGACAAACAATATAAATATGTCAAAATATGACATTTATACGAGAATCATTTATATCAGGTTTATAATGCAAAGGAACGAGGACAAAATAAATTTATAGGAGTTTCTTTAAATTTTTAACTCCTACTATAAAAGATGAAGATATTTTAATTTTGTATTGTAATTAAATATTCCATATATCTTTCTCATCAGATAATTTAAATAGCTGCAGATATGCAAAAATTGATTTTGTTATACAACATGCGCAAGTTTGAAACATATATACACACACCTAGATATTTGGGAATTATGCAAATCGACTTTCGATTGAAATGCCTTTTTTGTTACGCATGCTGCTTATAGAGTAGGTAGACGGTGATAACATCCATTTAAAATGAGACAGTTAGATGTAAAAGCATACACTTCATCTAAATCTACACAGTGAGAGTGATAGTTTTATGAAGTGCTTGTCAAATTACTCAGAAAATAACAAAACAGATAAAAAGTGCTTGTCAAAATCACACGCTTATAAGTATCATCGACTTCTTTTCAAAAAAAAAAAAAAAAGTATCATCGACTTAAAAATTCGGCGGATGCGATGCTGGGTGGGTGGGGGGTCCGGGGTCGAATGAATGCACGAAATGGTTATCGGTTCTGTGAACTTGAACTGAGCAGCCGACTGTATTGTTCGAAGTGTGACACATGAGATAACATACCACTACCACACCACACCACACAGATAAAGATAAGTCGTCCTGTCGCAGCTTTCACACTGATGCGCGACGTCATTGCGTTTAGATTATTCAAATCTCAATTTCCACTTATATAAGGTCCAACTGTCGGGGAGTTTCTACACGTAAATTGCAGCGGTCTTATTACGTTTCAGCTTTCTCCTCTTTTTTTTGATCTCCACCAGCTTGTCTCAATCATTTGGAAATCAGTTTACTTTACTTAGTAGTACTCCCTCCGTGAATTGACTGTCTTGTTGCTTTATGGCACATTTTTTCCACTTCAATATTAAACATATAAGATAAATAATTTTATAAAACTAAATTTTGTAACATATAGTTTATCATGTAAGAATCATATGCAAAACTTAAATTTTCAAAATTAATTTATCTTATATGTTAAAATTGAAGTCAAACGACATGGTCCAAATAGTAAATAAGACGGTCAATTCAGGACGGAGGGAGTATTTGCTTTCTTAATTTTCTTTCTCAAATTCTTGACTACAACTAACTGTAATTTTTTCCTTATTTTTTCTTTTCTGGCACACACGATTTTTTTTTCATTTTTCTCTTCAAGAGTAGATTGTGCAGATTTGTTTTTTTTTTTTCATTTTTTAAAAAGTTTTTATTTTTTCCTATTTATCACAAAAACTTTAAATTATTATAAATTTTAATATATAAGTCCAAAATGAAAAAATATATATCATTGTTAACTAAATTCAAG